>LNAC01000120.1:703911-714260 GCA_002007465.1 Ailurus styani
CCCCGAAAGCCCGGTGCTGGGGCGGGAGGAGACCGGTGGGGAGGGGGAGGCCGCGCTGTCCTTGCGGCTCCGGTGGTGCAGCCCCCGCCCAGCGCTTCCCAGCGGGGCGCTGCGGTCCGGGATGCAGATGGCGGGACCGGGCGCCCTGCGCCGGCTCCCAGGACGACCTGGAATGGAGCTCTTGGTCGCCTGTCTTTCCCAAAAGCCGGCCCCCGGTGTCTACCCTGATATCCCCCCGGCTCCCTGGCTGAACTTTCCAGAGCTCGCGTTGGGCCACGACCTTGGGTGGAGGCAGCGGGGCCGCCCTGGGGAGCCGCGTGCGCTGGCAGCCTAGGGCACTTTCCTTGAGCCTGCGTGCCACTTGGTGAGATTCTTTCCCTTAAGGTCAAACCTTTGACCCCAAGTACTTTGTCCCTGCAGAGTGGCCAGTTACTTAGCCTGGGAGTTGGAAAGTGGAGTCTCGTGGCCCCTACACCAGGTCTAACTAAGCGCCTGCCCTGCGCCTCTATCAGGGCTGCAAGAAAAGGCGGTTTCAGTTCTCTAGATACCTAGGGTGCAGGCGGGGAGGGTCAGGAAGAAGCATTTTCCAGGAGAAGGAGGAGATTCCTCCCTTCCTGAGGATGACCCCCTGAAGCCTGGGCAAAGTCCTACTGAACAAGTAGCATCAGGGGAGGGTGGGATGCAGCCAGTGACCAGCTTAAGGCCTGGGGAGAAAAAGTATCTTGAATTAAACACAAAACCTGCCTGGGTAAAACCAAATGTGGGTTCTTTAGAACCTTTCAAGACATGACACAGAGGAACACAGAGCTACACTTGGAATAGCAGCAGAGTGCACTCTGATGTGCCTTTTCAAATCCAATCCTCCTGCCCATGTCTGAAACTCCCAACTCGCTACACCATAACGTGAGTTCTGGGGAATGTGAAAGGACAGAGAGTGAGGGATGGCTCAGGGTCCATCCGATCAACAAATACTTGCTTTCTGCCAGCACCAGGCAATGTAGCGGGATAAAGAAATGAAAGCACACACTGTCTGGCCTCATGGAGTGTACAGTCCAGTGGCCAAGACCCACATGGATCAGATCACTCAAATAGAGAATGACAGGCAGTGCTGACTTCTTTCGAAAGAGGGGGGATAAGGTACTATGAGATTCTGTGCTAGGCACCGTCGTTGCTCTGTGGGAAGGCTGGAAGGAGTTAACCAGTTGAAGAGGATGGGTGAGTCTTCTGGTCAGAAGGAACAGCACGGGAGAGGATTCTGAGGCAAGCAGCAGAGACCATTAGAGGGACTGAAAGACTGTATCAAGTGATGACCAGGGGCCCAAATGGCTTCCCATCACCTGGGCCAATCAGTAGATCAGTAGTTTCTATTCTCAGCCATGATAATGGGCAGTTGGAGTCTCCCCGCCCCATGCCAGGTCGGGTGGCTCTTCTGAAGGGTTTAAAGCTACAACAAACTCATTGCCTATAGTGTAAAATTCTTTAGGATGGCTTACATGGCATTTGCTAATCTGGGCCCCGTTGCCTTTCCGGCCCGGTTGCCTTTCCAGCCCCGTTTCCGGTTCTCCCACTCCCCCCTCCCGGCCACTGCATCCCCCTCTCCATGAGCACCCTCTGTGTTTTACTCGCGGCTACACTTTAGGCAGTTCCTAGAACACACATTGTCTTTGCACACGCTATCCTTTGTCTAAGATACTCTTCCTACTTGGGCACCCAGTGAATACACCAACAGCTTTCAACGTCCACATGACATTTCAGGTTTTCATCGCCACCACCAGTGCCATCCTGGAGGCCTTTCCTGACCACAGTCCACTGCTGCCTCTTCTCTGTCTCCGAAGTTCCCTGGATGTGTTTCTGTTCAGGAAACCTCAACTGCACTGAGCATCACAAAAACTTATTTCTTTTTCCTCCTGTCCTATGTGTGTCCCAAGTACCCAGCACAGAGAAGGAGACATTGAAGGTGCTCAATAAATGCTTATTGGATGAAAACGGTCTAGGTGGGTATTTAACTTTTTTTTTAGGGAGGGAGGGAGGGAGGGTTATGTCTATCTTGGAGATTCTCATAAAATTGTGGATACCATACATTCCTCCAAGTGCATATAATCTAAAATATCTTGTATATAATATCACGTGATTCACAGCCCTTCCATCACCCACTGGCCCCATTTCCAGAACTTTGGACTTTAAGTTTACAGGAAGCAGAGGCCCAGTGAGGTGCAGTAACTCTCTAAGCAGCACCTCTAGCTGGTTAACAGCATGTCTCGCCCCCACCCCAACACCCCCAGGGGCTCCTTCCAGCTCTCTCTGCTTCTCCAAGCCAAGCAGCCTCCTTTCATCCCCGGCACCTTGTGAAGGCCACTGCGTATGGCTGGAAGATGGATATTTTGGTTTTGCTTCAGTTCAGTAGCTGCCTAAGGTGTGACAGGGAGAAAAATCTTATTATGGGCAGAGTTGACAATTAGGAAGACAGATGGGCCATCTCCCTGGCCTGTTTGCTGCCCCTCTCCGGCAATGTTATTACATCTGTTTCAGCAGGAGGAGGGTCACGTGCGCTTCACAGTTAACTTCTGGGCCCCGGATTGAGTCGTGTGGGCCAGGTTTGGCAACAGTCTGGATCCCGGGCCCGGCTCTTGGTCTTGTCAAAGCTTCCTCCCTATAGGGCAGGCTCTGGGATTGGATGGAGTGAATGCGCTTCTTGCTTCCCACCCTTGGAACTCTGGCCTGCCTGCCTCCTACTTTCTTCCACAAAACCCCCACTCCAGGTTCTTGGGCCAACCAGTAGGTTCTTATCCGTAGATCAGGCTCTTCATTCATTCAGTAATTCACTCACTCGTCCACACTGCACAGAGTGTCTGCTTTGTACCAGGCACTGTGCTGATTCCAGTTTGTAAGGAAGGATCACAGAGTATGAGCTGGGGCTGCCAGATTCTGCTCTGCAGGGGGCAAGGCAGAAGTAACTCATTCTAACTCAACCCAAACAAACCTTGGGAGTTTTGTCACGCTGAGAATAGGAACAGGACTTCTTCACGCTGAGAATACGCTCACTTTTCAAAACTCAGATCTTAATGGCAGTCATGTCATCTCCGAGGAGGAATGAGTTTTCTTAACTGTAAAATGGGTTTGCTAGCCATCTTGTCCTGCCCATCTCTGGGCAGCTGTGTAGATACAGTGATCGCATCTCAGACAGCAGATCTGCTCACTTCCGTGTGGGGAACGGGACCAGTACATTATAATAATCATGTGCATGGGTGTCGAGCCCTGGGCGAGGTAATCCTCTCAGTAATCCTCAAGACAGTGACAATCCTAACCCCACACATGCACATGAGGAAAATGGGGCTCAGGGCGGTTAGTGACCTGTCCAGGGCATGAAACTAATCAATGAGAAAACCGAGATCGACAGAACTGTCTCTCTGGAAATGAGCTGGTCAACCACTTTGTGCTATTCTGTAGTAGTCTATGGGACCAGGCGTGGGCTTGGGGGCTAGGGCACACCGGGCTTGGAGCCTAGATGTGCTGCCCACCAGCTGTGTGATTTATGGCTAGACCCCTAACCTCTCTGTGCCTCAGCATGCTAATCTTCCAGACCCAGAGTTTAAACTAAGATAGGCCTTCGGTGAGCAGTTTCCAGTCTCCATGGGTAATATTTCAAAGTAGGAGTAAAGGAAAGACGAGGGGCCCTCCTGCTAACAAGAGGCCTATCGCAGTTTCCTGTATAAAATAAATGCTGCCCCAAGATTTCAAGGAGATGCTTAATGCGATATGCAGGCAGTTATAGATCAGTGGTGTCTGAGAAGCTGGCTGAAGGTTCCTTCTCCAAGGGAAAGAAGCGTATTTTCAAAAGGAATGTCTCCCTGTCTCGTCTGGGCCCTGGGGCCTGGTCCCTGCCCTGCACGCAGCTTTCTGGGGACACAGGCACCGTGGGAGAACACATGAATTCCCATCTCCCCTCCCCCCATCGTGTTCCCCCAAAAGTAAGTAAAACTTATTGGCTGGATTTATTTATATTTTTAAGATGGCCGTGGCTTCCCGCACTTTGTGCAGAAGCATCCTCTGTGGTCTGTGGTGGTACGTATTAATAGTTTGTGGCTCTGATGTCAAGTGACAAGGGGGCACACAAACATGGCACTGGCGAGAGTTGGCTCCACGCAAAGATAAAGAGCAGCCTTTGGTGCTGGGTCCCCTCCACGGCCTGGGTTTTGCCCAGAAGCCAGAGATGCCGGCTCTCCCTGAAATCGATTTTGATTTTCCGAGTGGGGTACCAGGTGGCAGCGCTGAGTGTTTGCAGGTGCTGCGTTCCTCGCCGTTCCTCACCATCCCACTCCCTTCTGCCTCGCCTGGCGCAGCCCTCCCACTCCTGGGACGGGCTTCAAAGACGAGGACCATCAGCTTGGGTGGCGGCCGAATACAACCTAGTGTGGTCAGGGTCTGCATTTATTAGGCATGCTACCGAGCGCGTGGGGAGGAGGGACGTTTTACCAGGAATGTTGAAGTTTTCTAAGAGACTGTTTTCGTGTATCATCCGCATGATTTTAAATAAAGAAATAATAAAGGCCATCCCCCCTCTGGTCCTCAAGAGCAAAGGGAGGAGGGGAAGGGACGGGCCATGGCTTCACCATGTGCTAGCCCCGCGAGCCTGAGCAAATGCCTGCGGTTTACCGAACTTCTTTCGGCTTTCTCATCTGTAAAACGCTACTGTTCGTGCTGACTTTAGGCTCTTCTGATACAGAAACCAGAGACTCCCCAAAGCTGATTCTAGTGAAGAGGGGGAGGAGCGGTAAAACGCAGCGGTGATGTTTACCAACAGGCCTGCAAGGGTGGAGGCAGGCCTCGGGGCAGGGTGGAGGAGGTTCTGAGTTCGAGGCTAACCCACCAGTGCGGCAGGTGCGGTGGGCCCCACTCTGCACATGCGCACCACCCCGCTCAGCCTATTATCACAGGAACCTGTCCTTTGTCACTCAGCACGGCTGCCGGAGAGGATCTGTGTGTGAGCTCAGTTCCCCGGGCGCCGAGGCTCTCTCTCTAGGCCGTGTCATGGCTGGTCTCCGGCCATCCTGGGGACGGGTTGGTGCCGGGGCAGGCATCCTCCCCGGGGCAATCAGATGGGAGAGGAGGGTGGAGGAGGGTCAGGTGCACAGAACGAGACCTTTTGTGGCGGGAAGGGCTGTGGGTGGAGAGTCCTCCACACGAGCTGAACTCCAGGATATGCCCAATACTGACTGAATCGTAAGGACCTGACAGAGATTCTTAACTTGGGGTTAACAGCCCCAAGGAGCCCACATGTAGAATTCAGTTTGTGAACGTGGTTGGGAGAATAAAATAACATCTTTGTTTGGCATTTTCTCTGACTGTGAACGTAGGCAACAAACCATAGTCTATTTGCAGTATCTGGAAGGTTGTCACTAGTAGAAATCACAAATCTTTTCATATCACATTTTAGCTGCTGCAGATAACTTGAACTATGATTTATGCCTATTGCAGCTTTGAAATTACAGCCGTTATTACACCGGTGCTAAAGCTTGTTATTTAATGCATTAATAAAGAATGTATATTACTATATTACACATTCATTTTTACAAAATTTTTAATAATTATATTTCAATGTAATTGGCTTTCTTTGTAGTCAAGCTACACATTTTATTTTATGTATTTGAAAATGTTCCAAGAAAGGGTCCATTGGCTTCATCAGTCCACTAAAGGAGTCTGTGCACAAAAAGGGTTAAGACCCCCTGACAGGAAGTCACTAAGCTACAGTTCCCACTTTCCCACACCCCCACCCTAATCTTTCATATACTCATCTATCTCTGTCTCATTAGTGCAGGACATTCCTGAGCTATAGTACATTTCATTTAATAGTTTGGCAAATTTGCAAGAGCGCATAATTTGTAGTTTGGGTAGAAGGTTTTGATGTATATCCAGAGGTTAATTTACAAATTGCAGGCATACAAGAGCAACTGGTTAGGTGATTCCTATCAGCCCACAAACCCCCCAGCCCATGTGTCGATTGCTTGGGCCATCCCATGCAAACCAGTCCGTTGAAACAACCACAGAATGTGTTCTTGAGAGGTAAAGGAGCTTGTGTAGCTAAGACTTAACTGGTGAGCCACTTGATCAAATGCAAGCTCAAATCCTAGGAAGGAGGAGGAGCACTGGGAGAAGAGGCTTTGAAGTGGGCTCTGAAATGGAGGGAATGCAAAGGAAGCAGACAGGAGGAAGGAGGGAGTCAGTGAGGATGTGGGGGGACTGGCCAGATGTCGACTTTGAGGAGGAAGCCTGGAGAAAGGAGAGCCCCCTGGAGCACGTTAGAAGAGTGGTTGGTGATTTGCTGTCATTTATTGAATGTGTAACAGGTGCCAGATCCGTGCCAAGCCCTTGCAATATAGCAGTTATTAGTCTTCACCAGCTACCCAATAAGGCGTGACTATTATTATTCCCATTGTATTGGGTGAATAAAAGGAGGCTCTAACAGGTTAAATACTTGCTGTTGGTCAGAGGGATTAAGTGGTTGAGCCAGGAGCTCAGCCCAGATTTGGCTAATTCCAGAACGCAGTGCTCTTAAAACTCACTATACACAACCACAGAAAAGTCTGTTTGGAAAAAAACCTTGGCTGCCATTTTGTTTCAGTAAGAAAGTGCTTACTATCCATCTCTGTCTTGCCCGTTCTTCTCGCCAGTCTTTTTCCTACTCTCACATCTCCTCCCTTACCCCTGTCTGCCCTTACTCCTCTCCCAGGCACACACGCTACATTCGTGAGAGGGGGATAAAAACAGAGAGCGAAAGCTGTATGGCCAAGCAGAACCGGGTTCCCACACCAGCTCTTCTGCTAAGAGCATGCTGAACCTCAGTTTGTATCTGTGAAATGGAGGGAATGATGCCTCCTTCTTAAATGTGCATGGGTTCCCTCTCGTGCTTCAGTGACATCTTGGATAGTTCTTTCCAGTTGGGTGTCTCCGACCTCTGTTTACACTGGGTGATGGCGCTTATCTCCTAGGCTTTTCTAGGAGGGCTTCCCTGAACCCCTCAAACTTGGCCTGTGGGCAGCAGGCGTCACTCCTTGAAGGGTCAGCTCTGGTCTCCGGGGAGAATTTATGAGCACTACTTGTGAGGCTGTCCCCTCTGGCTCTAAGCTCTCTCTCCCCATCCCGGGGCTCAGTGCAGCATCTGGCCTGGAGTGCTGCTCAGGAGAACCTTGATCAAAACCAATGAACGGTGTCCTTCAATTCCCCTTGTAGGACCATGCTTGGTGCCTATTCTAGGTTCCATCACCTAGGCCTTGTCTCTATGAAACCTCGCTGGTTACCTAGACCACCCCCATCTTGTCTTACAGACCCGGACCGGCGAGGGCAGGTGTTAAGCTCTCGTGGCACAGGGAGTGAGCTGGGTAAGAATCCAGGCCTCTTCACTCGCTCACCTCCCGGCCCTGACACTAACACTGAACGTGTTTCTTTGCCCCACTGTTAAGGAGGCTGATACTTTGGGGTGAGGGGACATGGGTGGAGCACCTCCGTGGAGCACCTGGAATTACGTTCTTGTGCAGTTGCTTACCTGCCTGACTCCTGTAGCCTGCCTCAGGGCTGGCCTTCTCTGACCTAATCTACCCCCAAGTCCTCGGCTTTGCCAGCTGCTGAATGGAGCCCTGTGTCAGCCAGGGCTGTGGGTGGCCGCCTTTGGGAGATGCCTGCTGGTGCCAGAAGACTCCTTCCCTGAGAAATCTGCCCACGGGCAGGACTGAGGCCCGAAATTCCCGGCATTGGAGTCATTCCTTTGGATGACTTTGTCCTCTCTAGAGAGCTGTTGTTAAAATGCTAACACGTTGCCCCGAAGGGGAGCCTGGTAGCTCCCCACCGTGGCGTGGCGCAGTGTGGAGGAAGGTAATGCCCTGGGCTTTAGGGAAGTCACACCACCTCCCTGTCCCTCCATTTCGCATCTGTGAAATGGGGATAATGAGAGACTGCATTATAGGGTTCCCCCAAGGATGAAAGGAGATAGTGCACGTACAGTGCTGGGCACATAATAAATACTCAATAAAATTAGTTTTTTTTTCCTTCCTAAGGCAGTAGATTATTTGGTCAGTTCTCTTGCTGAAGTCCTGGTTGTTATTAGTTTTTGTGTTTTTTTTTAAGTATTTTGTTTATTTAAGTAATGCGGTCTCCTTTTAAGATTTTTTTTCCTCCTTTCTAATTATAAAATGGTTTCGAACTTTATTTTCTTGTCTTTAAACTAGGGTAAAAGATTCTGTCGTACTAGTTCATGGAGAATTTACTGAGCTGAAGTACCTGGGGACGCCAGGCCTGCCCGTGGTCTTGGTGAGAGCCTGGTATTCTGAGTGATCCTGGAGGTGGGAACTGAAAGCCCCTGGGGGCTGGGGGGAGGTTCTGAGCGGGTCACTGGGCGGAGGGGGGGATGGAAGACAAAGAGGGAGGAGAAGGGGGAAGCAGGGGGGACCCCACTCCTCCATTCCAGCTCTTTGAACGTGGAGTCTGGGTCAGAGGGGATCTGGGAATACTGTCCCGGCTCCGGAGGAGAATGGATCCTGCGATCTTTCCCCAGATCTCTGGCCTTCTAGGCCTGTTCTCGGAGGTTCTGAATCCCCTGGAGGAATGGCATCCTTGGGCTCCCACCCTGGCTTGACTTTGGTGGCGTGCTGGTGAGCAGACCGGTTTTCCCTACGCCGCCGATCTCCCAGTGGGTGTCACTGGGTGCTGTACACTGCTCCTTTGAGAGGACAGTTAGGCTTTTGAGAACACCGGCCCAGGCCAGAGTCTCTGCAGCTTCTCCTGAGACAAACATGGTTCTCTTCAGCCTGGGTCTGGGAGAGGGTCCAGGAGCAGGAGCGTCCTGTCCCAGCCTCCTGGCCTATGAATGAGGAGGGGTGGGCTTCAGGGGCAGTGTCACAGGAGTTTTCTAGCAATCCCCAGAGCAGAGAGCCTCATTTCTGGGGTTCTCTGCGAGAGGACCCTCCCCTCTTCCTTGTCTGCCCTGGGCAGCGAGAACTGTGGTCCGTCCTTCTCCTCGCGGGGGCCTGCTGTGAGCTTCTCCGGTGTGCCTTCCTGCCCGCCTCTGGGGAAGGCTCGTCCCCACCACCACCCATCATACCTGAAGTTATCCTTCCAAAGCAGGGTCTGACTGATGCCAGAAATCACTCTCCCTAGGCCTGGAGACCAGGAGCAAAGAGCAGAGGCGAATACTGATTCCTGGGACTTTGAAACCAAGCAGCAACCTGCCACTCTGGTGGGGAGGGAGGGGGAAGGGGATACTGCTGGAACCTTCCCGTGTGTCTGCTTTTGGGCTACAAAGGAGCCAGCATCCATTTCAGCCCAGAAGTGGGCCGTGGAAGGGTGCAGCTCATTATACCTCACATTCGTTGATTGTCTGTGGGCTGTTACTATCCCTTCTTCCCTCCGTCCCTCTCTCTTCCCTACGTCCCTCCCTCCGTCACTCCTTCTTGCCATCCAATAAATACTGACTGACCACTTACCCTGGGCCGGGGACTGTGCTAGGCAGGGACCTTACAGCACGAGAGAGGAAACAAAGAACCAGAGAGCCAATCACACACAATTCGCTGCGTGCATCTGACAGATGTTCTTACAGGATGTTCTGGGAGCGCCGAAGTGTGGGCAGAGCGACCAGTCCTGACTGGTGTGTGGAGAAGAGATGATGCCGGCAGGCAACGCTGTCTTGCAGGTTGAGTAGGAGTGACCAGATGGAGGGGGAAGGAGGAGGGCGCTGGACAGGAGGAGCGGACGGAGGTGCAGAAGGTGGTGTGGGGATGGGCAGAGCGACGGCGCATATGGAAAAGCTCAGGGTGGTCACTTATTCACTGAGTTTTGGTTTTCCCTCCTGTGAAATGAGGACAATAGCACCAGAGGCATAACTGACACACACATACACAAACATCCTTCCCTTTTACCAATTTATGACCTAGCAGCCAGACTTAAACATGTGGAAATAAACGAAATGAGAGGCAGAATGTGAGGAATGCCAAAATCAGTGGGAATGCCGTGGAGGGGAAGCAGCATTTGGAAGAAGGCCTTGGAGGATAGGCAATATTAGCTGAGATTAATATTTAGGATTAGGAAGAGTTGGGACCATTTAAGCAGATTCTTGAAGGACGGGACAGACTCTGGCAGAGGAGACAGAAAAGGGCATATAAAAGGTTGATCCAGGGCGCCTGGGTGGCTCAGTGGGTTAAAGCCTCTGCTTTCGGCTCAGGTCATGATCTCAGCGTCCTGGGATCGAGGCCCGCATCGGGCTCTCTGCTCAGCAGGGAGCCTGCTTCCTCCTCTCCCTGTCTCTCTGCCTGCCTCTCTGCCTACTTGTAATCTCTCTCTCTGTGTCAAATAAATAAATAAAA
>LNAC01000120.1:714295-746680 GCA_002007465.1 Ailurus styani
AAAAAAAAAAAAAAAAGGTTGATCCAGTGTGAGCCCAGACACAGAGGTGCTCAGGCACGGGGTGAGGTTGTGAGGGGCAGAGGAGCTGGGGACCAGCCTGGAAGGGTGGGCTGAGGTCACGTCAGTGCCTAACTGACAGGCTGGCGGGCAGCACAGGGCTGCATGTGGGTTTTATTTATCCACAGTATTTTAAAAAAGAAAGAAGACTTAAGTCACCATTTTAAAATCAGATTTTATATAAATCCACATTCTCGCTTCTTTTGGAAAGTCAGCTCTGGCACCTCCCACCCCGCACTGAGTGGGCGGTAACGTTCAGGAGATCGCGGCTGTGCAGAGCTGCAGGCTGACAGCCACTGTGCCCGGTCTCTCCACCACGCAGCTCCCTCTCAAGTTCATACAGTGTGTTCGGAAAGCTCCTACTGAAGCACGAATTCATTTCAAGGGGAGAGAAAGAAAATTCTACACCATCAACTTTGTAATTCCTTCATCAGATGAGGGAATGAATTTTACTACCCGGGAGCATTTTAATTATGGAGTAGCAGTTCAGTGGGGGCGACGAGATGCTTGCCGCACGATGGCCCGGGAGGGGAGATTCTCAGAAGTAAAGCATGGGAGCAGACCCCTGAAAAGAGAGAGACGTTGGGCCCCTGCAGTGAGTCATTCTGACCACTTCACTCAGCCACGGCATCTGGTGTCTTTGCTGGAAGGACCGAAACACCTGTCCTTGACAAATATTTATCGCACTGTAGATGCTACTACCTTACTTTATCAACCTTTTAAGCTTAAAAAATTGGACTCTTGAAGGGAAAGGTGAAATGTGTGTGTGTTTTTTAATTGATAAACTCATGGAAAGAACTTTTTCCCATTTTAAAAATAATTTTTACAGCATGTGTGTGTGAGAGAGAGAGTGTGTGTGTGTTCTTTGTAATTTGAAAGGTTCAATAAACTCTACTGGGAAATTTTTTATTAAAAACTATTTTAAAAATCATGCCAGTGAGTGGGGAGCATTTACAATAATAGAGAAACAAATGAAGGAGAAAACTCTGAACTGTTGAGCACTGGTGATTAAGGGGGTGCCTGGCTGGGTCAGTCAGTAGATTATCTGACTCTTGATCTCCAGGTTGTGAGTTCAAGCCCCGCGTTGGGTGTGGAGCCTACTTTAAAAAAAAGGATGGGGCGCCTGGGTGGCTCAGTTGGTTAAGGGTCTGTCTTCGGCTAAAGTCGTGAACCCAGGGTCCTGGGATCGAGCCACAAATCCGGCTCCCTACTCAGTGGGGAAGCTGCTTCTCCCTCTCCCTCTGTCTGCTGTTCCCCCTCTTTGTGCTGTCTCTCAAATCAATAAATAAAATCTTAAAAAAACAAAAAAATTGGTGGTTAGGGTACGTGAGATAGTTTAGAGGGTATTGTTCTAGACGTGGCACCACATGTATATGAGATGTGACTATATCCTTAGATAGATCTAGGTATCTATCTATCCATCTATCTGGACAGAAATTTTTGTAGTAAAAATTTAAGTATTCTGCTGTTTTTCTCCTAATGCTCTGTCTTGAATATTGAATTACTTCACCTCTATGCCTATGTAAAGAGAGTCTGTGATGGAAAACACTGCCAGATAGAAAGAGCTTGTTTTGAATCTCCACTGTGCCCCTCTCAGCCTCAGTTTACTCATCTATAAAGTGGGGACAAGGATTCCTTCCTTCAAAGGTTAAGATGAGGGTTAAATCCACTGCGAACTGTGCTCGGCACAGCTTCTTGGATACTAGGTGACAAAGTCCCCTGCACCGCTGAGAAAAAGCAAATCCAATTCCATCTTTCATTCCTAGGCTGGAATTGCCGGGGGAGGGGGGTCAATTACAGTTTTTCACAGTGGAATTTAAAATTCTTTTTTCAGTGCTGAGTAACATTAAAACTCAAGCAGTCCATTAACAGATGCATTCAGGTTTTGTGTAGGACATTTTCTGGACTCACTTTTATTTATTCAGCTGCAGGAAAATTCCTGAAGCCAGGTATGTGGATTGGAAGGTATGTCTGATAGGGAAGCTGTGACCTGGGCCTGCCCTTTGTGGGGGCGCCCTCTTGCCAGGGGGGAAAGTCAATCCTTCTCAGTACCCGAGCGGGGGTGGGGGGGGGTAGTATTCAGATCCTGTCTTTGGAGGCATCCCCTTCCTGCTCCCTACTTTCCCTTTTTCACTTCTCTCCTTCCCCTTCTGGCTCTGAACTACACCCACACTCTGTCCCCCCTTCCTCCCTATAGTTTCTCCCCTAACACCTTTTACTTGTGTAAACCCCAACCCTAGATTAAATTTTACTGTCCCACTCCTCTGATGCTGCTTTGGGACTGAGGAATTCATTTTTAAAACCATGCCCTTTGACCTCAGCTGCTGCTTGGCCTCCCTCATGTCCATCTGCGTTGTCTCTCATCCAGTCTCCTCAGTGACTGTTGCAACTTGCTCTGTCTGCTGTTCTCTGGCTCCAAACCCATTTGTAGGTCCTCCCTCTTAGTGCGGAGTCTGTTTCCTGCCTTCCTGGGAAGGTGGAGGTCATGTGGCTTGAACTCTGAACTCTCACCCCCACCTCATCATTTCTCCCCATCTTTGCTCTCCTCTCCCTTGCAGCGCCCAGCCTGAAAAGCCTCCCCCCTCCACCTCCAGAAACAGTCTCCTGGCTGTGGAATCAGCTCCGCCCACCGCTAACTTGGGTGAGTTACTTAGCCTCTCTGGGCCTCCTTTCTTCATTGCACAACATGACTAATAAAATCGCCTTGCCTGCTGTGGTTGTGGAGCAGACGGAATTCAGCTCTGCTGCCTGTGTTAGCAGCGCCTGGAGTGCGTGTCGGCGCTTAACGCACCTTCTCCTTCTTGCATCTCGGTCCATTCCTCCTCCTGGCTTCTCCCCTTAGCCTGCAGACATGCCCGCCTTTCTCGGAGCTCACCTTGCCGCTTCTTTGAGCTGCTGCCCATTTCTCTCCTGAATTCCGCCGAAGCAGCAAAGAGTAGCCTCACCTGCTTCTTCTACCATCTTGTCGACCCCTGGCATCTTCCCTGTCCTCTGAAACCGAGCCCAGGCTCCCTGGTTTCCTCAAGATGTACCCACTTTGGATCTCTGGGCTGCGAGCCACCCTGGTTTTTCTTCCCCATCAGCTCCCCACATGTGACTTCCTTCAGGAATTTTCCTTACACTCCTCCTCTGTTTGCTCTTGCTCCCCACCCTCCAGACCCACATCTAATCTTCGGGTCTCTCCTCCAGCTTGGGCCCACTTTTTCCCACACTCTCCAGGTGAACCCCTCTCCCTGGGTGAACGCCTAGTCAGGCATGCAGCATGCCCGAGGATGAACACCCATCCCCCGCTACCAGATCTCTTTTCCCTCCTGATCTTCCTAACTCACTGGTTGAGATTCGGGGGCTGCCGACACCTCCCTCTCCTCCCTGATCCCATGCCTGAATAGAGTGTTCAGCAAACAGGGTGGAAACCAACGAATCCCACAGGTTGCCAAGTCCTGCCATTTTTTCTTGCTTGCTTGCTCATCCCCTTTCAATTCCCACTGCGGCCACGGCGACAGACATTTTATATAATTCATCCCAGTGAATCTGTACAACCCGGTAAGGAGGAAATTATGTTTTTCCTTTTTTACACATGTGTGGACACCATGGCTTGGGGGGGGGTGGTTAGAGAACTTGCTAAATGCACAACTGGTAAGTGGCAGAGCTGGGATTTGAACTTGTATTCACCTTCCTCCAAATCCACATTCGTCTTTTTTTTTTTTTTTTTAAGATTGATTGATTGATTGATTGAAGAGAGAGCACAGGTGGGAGGGGCAGAGGGAAAGGGAGAAGCCGGCTTCTCACTGAGCAGGGACCCCCCAATGTGGGGCTCCATCCCAGTACCCTGGGATCATGACCTGAGTTGAAAGCAGACACTTAACTGACTGAGCCACCAGGGCGACCCGCCCCCCCCCCCAAGTCCACTTTCCTAATCCTTACGCTCTTCTGCCTCTAGCAGTTCCAATAGCAGGCTATGCTGAGTAGGCTCTGCAAGCTGAATACCATGTAGATGGACACGTTCTTCTGTGGCTAGATTTTTTTGTGGGTTGCTGTTCTATTTACCCTGCTGTCACTGAGCTCATTGCTGCTTATTTCAGGGTCTGTGCCTTGACCCTTGGTGTTAGCACTTGAAAGGCTTGACTGAGCCCAAGTCCCTACTATGTAATGCAAGGGCCTAGAAGTAGGAATGTGAACATCTCTTCAGAGAGGGCCTATGTTTCCCTTTCCCTGGGTCTTAACCTACCCATCTGTACAAGAGAGTTGGACCAGTTAATTACAAGAGCCTGTCTAGCTCTTATGCTCCGTGATTCTGTTTCGTGGTTCTGCTTCCCAGTACCTACTGTGTGCTTGCGCAGCACACAGTAGGTCCGGCTGGGCAATGCACAGAGAACAAAAGAGGCATCGCCCTGGCTGTCAGGAAGATGACAGAGTTATTCTGGGTGACAGAGCAAACATTCAGGAAACTGCCAACAATGTAAGGCATTATGTAATTATGCCTGGATCTCAGATTATATACATTTGTGATGGTTCAATAAAGGAGAAGAAAAGCTGCTGCTCTCTTAAAAGAAAAAAATTACATAAAGGGAGCAGTTAGTGAAAAGCATTCAGTCTGGCCAGACTTCTTGTCAGATCTGCTACGCTCTTCCCTCTCAAAATCATTTGTTGGTTCCGTAAATACTTACTGTCCACTAATGGGCCAGGCTCTGGGGACACTGCCCCCAGACATTACACCTCCCCACCCTGCTCACAGCTGCCAGAGTTGTATCCAACACCCGGCTTTCATCTGGTTCCTGCCCTGATGAAGAACCTTCACCACTTTCCTGCTTTCTGTAGAATCAATGAGCTGACCTCCAGCCCCACCTTCCCCCTCCTCCCCCCGCCCCCACCGACCCTGCACTCTGGGCCTGGTTTGCTGGCTATTCCCCAAGCCCCCCATACATATTTTCACGTCTGAGCTAGAGGGCTGCTTCCTCGGTCAGCCTGACGGGCTTTTGTTCATCCTTCAAAGCCCAGCTCGAATACCACAACTGCAACGGTCCCCCGAAATGCCTTCGCCACCTCTGGGACACCGTGTGGCCTTGTTTAGGTCTCTGCCTCCCATTTTGGATTGTGAGTTTCTTAAGGGATCTTTATTCCCTGTCTTATTCATCCATGGATCCCCAGAACCTAGCCCTGTGCCTGAACAATGATTTCTGATGAATGGCTCACCGAACACCATCTGTAGGGGCCGATCTCTGAATAGCAGGGTTCCCCTTGCTTCCCTCGAGCTGCTGGGTTCTTTCACTTCATGCCTTGCCACTACCACCCCCCCTCCCCCGCCCCGTGAAGGTGACAGGATGATGGAGGAGGCATCACTGTCTCTTGTCTCCAAACAGTACTGGGGAGACTCAGCCAAGAGCCTCACTTTGGCCCGGCGGGGGGCGGAGGGGGGTGCTTTTAGCAGCGGTGGCGGTGGAAACCACGCGTGGCAGCAGGCTGCAGGGAAGGAGGCATCTGTGTTGGGCTTGGCTGGCAGGGGGTTCTGCGCTCCACAGCACAAGTGGGTAAGGGCGCCGGGCAGGCAGGCTCCGTGCTGCACACACCCACCGCGGGGCTGGGCCCCAAACGCCTCTGCCCTGGGAAGAAAAGGAGGCATTGTGTGCTCTGGCTGTGCTCCAAGGGAAATATTCCTGTTGTTCTTCTATTTTAAACTGCTCCCTTTTTAAAGAAGGAAAATCCAGAAGTGAAACTCTCTCTCCCACTCCAACACATCCTGCCCACCAATTTCAGATCAGTCGCTGCCTTGAAAATATTCATGAATCTATTAATCCATCAATTCATTCATTCGATGACTAGAGCTTTGAGGAGCACTGCTATGGGTCAGCCCTGTACGAGGTGCCAGGGCCCTTGTCCCACCCTGTTCTTGATCGCTGCGTGTCCACATCCTCTCAAGCCTGACGTCCCTCTGTGGGTCAGCATTGCTACTTGGAGGGCTCCATTCACCCCTGCCTGTTCTCCATCTCTGCAGACCAGTCCTGCTTGTAACCCCTTGCAGAGCCCTGAGTTACAGCCCACCATCCTTCCCCTGACTCAGCTCTTGCAGACAAGTGTGGCCAGAAGCATGCCGCAGTCTGAGTGGTTAGAAACTTAGGCAGATAGACCTAAATTCAACCCAAGCTCTACCATTCACCTTCTTTGTGACTTGGACCCAGTGATGAAAACTCTCTGGGCTTTGGCTTCCCGGTCTGCAAACCAGAGCAAGTAACACCTGACCTTGCACACGGAGTGTTTGGGAGAAGGAAAAGATCATGGTGCACTACCTGACCCAGTGCCTACCATACCACTGGCCCCTCTCAATCAATACTAACAGAACAATGAACAGTGAGCACTTACTAGTTGTTTCCTTCCCTCAGAAACAACAGCAACCACAGTTTCTGCTTGAGTGTTTTCTACATGCCAAGTGCTCTGTTAGGTAGGCATGTTGCCACCTGGACAGCCTTCTAGAGTGGTGAGTACTATTTTATACCCTTTCAGAGCTGAAGGAAACTGGCTCAAAGAGGTAGAGTGACATGGCCAGGTCACCAAGCTCACAAACATGGAGGCTGGGAATTGTGCCAAGGTCTGTTGGGCTCTCCCACCATCCCTTCCCAGCCACACAGACCCCCCCATCACATGCCCGGCTCCTTGGTGCTGGGACCAGCAGCACCAGCATCTCCCGAGAGGGAGTTGGAAATGCAGGTCCTCAGGCCCTGCCCCACACCTATTGAATCAGCATCAGCATTTAACAAGATCTTCCGGAGAAACACACACACGATACAGCTTGAGATGCATTGAACTACAGTTCACAATGTGTTTTTCAGACTAGGTTAGAGCAGGACTTGTCAACTCTAATGTACATCAAAATCACCTGGAGGGCTGGTTAAAACGCAGAGTCCTGCCCCCCAGAGATTCTGACTTTGTGTCTATTGTTTGTTCCGTTTGCATTTATGATTTTCACTTCGGGGCTTCCTCGGAGTAGGGATAGCAGATTTGAGTGGGATCCAGGCAAACTCCTGGCTCAGGTCTCAGCCCAAGATGGCTTGTGGCTTATAGCTGTTGGAGCCATTAGGGGGAATCTGGGCTGGATTGGGCCCTCACAGAGTCACTGGCAGCACCATCTCCCTGCTTTGGGGGAAACTGGCCCATCAGCAGGGATGTACATCTCTCTCTCTCAAGTTGTAGGAGGCAAGACCCATAGATTCCTACATCAGCCACTGCAGCGTGCACAGCACGCACAACGTGCCCCATCCCCCGCCCCCACCATGCCCAGGTGAACAGCAGAGAAACAAATTTAATTTGTAACCCAAAACCCTTGTATCTGGCCTGAAAATATGTCTTTCTAATGTAGATTTTGACAGAGTGCTCGATCTGCAAAGAGCATTTTCTCTAAAACCGGTATCTGTGTAACTTGACCACTGCTATCGAGTTAAAAAGCAATTAAACACCTCAAGACGCCTTGGAACTTTCAAAGATTATTTGAAAAGTAATTGTGTTGTATTGATTAAATAATTTTAAATTAATTAGAAAGTCACAGCATTTCTTAGCTTATTCCTTTGCAAATAAATTTATGCCTAGATCTACTGCGTGACCAAAGTTGTTTATATTTTCAATAATCATCTGATATTTAAGGAGCATGGCTGGTGATGCAATTTAATGCGAAGACTCCTTCATTTGCTAAATCCTTCTATCTGCTTCCTTCCTTTTCTATTTAAGCTCCACTGGCAACTTGCATCATAGAGAGTTACAGTACTAGAATCTTAAAGGCAGAGAACACTGTGGTCAAGAGCTTGCTCTCTAGAGTTAGACACACCTCAGTTTGAACTCCAGTGTTGCCACTTCCTAGCTTTGTGCCCAAACCTGTCATCTGTGAAAAGGAATATAGGCGTGCCTACCTACTATGCTCCATGTGAAATTAAATAAGTTATTATTTGCACAGTAGCGGATAATGTCTGGCTAATCATAATCATTATAGTAATAACAATATTGTTCTGATGATGATGGTGCCTCAGTTTGCTAATCTGTACAATGGGTGTGTCAGGGAATTACACAGATGTCAACACATGACTATTCAAAACTTCTTTGCCTGTGGAGACTTCAAGTAGTTCCCTTTAAGAAAATTTCTAGCATAGTTTTCTTGGCTCTTGCCCCAGGGATGCAGATTGGGGTCACCCAGTGATGAGAAAGCCCTGGACAAATGGAACCAATATTGGGATTCCTTGTGATGGGGGGAGAGAGAGACTGGCAGAGGATGGGTGAGTAGATGCCAGGCGTGAGGGAGGTGAATGAGTGAAGAGCCAGGTGGAAACGTTTCCGTAAGAGATGACGGAGAACAGAGCACACTGCTTCTGGAACAGTTGTTTTGCTGGAAATAGATGCTGAGAAGAGCAGGGATAGGAAAGGAGAATGTTCAGCCTTCGCCTCGTGCTAAGAATGCACTTCCCCTTTGGTATTTTCTCTAGAGACTGCAGTGAAGGTTTGGATTGCCTCCAATTCACTTTTTCCTACTTAACTGCCGGTCCTTTGAACACAGCCATTGAGCTGAAGCCGGACCATGAGGTGACCATCTTTGCCTCGTTTACAGGGGAGTCATGACAGGGCTCTTCCAGGGCTGAGTGGGGAGGAGTAAGGACTCGTACAGAGTAGGTGCTTAATACGTGTTGGTGACTGTTCCTACTGCTATGCACTGTACCTTCCCTGTGGCCAGAGGCTGCCAGCAAAGGTGGCTGTCTTCACCACAATAAAGCCATTACCCAACACTGTGAACCTGGGGATGCCAGCCACATTATTTTTAAAGAAACCAATCGAATCAGTTTGATATCCTCTAATACCACATTGTAGACCACTGCCATTTGCAGGAGGCTTATAAAGGAAAGCACTCGATCAGGAGTCTGGAAAAGAGAATCTGACCTTTGCCCTGCTGTATAGTATGGACAAGTCACTGAGCCTTAGTTTCCCCATTAGTAAATGAAGATGATGTCCCAAGTCGTGTTTTGTTTTTCTACTCCCAGCAGTAGACAATCAGCAGGGGTGATGGAACGCTTGCTACCTACAGACCCAGAAGCAGGAAAGAGGGGCCTTGCCTTAAAAAAAAAAAAAGCCCCATAATCAGGCTAGAAGATGTGAGCATCTTTATTATATTTGTTGTTAGAGTTAATTAATAAAAGTCTGCCTGTGCTATGCCCCAAATAGCATTCTGTGACATCTTTGACCTGCTGTGGGTGATAGAGACATGGAATGTGAATTTTGGAGACACCTTTTCTTAGTGACTTTCTCCACATTAAAACAAAACAAAACCCAAACCAGAACAGTGTATGACCTTTCTATGTACTGCCGATGCTGCACTGGCAGTAAACTCCATCTTCTTCAAGGAAACACTGAAGTTGATAGAAGTTTCTAGAGCCCTTCCTGTCTCACTGCCTCTCTCTGGTTCATCCCTGATGATGCCCAACATTTATCCAGCCACATGCAGCCGAAGCTGGGTGCTCGTCATCCCTGTCTGACCCACATCACAGAGGCCTGCTGCCCTTCCTTAGGCAGTGCCTGCTGAAGGGGCAGGCAGGGGCCTTGGGCAAGAATAAAAAGNGAGCCCTTCCTGTCTCACTGCCTCTCTCTGGTTCATCCCTGATGATGCCCAACATTTATCCAGCCACATGCAGCCGAAGCTGGGTGCTCGTCATCCCTGTCTGACCCACATCACAGAGGCCTGCTGCCCTTCCTTAGGCAGTGCCTGCTGAAGGGGCAGGCGGGGGCCTTGGGCAAGAATAAAAAGCCTTTCAACTTGCCTGAAAAATCTGGAAACAGCCCTGGTTCCACCCAGGTGTCTGGAGATTACTTATCAGGCTCAGTTTGGTTTAACTGACTTTCCTGAATGTGCAGGCTGTGCCAAGATAAATCTTCCTTCCAACCCAGGAGGCAGATGCCACAGCCCACGCAAGCCCTAAAGTGTCTGCACCTGCAGCCCATGTTCTGAAGCCAGGCAGCTGTCTGTGAAGGCTTCCCCTAGATTCTGACTGGGGACAATGATGCTGAGAGCGGGGGCTGCCCCAAGAGGCTGGGTGCACCGTGGAGGGTGTGTCTGTGTCTACCCTGGAGACGCTTTCACTGAAGTGACCCAGGAGGGAGGAGGTGAGGCTGAATTCCTCGGTTTACTCCAAGTTGTAGTTCCCGAGCTCTTTAGACTGTGGCCCAGTTTGGCTAAGCACAAGACCCTGTGGCCCACGGAGCCCACTGGCTCCTACTCTGCAGTGGGAAAGAATTTGCAATAACGAAGGATGAAAGGGGAAGCGAAAAATAAGCAACGTGGTCATGCAGCAAAAACTCAGGACAAAACAATCAACAGAAACTCTAGAAAGTAATCTGCAAATGACATAAATTAACAGAATAGAAGCAATTACAAACCAAGCCAACACTGAGGCTGCATTGCAGCCGTCAAGGGTCAGAGTTGCAAAGAGCAGAACCAACTCTAGCAAGCTTCAGTGGAAGAGGGATTCAGTAAGGACATCGAGTCACTCCACCACCCTCTCCACAATCCCTTGCCTGCAGCCTTTTCTTTTCCAGGGCACTTTCTTCCAAATTGAGGTCTGGCCTGTGTGCCTCTACGTGTCGAGCACAGGTCCCATGCCCGAGTCCTAACTGTGAAGGAGGCTGGCACCGCAAATTCTGGTTTCAGCCTTGGGGAGGTGCGACTCCTAAGGAAGGAAATAACCCAAGCATAGGAAGGGTGTTCACAAAGTGCTGGCTAGCCCAAAAAAGCAACAAATGTCTTCTGTATTAATAACAAAGCGCCCTCCAGAGAATTGCAGGAATTCCAGCTCTTGGCCTGTGTGGATACACAGGAGTTTTGCAGCCCTATTTAGTGAGGGATGGAGGTCACACTTCTTTGTAGAACACAGAATTAATGTTCTCCGTAAACTCTGGTAATGAAGTAATTTTTGTTTGTGAACGCCAAGGTTTATTAACTCTCAATAACTCACGTTTCTAGTACCTTAGAAAAATGAGATCCCATGTATGGGGTTTCTTTTTGGGGTGAGGAAAATGTTCTAAAATTAGGCTGTGGTCTTTTCAACAACTGGTGCTAGGAAAACTGAATGTTCATATGCAAAAGGATAAAGCCGGACCTTAACCTTGAACCGCATGCACAAATGACCTCGGTATATCAAAGTCCTCAACCTTAAAGCTAAAGCTGTAAAACTTGTCGAAGTAAACCCTGAGAAAAATCTTCACAACAGTGAGTTTGGCAGTGATTTCATGGATCGGATACCAAAGCACAGGCAGTGAAAGAAAATTCAGATAAATCAAACTTCATCAAAACGAATAACCTTTGTGCATCAAAAGATACTAGCAAGAAAGCAAAAAAGACATCCTACAGAATGGGAGAAAATACTTGCCAGTCAAATATTTAGTAAGGGATTAATACCCGGAAAGAGCTCTTACAACTCAACTACAACAAAAACAATTTTGCCAATTCAAAATGGGGCAAAAGTTGCTTTTGAATAGACATTTCTCCAAAGAAGGTATACAAATGGCCAATAAGCACATAAAAAAGATGCTCAACAGTCATCGGTCATTAGGTCAGTAAAAATCAAAACCATCAGGAGGTAACACTGCACACCTACCACATTTGCTAGGATGACTATAATACCTTTTTCTTTATGGAAAAAAACCCAACCAGATGTTGGTGAAGATATGGAGAAATTGGAACCATTATTCATTGCTGGTGGGAACATAAAATGGTGCAGCTGCTTTGGAAAACAGTTTGGTGGTTCTTCAAAAAGTTAAAAATAGAATTACCATATGACCCAGCAATTTCACTCCTAAATGAAAGCAGGGACTTGAATAGATATTTGTACACCAATGTTCATAGGAGCGTTATTCACAGTAGCTAGAAGATGGAAGTAACCCAAGTGTCCACTGATGGATGAATGAATACACAAAATATGCTACATACACACAATGGAATAATATTCAACCATAAAAAGAAATGAAATTTTGCTATATGCTCAACCTTGGATGGACCTTGAAGACATGCTAAATGAAATAAGCCAGACACAGAAGGACAAATACTGTATGATTCCGTTTATATGAGGTACCTAGAAAAGGCAAATTCATAGGCACAGAAAGTGGAAGAGATGTTACCAGGGCATATACAGGGGAATGACTGTTTAATGGGTTAGGGTTTATGTTGGAGATGAAAACTTTGGGGGTACATATAGTGGTGATGGTGACAAAACATTATAAATGTATTTAACGTCATTGAATTCTACAATTACAAATGGTTAAAATGATAAATTTTATCTTATGTATATGTAGCTTATATTTTTTAAGGTTTTATTTATTTATTTGACAGAGAGAGAGAGAGAGTGAGAAAGGGAACACAAGCAGGGGAAGTGGGAGAGGGAGGGTTTTCCGCAGAGCAGGGAGCCTGACGTGGGGGTTGATCCCAGGACCTGACCTTGATCACGACCTGAGCTGAAGACAGACACTTAACGACTGAGCCACCCAGGCGCCCCTATTTTATTTTTTAAAGATTTTATTTATTTATGTGTCAAAGACAGAGAGCGAACGAGCACACAAATAGGGGGAGCAGCAGGCAGAGGGAGAAGCAGGCTCTCTGCTGAGCAAGGAGCCTGATACAGGCAGTCTGATCCCAGGCAGATGCTTAACTGACTGAGCCACCCAGGCTCCCCTATATATGTATTTTAACACAATTTTAAAAATTAGGTGATGGCATTGTTTGCACAAATCTGACTATACTACAACTATTGAATCGTCCAATTTAAATGAGTAAATTGTATGGCATGTAGATTACATCCAAATAAAGCTATTTTAAAAAATCCTTTCCAGCTCTGACAGTTTCTATGATCCATCCATTCATTCACGTATTTAGTCACTGATTCAACATATTTTTGTTGAGTTCCTACCATATCAACTTTTCAAAATAGGGCAATAAGTAAATCAAACACAGTATCTGGCCTTCCCTCACTTAAAACACTGTGGGTTTACAAAGGAATAATAGCTAACATTTCTTGATTATTATGTGCAGAGCATTGGCACAAACACTTTACACACTTATCTCACACGGCCCTCACAACCATGTACTTTGCTGGATAAGGAAATTTGCTCGAGGTCACAGAGCCAGGATTTGAACCTGGTCTGTCTTACCTCAAAGCCTATGCTCTTAACCATTCATCATAGATGGCAGCTGGGTTCTAGCCAGCTGGAACTGGGGTCTCCCTGGAGACCTGCCCCGAGGTCCACCTGCCGGGCCACCTGGTCTGGTAGCATTAAAGGGAGAGTTAAAGATGAGGTGGAATGCCCTCCAGGAGGGAGTGAGTTTGGATAATAATGCCTAAGTCAGGGGGATCTTGCACAGCCATTTACAGTAATCATTATACAGCGGGTATAACTATATTTTTTAAATGGTTGGGTATGGAATTTTAAATATAAAATCAAATTCACAATTGAATTTATATTATTATATTAATAGCTAATATATTTATTATTTGTTGAACACAGCCTGTATACCAGTCTGGGTTCTAAATGGTTGACATGTATCATCATATTTAATCCTCCATGACATGTAGGGTGTATTACTCTTCCTACTTTACAAGTGAGGCCGCTGAGGCACAGATAGGTCAAGCAATTTGTTCAAGGTTGCACAGCCAGTGGCAGAGCTGGGATTCTAGCCACGGGGATTCTAGCTTCTCAGTGTGGAGCCCAGACTCTTAACCACCACAAAACTTGCTCTTTGATTATGTTAAGATATACAAAGTAGTGGGACATGAGGTGGTGGGATTATGGTGATTTCCCACCTTTTCCCCCCACAAATAGTTAATGTTTTATTTTCCAAGAATATATCATGAGGGGTGCCTGGGTGGCTCAGTCATTAGGCGGCTGCCTTCGGCTCCAGTCATGATCCCAGGGTGCTGGGATCGAAGCCCATGTCCGGCTCTCTGCTTCACGGGAAGCCTGCTTCTCCCTCTCCCACTCCCCCTGCTTGTGTTTCCTCTCTCGCTGTGTCTCTCTCTGTCAAATAAATAAATAAAATCTTAAAAAAAAAAAAGAATATATCATGATAGTGATTTTTTTAGACCAAGAAAAGATATCACATATCTCTGTGACCTTTTCATCTTCTTACTTCACCATTTTATTTGGTTGTGTTTGATTTGGAAGTTGCCTATGTGCGGGCACAAACGAAGCCCAGGTGGTGGAAGAGGTGGGAGGCGTGATGGGAGATATGGTGAGGTGTCAGTGCCACAGCAGCCCCGTTGGCTGCGGCTACCCTGATTCTGCTGCAATCTTCCGGGGAGGGCATCGTCCCCTTCTCTCCAAGGCCTTAGCAACACTAGGGATTTTTCTTTAAAGACATTCCCACCATCCCCTGCCCTCACCTTCTAAGTTTGTGTTGTACCACGGTTAAGCGCGGTGCATACACTGAATTCGAATGTGACCACGGATAGTGCTGATATCTGTGCAACTAACTGTGCTGAGCCTCAGCTAATGGGAATCACGGTACCACTTCAGAGGGTTATTGTGCGAATTAAATTGGATAGTGTTCGGAATGGACCTAGGGTGCCAGGCACAGAACTTGCTCTTTGGTTATGTCAAACAAAGCACCAACAAAGAGTATGGCATTTGGATGTTATCTAGCTCCTTTTTAATTCCTGCAGTCAGAAATCTTTCAAATATTGACCAGTATTTTTTCTTCTTTTCTGAGTTGCCTGCTCGTGCCCCTTCCTCATTGGTCTCTTGGTGTGTGGATTTGACAGTGTGTTTGGGTCAAGGACTGAGAGTGTTCTGGGAGGGTCTTTTTCCCGGGGTCCCTGATGCCTTCCATTTTCTCTGGGGATCACTTTTCACCGGTTAGTGCAGCCTCCTCTCTCCCTGAAATTGGCCCTGTTTGCGCCCTGAGAAATTTTCACCCGCTTTAAAGCCCCGGTCTTCAGAAAGGCTGACTCCCCCCGCCGGACTGCTATACCCCCAGCTCTCACGCGCATGGTTTCCTTCTCCATCCATTTAAGTAGTGTTGGGTCAGAGTGGCCGTGGCCCAACCCGTCTGCTCAGAGAGGCTGTGTTTCAGAGGCATGCATACCCAATGAGCCTGCTCCTCCTTGACCCTGGGTAATCACACCCGCTGCCAAGTAGCTGACCTTCCTGAGCAAAGAGCAAAAGCCTAAGGGACTGCTTAGGTAAAAGGCACATTCTTAAGATAGTTTCATCTCCTTTTCCCTCTTGCCTAAATGTCCATCGTGCCTGACTTGGAGTCCACTCCTTTCCCATCATATGGCAAACGGGATCTGGGCCAGAAGCTGGAAGTTTCTAAACTGCAAAAGGAATCGGTGTCCCCTCGGCCAAGTGATTCTTGCCAGAAAAGTTCTTGCGGATGAATGCATGTGGTCCCGGGGATTCTCTGTGTAGCTTGGTGGTCACATAAGATGGTGACGATCTTAAGACCTCTGAGTGAGGCCTCGGGGTGGGGGCGGGCCAGGTTCCGCCTCAGGGCAAGGCCCAGAGGCCATGGAGGGGGTCCTCCCACAAGGAGCACATCCCCCTCTTGAGCGTTGTTGGGGATTTCCATGAAGACCTATCCTAAATGTGAAGTCACCATCTGCGGGGACAGCACCAGCGCTGAAGCCTGCGTCCTGGTATCTGCGTGTCTGCTGCACAGGCCCGGTTCTGCCTGCATGGCTGTGAGGAACGGGTGCTGGACTGCGAGACCGAAAATCTGAGTTTGGGTTGAGGCTTTGCCTTTTGCTAGCTCTGTAACGTGGGGAACCAGCTTTGTTTCCTCATCTGAAAAATGGAGGGCAGCATTCCTGGTTCTGCTCACCTCCCTGCCTGACTACGGAGGAAATGAGCGTGGTGGGCAAATGAGAGAGGTATAAAAGACAGAAGACTCTCTCCTCCTCTTAGAGACAAAGCAGTCAGCACAGCATCTGTCCCAACACCTCAGGGGGGCCCGGGGAAATGAAAGGGTTCCTTCTCTCCAGAAAGAGGTCTGAAAGGAGGAGGAGAAGCTAGGAGGTTAGGAGTGTGTGTCTTTTTTTCCCGTGGGTCTTTTGTCCCCGCATCTGAGCCAAGCTGACCAGTGGCACTGCTGGGGGACTAGTATTTGCTTCCCTCATTCTGCTGGCCTTTTTTTTTTTCTTTTTTCATCTGATGAGAGCCCTGGAGCCTGCCAGAAAAGCAGATGAGCTCCCTTGGTGCTTAAGGAAGGCTCTGGAAAGGTCACCTGTGTTTAGAACCATCAGTGTTGTGGGTAAGTTCAGTTTCATACACCTGGTGTGGCATCTAGCCTGCGATGCTGGTCAGGGACAGAGACACAGAGTAGCAATTAGAATTCGGGGGATAACTGCTGTAGTCGAGGGCAGACAGCCGTGGAAGCAGGAAGACTCGCCACTGCTCTTGAGCGGATGCTGAGTGGAGCTGGGAGGAGGGGCAGGAGCAGGCCAGTGCTCCAGGAAGAATGGTGAGTCTTGCAAGAAGAGCATCGGTCTGGAAATAAACCTCTCATCTCCATATTGGATGAGGAAGGATTTATTCCTGGGAGAGGAAAACAGAGTCTCCCATACAGAGATGAGCCAGAGGGGAAGAATGGGTGGCTGAAAAGTCATGAGTCCCAGTGAAATGAGAGCTTTTCTTCTCCCAGTGTCCCAGGGAAGTGACACGTGCCTCGAGCCATTCCCCGGCCAGGTTGGAGGGAGGATGGTCAATGATCATTTTAACCCATCAGCGGGGCAGCTTGCTCCTTGGTACATTTTTCTGTATGACCTCAGAGTTTAAGGTATATTTCTTGATATATTTTTTTAATTCTGATTATCTGGTCTGTGAACTCAGTTAACATAGAAAAATGCTTTCCTCAGTTGAGAAAAGTATATGCCGCTGTCCCACAGCCTTGTCCCTCACATCCACCGGTGCCCTTTGGGAAATCTCTTGACCTCCCACTTGAACAAGATGCCCTAGAATCTTTCCAAGAAAGTAAGGAGTGTGATCTAGTGTAGTAGGAAAAACACAGAATTCTAATCCAAGGGGATATTCATTTTAACCCAGAGCCACTCTAGGGTGAACCAAGAGAAGTGACTTACAGTGTCTGTCTCATTTTATTCACCTATACAGTGGGGATGTTCATCCCCATTTGTCTGCTTCCAGCTGGTTTGAGGATACACGGGACGCAGAATGTCAAGTGCTTTCCAAGTGTATTGGGCTGGATGTAGGCAGCATTTCAGGGTGACACTCAGGTCTGGCATCAATCACAGCATGGGTTAGGCAGGAATCTGCCCTGGCCTTTGAAGTACATCTCGACAGGCCGTGTCTGTGAAGGTCAGAGCTGCTTTGACATGTCTCACTGATGAAACTTCATTTCCCAGGACAGCCTCATTTGGCTCAGGCTCCGGAAGGTAAAGGGGACGAGGTCCCTATGATCTTTTCGCTAAGCCTGCATTCAGGAGCCCAGATACTCTCCCGGCTCCTTTGACACACCTACCCCACTGTATCTCCTTCAGGTCCAGTCGTGGTGCTGGATTTGGACAGCTTGGAGCCTCCGAGCGCAAGCCTCCCACCTGCCTCTGCTCCAAAGAGCTGTGGCTGCAGTGAGCTGGCCGAGACTCTTCCCAGCGCTTGCCTGAGACGCTCTGAGACCGTCCTCCTCCACAGCTGCCTTCTCGCCGGCTCCTGCACCCGCCCTTCTGAACTCACTGGTCCGTGCTGCAGTTAGAGACCCTGCCCAGAGCTGGATCCTTACAGTAGGTATCTCCTTGCTTTTCTCGAGCTGCCAGAATGGGGTACGTTTGGGTCGTGGGCATCAGACTGGTTAGACAGGCAGGAAGTCAGAGCTGCCAGTCTCTTCGCCCTGGGAGCTCACTGACCAACATATCATCTTCCTGCTCTGCCCCAGTAGACTCCAGTCACTGACCAGGGTGGCCAGCCCTGGCAGCGCTTGCAGAAGCTTTGGAAGCTTTGTGTGGTTGTGGGACCGCAGGAGGTTGGTGGAGGGGGAAGTTTCTAAAGCAGAGTCGGGAAGAAAGAGATGCGCCCCTGGAGGGTTTCAACTCCTAAGGACAATTCCCGTGTCCTCATTAGGAACGATTTTTTTTTTTTTTTAACGAACCATCCAAGCTGCAGGGAGAGAGAAGGAAGGGCGTAATTAATTATGCCCCCCCGGAGAAGCTCCCAGAGTTGGGGCAGTCGCGGGAGGAAGCTGTGTGCTGTTTCGGTGTTCGCTGTGGCACTAGCTCTGGGAACTAACTTTCCAATGAAGGATTTGAGCTTTCTTCCTCTTCCTGCAAGATCGGGTATCGGCTTATTGAGCACTGAATCCTGCCTGACCCTACTCCCCTATTCCCGGGAGTGAAAAGGAAGTCAGTATTTGCTTTTCCAGCAAGGTCACGGATCACCTGACCAAATCCTGTAACAGCTGGGAAGCCAGTGCTGTGCTGTGCTGTGAACTCCGGAGCTGGCAGCTCTGGTCCAGCAGCCAGCGCCTCGCTCTCCGCAGGGAGCCGCTCCTCCCGCTCCAGGAGATGGCAGGGGGAGGAGGCTGAGGCAAGGTAACGTGGCTACTTCCCTCCCGACAGTTTTCCCTTCTCCACGAAGCTCCCGATTCCGCTGCTGCATTGCAGGCGAAAATGACAGACGATTGCCGAAAAATGTGAGAACGGAGTTAATGAGGTTGTGTTCATGTGTCATTTATTGCGAAGGAGTTCTCTCTGTGTTTCCTGGGTGGGCAGAAAGTGAGCCGGCTGGAGAACTCCATAGGCAGAATCTTTTTTAGGAGCACAGCTCCCCTTCTCCGGGGGCTTGGGCTTCAGCCCCTCTGGATGTTAAGCGGCATGGAGAGATGCCTCCTGCTTCTTGGCACAGGGGACATTTACACTGGGAGGCGAGGGGCCCTGCCATGGGGAAGCAGGAAGCGCTCATCATTTTGGCAGGATCCGTAAGAGGGGGGGGGGGGGGGGGGGGGGGGGGTGTGATGGTGGTTCTTTTGGAAAGAGTGCTTTGTCTTTGCAAGTGATTGTGCAGGGATTGACGGGGCTGCTGTTCGGTGCACTACCTTGCTAAATATTTGACTTTGTAAGGTTGAATTCTCCAAGAATTATCGTGGCAATACGGCCGTGCTTGGAGCCAAGCTTTCTTTTCAAGGAAATCCAAGGTGCTATTTATTTTGGCATGTGGCCTGTTCCAGGATGAAATACAGCATTTTTATTATTGCAGAATAAAGAGAGGTTTGAAGAGAAGAAAAGTACAGAACTAGGTTTCAGTTTCAGGACTAAGTAAAGGAAGGTTTCTTTGTATTTGGATTTGAGGTTAGGAATGAGATTGTAAATAGCATCATAAAAGGAGTAACTGTGGAGAGGGAGAGGGTGTAGGTCTATGCTGCAGGAATCGGGCTGACTGGGAGAAATCGGAACTGTTCCTAACGTGGCCTGACTGTTACACATGGGCTGTTGGAGTGACTGCCTCTTCGGCGGATTTTGAATGGGCAGTCTCAGTCCCCATCCCTTCACTGCCTGTTGGCTTTGAGACGTAGTATGGAGGGATGAAGTCATGCCAATGTCTTACCCCTAGTTAACTGGGTAACTTTGGATTGGCCACAGAGCCTCTTTGTGCCTTCAATGTCTCGTTTGGAACTCAGAGATGCTCCCATGAATTCAGTGTCTGCTGCACGTTAGGATGTGAGGGTGTGGAGGTGGGGGGTGAAGGGGACAGAGATGAGTCCTGCAGGAATCCTGACCTTTGCAAGCTTACAGAGTAGGAGGGGAGAAGAGCTAGAGAGAGAGAGAGAGAGAGAGAGAGAAAGCTGTATATACTTGAAACATCTAGAATATGATGAGCTAATGAGAGAGGCTGGGACCGAACTGGGTATTCTTGATCCTGAGATAGGCCATCAACAAATCAAAAGTTACAGAACACCACCAGGTACTGTAAGGTTCTGGATACCAAATACAACTTAATAGCATTAAGTAATAAATTGCTTTATCTCAAAATTTTTAGTGCTTCAGAAGGTGGCAAAATTCCATTTGAAAGGGGAATTCTGCCCAACAAAGTTAATTTTCATATTCTGTTGTATTGCAAAGTAGCATTGATGTGGCAATTTTTCTTCAATTCCACTGACCAAATCACATAAGAAATACACCCTTAGCTCAGTTCTAAGATGTTCACCCCCAGGACCATGACCGTGGCCAAAGTGCAGAAGGAGGCTAGGGCAGGTGAGCCTGGCAGTGGCAGGATGCGGGCATGACAGTTTCCTCCTTTCCTTCCTGTGTCTAGACCTTTCCCGTGGAAGCTTGCTATGCCCTCTTCTTCAGAGAGCTGGGGTGTCAGCTCCATTTAATTTCTGTAACCTTAGAATGATTGATTTTAGTAAAATTCAAGTCTAAGAGAACCATTAGAAGTCTCCATAGAGTTCTTCTTTTTTTTTTTTTAAGATTTTTTTATTTATTTGAGAGTGGGGGGCAGGGGCAGAGGAAGAGACTTCAAGCAGACTCCCCACTGAATGCAGAGCCTGATGCGGGACTTGATCCCACAACCCTGAGGTCATGACCCAAGCTGAAACTAAGAGTCCAACACTTAACCGACTGAATCATCCAGGTGCCCCTCTGTAGAGTTCTTTTCAGTGAAATTTGACCTAATGCGTGTTGCATAATTATTTGAAGCCCTAGGATCTGATACATTAAGGGCTGAATCCTAACTTGAACCAAAGGCAGTTGTAACTGAACTCTCCAAGGTGGTGGTGAGTTTGTGTCAAAGATCCATCTGCACCCAGGTGCCCCCTCTTGCTTAGAAGGAGCCTGTCGCTTAGTGTGCAAGTCTTGGAGAAGCAGATCACACACGCCTTTGGCCAAGAGGCCTTACAAGAGAGTAGTTCTCCTTATCTGTCCCAGAAGGCATTTTGCACATACTTGTGGGAGAAGCAGAGAAGCATCAAAGTCAGGAACATTTCCTTCCCCCCGCCCGCCCCTGGAGAGAGCTAGGGATCAGTCACAGCATCCGGGCTGGGCAAATGTTTACAGATCACTTCCCAGGACATGACTGGAGTTAGCTAGACTTGAGGGCAAATCCTGCTCTGACACCTGCTTGTGATGTGACTTTGGCAGGCCTGGAAACTCTATCAGCCTCAGTCTCCCTATCTGAAAAATGGGCACTATAATAATAATAATCTCCTTGGGGTTACAGTGAGGATTGCATGGGAGAATTCAAGCATGTCAAGTGCTCTGAACACTCCTTGTTGCTCAGTAATGATATGGGGTAGGAGGAAGGGAGCAGAAGGGAGAGGAGAAACCACGATGATGGAGAGACAGGCTGAGGGGCTGAGCTTAAGCTTTGTGTCCTCAGCCTTCTCTTCCCCATCCTTCACCTTGAAGCTGCTAAACCTCTCCTGCCCGCCAGCATCCAGGAGGCTCCCCCACTGACTACAGACTGCCGACCTGCGGCATTATCAGCAGCAGTGTCCTCTGCCTGGGAACCCTCTCTTGCTTTCCTTTCTTCTTTTAAAAAAAAATTATCGGGCGCCTGGGTGGCTCAGTGGGTTAAAGCCTCTGCCTTCGGCTCAGGTCATGATCTCAGGGTCCTGGGATCGAGGCCCGCATCAGGCTCCCTGCTCAGCGGGGAGCCTGCTTCCTCCTCTCTCTGCCTGGCTCTCTGCCTACTTGTGATCTCTCTCTGTCAAATAAATAAATAAAATCTTTAAAAAAAATAATTAAAAAAATTATCTTTATGTTTTTTTAATTGAGATAATTGAGACATAATCGACAGATAATAGTGTATTGGTTTTAGGTGTGCAACCAAATGACTTGATATTTGTATATGTTGTGAAATGGCTTCCACAAAAAGTATAGTTAATATCTGTCCCCGTAGTTATGAACTACATAACACCACAGTTACATAGTTACAAACTACTTTTACAATGAGAACTTTTTAAAAATTCCCATCTAATCAACATACAGTGTTATATTAGTTTCAGGTGTACCGTATAGTGATTCAACAGCTCTAAACATTACTGAGCGCTCATTGTGGCAAAGTGTGCTCTTAACCCCCTTTATCCGTTTCACCCATCCCCCCACCCACCTCCCCTCTGGCGACCATCTGTTTGTTCTCTATAGTTAAGAGTCTGTTTTTTGTTTGTCTCTTTTTTTCTTTGTTTGGTTTCTTCAGTTCCACATATGAGGGAAATCATATGGTATTTGTCTTTCTCTGACTGACTTCTTTCACTTAGCATTTTACCCTCCAGCTCCATCCATGTTGTAGATGGCAAGATCGTGTTCTTTTTGATGGCTGAGTGATATTCCATTGTGTATGTGTGTGTGTGTGTGTATGTGTATACTAATACATAGATCACACTTATGATGAAGACTTTTAAGGTCTAATCTATCAACAACGTTTAAATATCCAATACAGTATTATTAACTATAGTCGCCATGCTGCACGTTACATCCCTGTGACTGAAGTTTGTGCCTTTTGACCACCATCACCCATTTCACTCACCCACACCCTGCCTCTGACAGCCACCAATCTGTTTTCTGTATCTATGAAATTGGGTGTTTTTAGATTCTACGAACAAGTAAGATCATGTGATATTTGTCTTTCTCTGACTTATTTCACTTAGCAGAGCGCCCTCAAGATCCATGCATGTTATCACAAACAGCCAAGATTTCCTTCTTTGTCATGACTGAACAGTCTTTCACTGTATATATTTACCACACTTTCTTCACCCTTTTATCCGCTGATGGACACTTAGGTGGTGGTTTCAGAACCTTTTCTTTCTAGCAAGGGTGAACCTCTCTTGCCTCACGTTAGAACCTTCCACACTTGCCCCCCTTCTCCCCAAAGTCTCTACTCCAGCTCTCTGCCGCCTCCAAACTCAAGTACTTGCCCCCAAAGTAAGTGAGGTACTTTGTGTTGGCATTCCCTCTGCAAGGAGTGTCTCTGCACCTGGAAACCAGGCTGCCCTTCCGGGCTCTGTCACACTTGCATAGGGAAAGGGCCCTCTGGCAGCCGCATGGAATGTGGTCTGGAGCGCTCACAAAGAGAGGCTACACGAAATTTTGCCAGGCCAACTTTAGACTTCCTCTCGTTTGGTGAGCCACATATTTCCCAGCCTCTTTCCCAGTTTACTTATTTGTTCTCCCTTTTCCCATCCTGGGTTGTTGGAGACCACCCCTCATCCATCTCTTATTCCCAGTTTCCCCCAACCCTTCCCTCATCCCTGGTACACTTTTCTAGTCCGGAATTCATTATTGAGCACACTGGCATTCCTGAAACAACCCCACGTCCACTGCTGAAGTGTCAGATGATTCATTGTTATGATGTGTGTGGAGTCAAAATCATAAAAAGACAATTTCTTGGGTGATTTATTATAATGGGGGCAGGAGCCAGGTTGTTTACCATTCGGAGAAAGAGTCCTGGGATTAAAACTTTGGGGAGAATTTATGATCAGACCTCAAGGTATCCTAATTCGGTCAGGACAGTCTTCTGCTTGAATAGTTCCTGATGTCTTTGAAGCACCAGCTTGAACTTGCCCTGCCCTACCCAAGGTTAGACATCACCTCTAAGTATCAGTGCCTCCTCGGTATTCGCAATGATCTCACGCCCGTTTTGAATCTAACTGGGACGTCACAGATCATTTATAGGTACTCTAATTCCAGTTTCTTCCCCCAAAATGGATTAGAATTCTTTCACCGTGACGAAGGGGAGTAGATTACAGCTTCTGATGTTGTGGAAGGAGTACTGTGCTAGTTGGCAGAGCTCTGGGCCTGGCTCTACCCCCTTCACTAGAATGCGGGGAGGCCCTGCAGATTAAATTCTGAGCCTCAGTTTCTCCATCTGCCAAGTGAGGGGACTGGGCCAAATACTTCCTTTAGTGTTGACCATCGCTAACATCCTTTGAAGACATGCCCAGGATCGGACACACTCTAGAAGGAGTGTGGAGCTCCTGGGCAGCCCCAGGAGAAAGGCAGGGATGGGAGTTCTTTGGGATGATGTTGCCTCTATACTTATGCTAACTGTCCTTCTTTCTTTCAGGACTCTTCAGTGGGTTGTACCGACTTATCGCATGAAGAGTGCCTGAGAGACTGACACTCTGCATTCCCTAAGATGGAGAAGACAGATGGTAGGCAGGCTGCTCTGCATAACCTGGTCTAAAGGGAGCACTTGGGTTGGAAAGGGATTGCTACCATAGATCCTAGAAACAGCCTGAGGGAGGCATACAAGAGACATTCCCCACACAGATAGTCCTGAGACCCGAGCTGTGTATTTCAAGTATGAACAAGAGAAGTAGTAGCGGGTAAGAATGAAGTCTTATGGTTATGTCAGACTTCTGTAATCGCTGGACAGTTTTCTCATCTCCTCCAAGCACCCAGAAGGGAGCAGGATGCTCTCACTCATTACTCTCATTTTAAGGATGAGGAACTTGAGGTCTGAGAAAGAGACACAATATGGTGTAAGAGCCTCCACATATAGCTGGGTGACTCTCCCTGTTATTTAAGTCCTTTGAGCCTCAGTCTCCTCATGTATCAGTTAGCTTTGCTGTGTAACAAACCACTCAACAATGTATTGACTTAAAGACATTTACTATTTCTGGAAAGATTCTGTGGGTTGTCTGGGCCATTTTTTCTGGTCTGGGCCAGCCTGGCTGATATTTGCTGGGCCTCTTCATGTGTTTGTGGTCTTCTGGGTGACCTGGCTGGATGGTGTAGAACTGCCACAATTACATGTCTGTTGGCTGACTCCATGTCACCCGGGCACCGGTGACGATTTGGCCATGTGTTTCTCAGCATCCAGCAGGTTAGCTGGAGCCTATTCCCATGGTAGCAGAAGGGTTCAAGTTGTTGAGTAGTAACTATCTAGTGCAACTAATGTTTTCATGAGTATTCCCCTCATCTCCTGCCTAGGAAACTTGCTGAGGGTCATAGACTAGAACCTGACCTCCTGACTTTGACTTTTTTTTTTTTAAAGATTTTATTTTTAAGTAATCTCTATACTCAACGTGGGGCTCAAACGCATAACCTTGACATCCAGAGTTACATGCTTCACTGACTGAGCCAGCCAGACCTGCCCACCCCCCGCCCCCAATCTCCTGACTTCTAATGAAATGCTCTTTCCAGATCACCAAATGTCAGGGAAACAGGACAGCTGATAATCCCCCTGAACCACATGGCCCTTCACCAGCCCAGGACTCAGGGACCACAGAGCAGCCCCAGCCCTGCCCCTTCCTTCTTTCCAAATGTAGTCACTGTATATTTCGAGAGTCTGCCTTTCCCCCCAGAGAGCTGCCTTTTCATGGAAGTGATCCCACAGAACACCTGCTAATTCTCTTCATGCCCCGGGGGGCCTGTCATTCCTGCCTGCCTCATTCGTCCCTGCTCAGCAACCTCAGCACTGCTGTGCTCCTCCACGTGATTACCCACAGCTAGCTCAAGAAAGGCACCCCTCCCTTTAGGCACCACCACCTCACGAAATAAAGGCAGGAGAGAGAAAAGCTTCCGTTGCTGTCTTGGCCTTCTGAAGAGGCTCATTAAATTCTCCTTCCTTCCGGCTGTGTTTTTAGCCACTTTCTTTTTTTTTTTTTTTTTTTTTTTTTTTTTAAAGATTTTATTTATTTTTTTATTTGATACAGAGAGAAAGATCACAAGTAGGCAGAGAGGCAAGCAGAGAGAGGGGAGAGAGGAGGAAGCAGGCTCCCTGCCGAGCAGAGAGCCCGATGCGGGCCTCGATCCCAGGACCCTGGGATCATGACCTGAGCCGAAGGCAGCGGCTTTAACCCACTGAGCCACCCAGGCGCCCCTAGCCACTTTCTCTATAGTTTCTGTTTTTCCTATTTCCTTCAGAAACCGAGTATAGGCTTTTGGACTTTTCTCTCTCACATTAAATACCTCTTGTTAGCTCACCTGCTGAACTTCACTTGTTCCTCAAGATAATCACTGTGGCATCTCCTTCCTTCCACTGGCCACTTCTAATCCCTTCTTGCATCTGTGTGTGAGTCTTAGGCTCATGACTGTGTTTGCAGGTAATTTCCAAGGGTCTAGTTATCTGGTGTGCTTTCAGACCAAGACTCTGTAGGGAATCCTAGGTAGCTCTGAGCCTATGTTATCTTACTTTCTCCTTCTCCCCTGACTCATTTTCCCAGGTCCACCAGAATTATCTTCTTGGACTCTTGAGGCTATCATTCTTTTTTTTTTTAATTAAAGATTTTATTCATTTATTTATTTAACAGAGAGACAGAGAGAGAGAGAATGCAAGCAGGGGGAGTGGGAGAGGGGAAGCAGGCTTCCCGTCAAGTGGGGATCCCATGCGGGGCTCAATCCCAGGACCCCAGGATCATGACCTGAGCTGAAGGCAGATGCTTAATGACTGGGCCATCCAGGCACCCTGAGGCTGTCATTCTACCAAAGAGCTAAATATTCCAAAGAACGAGCACACCATCAGTGAATCCTCCCCTGCCCCACTCAGAACAAGCCTATCTTGCCTTTCTTGAGTGCCTGCGCCATGTTCTTGCTGTCGCATTCATGCTAACGACCACAACGGTTCTGTCAGTTACGCATTAAAATCAGCATGTTACAAATGGAGAAACCGAGGCATAGGAAAATTCAATAATTTGCCCAGAATCACAGAAGTAGGAAATGACAAGAGCCAAGATTCAGATCCAGCCAGTTTGGCTATGTGTTCGTTTATCCGATCAGAAGCTCATTTTGAGCAGAGACAGTCCTCTTAATTAATTCTTGCCCTGGCCCAATGCCTGGAATCCTGAGCTCCTTCATACCTGTCACCAGGTAGAATTAAGAGGAGCAGAGCCAAATGTGAACACAGGTCTGCTGGCATATCAGATCGACTCCCTCGTTCAAGGCCCAGTGTTCCTTTTACACTGGGAGGAAGAGAAGGAACACAGTGGTGGGTGGCAGGTGGAGCAGGTGTGTGTGTGTGCGTGCACACGTGCACACACATGTGCATGTATATAAGATACCCCATAGTACTAGCTTAGGAAAGCACCTATGAATTCCATGATCCCGGATAGTGCTCAGTCTCACAGACTCCTCTGGCTTCCTTCAGTCTCCCTTGCGGAAGGTTTTGCCTTTGAATCTGCTCTTTCTTATTTGATGCTATTCTTGTATTTGTGCCCTGGACCTGCGCTCCCAGAGGCCATTGGGTAAATCAGCCTCAACTGAATTGAGGCAATAAGCAGATAAATAATGCAGCATCTCCTTTAGGAGAGTTCTTTGCCGTCCGGGTCATAAATCTGCACTCTACTTAACTTTAAACAAATATCTTCTCTCTGATTTGGCCTGTCCCTGTCATCCGGGAGGCTGCTGAGTCGATCAGGAGGCCTGAGAGGACAGCCGAGCGTAGCCTGGAAATCTAACAGAGAGCAATAGCTCTCAGTTACTGAAATTAACCAGCGTGCCTCTTTGGGGGAAAGCAGGTTGGTGAAAAATAAATTGTGTGGGTGAATGGGAATTTATTTGGTGTTCTGGGGGGGCTTGAAAAGTAGTCACTCCTTACTGCCTGAAGTTCAGGTCTCTGGCACAGAACTGGTGGAACCCAATGAGCACCATCCCCTGGGTTGTCCCTTGCCGTGGTCGTGGTGTAACTGCCCACCGTCCCCATGGCTTTACCGAGCATCGAGCCCAGTAGGCTTGACTGTGTCAGTGGGCACAGTGTCAGCCTGCACGGGTCTGGTTGGCTTCATTTAGTTCTTTGGAGAGAACTGTACTTCTCTAAGCACAGAGGGCTGCCTGACAGCACGTGGCACTGGCCGAAAGGAGGGATCCGACGGGCAAGAGGGAAGAGCTCAGGCCTAGGGTGCCGGCACCTTTAGGGGAAAACAACCCCAAGAAGCTGCCCCCCCAGGAAGCGCCATCATTTGCACCTTTTCTTCAACCTGTCCCTTTCCCTTTATTGCCTTTAGCTTCTCTTACCTGGGGCATGTCAGCAAGCTCTCAACTGGTCTCAGGGCCTTTGGTTTGTCCTTCTTCCGGTCCTCTGCGAGGACACTCTTTGTGACACCACTGCTGAGTACCTGGAGAGTAGAGTCAAGGCTTGTTGGTGTGCATGCAAGCAGCCCATGACCTGGTTCTTGCTGACCTTTCCAACTGTCTCCTTCTCCTGTTCACCCTTCTCTACCACACTTGGAACTCCGGCCACATCACCCACACTTACAGAACCCCAGAATACTGTGGCATTTCACACCCCGTGCCTTTGCACATTCTCTGATGTGCGTCTAGAATATATCCTGGCTATTTACTGCTGCATTACAAACGCCCCAAAACTCAGTGGCTGAAAACAGGAATGGATGGCTAACACAGCTCAGTTGAGTGGTTCTCACTTGCGAGTCCCTCCTGTCACTGAAATCAGATGAGGGCTGAGGCTGGAGTCATCTGAAGGCGCATGCCTGGCACCTGGGCTAGGCTGGCGAGGCAGCTCCCTCCCTCTTTCTATATCACGTCTCTGTCAGGCTGTTTGGCTTCCTCACAGTATGGCAGTCTCAGGGAACTTGGACTTCGTGCATGGCATCTGACCTTCCACTGAGTGGAACTTACTGGCTTCTTATGACCTAGCCTTAGAATTCTCTCAGCATCATTTCTACCATATTATTTTGGTCAAAGAAGTCACAGCCCAGCTCAGATTCAAAAGGGTGGAGAAACAGACTCCGCCTCTCAGTGTGGGGTTCCCTTGCCTGTACAGAGAGGGTGGGAAGTGATGGTGGCCATCTTGGACATAAACAGCTACAATGTCTTTTACCCTCTTGTTCTGGCCAATTCCCGCTTGCTCATTTTATGCCCAATCTTATGTCGCTTTTGTGAAGTCATCCCTCTCCTCCCAAGGCAGAATTAACCTCCTAAAGAAATTGGGAAAATAAGTCAGGAAGACTATCTTTTGGGCACATATCTGTTACCATCCTTGGCCTTGACATGGTACCATGTTGTACCTACTGGTGTTTCTCCTACTTGACCATACATTATTTAAGGGCAGGGCTTTACCCGATTTATCTTTGTGTCCTTAGGATCTAGCTTAACAACCAACACATAGGTGCACAAAAAACAGAGGTTGAAGTAAGAAAACTGAATTACTACTATTTTGTAATTTTGCCCCCAGGGCTCGTTACCCTTAGAACCAAGCAGTCAGTCACAGAGAATTTGTGGAACCCCTCCTGTGTGCCCAGGCAAATCAGCTTCCATTGTGGGGCTTCGGTTCTCTATATTTTGTGTTTCCACAAAGGTAACTACAATATTGAGTGTACATTGGATGTTCATCATTGTTCACAGCACTTTATATGTATGAATTAATCAGTTCTCACAAGAATCTCATCTTGCTGTTAGTATTCCCACTGTATAGATGATGAGACATAGGGAAGCTAAGCAATTCCCCCAAGATCCAAAATACAGACCAGGCTTTCGAATCTGCATTCTTGACCTCTGTGCTGCCCACTAGTGTGCTCTTCTGAGCTAAGCATTTTGGGGGCATGTTTAGCAGAATATCACAGAGATAATAAGGGGGATTACATGAGAACAGACTGTTTAATCTGAAGAAGAGGCTACTTGGAGACATTCCTTATGGATTCAGTCGGAGGACTGACTTGTCCTCAGCGTCCTCTGCTGCAGTCAAGAGAACCAATGGTGCCCTGGGGTGATGGAGAACTTTCTTACCGCAATGTCCCCTGACGGTCTGGGCTGCCCTGAAAAGCCATGAGTCCCACCTCTCTTGGAGGACGTAGGCCAACATGCCTTTGACATGGCCCTTGTCCCTTACCACCTTTTATCCAGTCTGTGAAGAATGTGGTATTTTCTCACTTGACATGAGTTTCTGAAAGTGAAGTTTATGTTAAGGACTCCACAGTTTTCAGGTGCCAAAGAGCATGGGCTGTGTGTGTCTCTGATCTTCTTGTGCCTGAAGGCTTACCTGGATGAGGAGCTTACATAATGTGGAAGGCATAACTCCTTGATATCTCTGGCTGCAGCGAGATTTCCTAGTATCCAATTGAATAATGTGAGGTTTGGTCTTAATGTTGAGGCAATTGTGTACCTTATCCTTCAAAACCCTCAATACTCATAATTGCCAATTAGTACCCCGACCTGACAGATCCCTGGCCGCTTCAGTTCAGCAATTACATGACTCAAAACCAGAAAAACAGTACGAGACTATTTTATCTTGCTGGCCTGCTGGCAGATTCCGCAGCAATAACTGAGATGAATACTGCAAATTGGAAACTATTTCCTCTACCTATTTCCTTGCAGACATTGGCTAAGTACACAATGATTTAATAACCTGGATTCTCAGCATGGCCAGAACACTGTGAGCATCTCAGCTTAATTTAGACACAGGGACATAGAGGAGAAGTCTGACATGAGAGTGTTAAGTCTAAATCACACATATTAGGCCTCACCACCCATAATTCGTATTAACGTTGTGCTTCTTTTTTACACGTCTGCCAGCCAAAGACCAGTCCTCTCAGGGGGATGAAGAGAAAGGCCCTCCAAAGAGCCACCCCTACTCTGTGGAGACCCCGTATGGCTTTCATCTGGACCTGGACTTCCTCAAGTATGTGGATGACATTGAGAAGGGAAACACCATCAGAAGGATTCCTATCCACAGAAGGGCCAAGCAGGCCAAGTTCAGCACTTTGCCTCGAAACTTCAGCCTTCCCGACAGCAGGGCTCGCCCCCATGCCGCTCTTCCCCACCAAAACTGGTCCCCAGTGGTGCCGAGGAAGGTGTCGCTGGGGACAGAGGAGCGAGCCCAGTCGCTGCCACCTGGTGAACACCCGCAAGCCTCCGCCAGCGGCAGTGAGGTGAGCTACCACAGGAAGGCCCTACTGGCGGAGACAGTCAGACATTTGGAGGCTGCTGCTCCCAGGGAGGCGGAGCCGGCCCCCGGCAGTGGACGGCCCCAGCTTTTGAGAGCGTCCAGCATGCCAGCCACACTGCTGCAAAACAGGGCCTCCGAGGACTCAGGCCTAAGCTCAGGTCCCCCCACACCTCCGGCCCTCCTTCCACTTCAGGGTGAAGGCAGTGTCTGTGATGGCGCCTTTGGCCCTGCAGATGGATTTGCAGGTTTTCAGAGCTCCACCCCACGAGCAACAACTCAACCCAAAGTCAGAGAGTTTGGGGACCTGGTGCCAGGGATTCCAGAGCTGGTCCAGGAGGGCAGTGAGCCTCCAGAGGACGAAGACGAAGAGGAGGCTCCAAATCACCTCTCTCTCCCAAGTCCTCCCTTCTTGTCCCAGGATGCACTTGTAGTTCTAGAGGATGAAGAAGACGAACACGGAACCAGAGAAGCGGAGGTGGTGGTCACCCCTGGCTCTCCGACACCCAGCCCCCCACCCCTGCCATCACCCATTCCTGAGAATGAGTTCCCCCTAGAAGAAATCGAGCTCAACATCAGCGAGATCCCACCCCCACCACCTGTGGAGATAGAGGTGCGAAGCATTGGCATCCGGGTCACGGAGGAAAGCCTGGGCCTCCCCGCGGTGGATCCCGGAAGCATCTCCAGCCTGAAGCAACGGCTGTCTGCCCTCGAGGGCGAGCTGTCTGGAAGAACGAAGGAACTGGCCCAGGTCAGAGCTGCCCTCCAGCAGCAGGAGGAGGAAATCAAGGCCAGAGGGCAGAGGATTCAAGAGCTAGAGCACACTGTAGCTCGACTGGCAGAAAAGCTTAGCCGTGAGAACACCAGACACGCTCAGGACCAGACTGATGCCATGGTCAACACTGATCCCCTCTGTGGACTCTTGACCAGGGAGTCATGTGACAAGAGCGTTGGGGTCAACCTGCTGGGCAGCACAGGATCTGAAAGCCGGAGGGCCGGAGGAGAGGAGAATGGGCTCTCAGGGGGGCAGGCCAGCCACAAACGAGGGGATCGGAGCCCAGCACAATTCATGCCACCACCACAGCTGTCACTGCCGCAAGGACCCGAGGTGGTCCTCACCCCCTCTTTACCCAGCTGCCTCTCCACTGAGCTGAGGATCGAAGAAGTAGGCTCTGAGCAGGACGGAAGCCCTCAGGTGGGAGCCGAGGGTCTGGGCAGGGGAGCAGGAGGCTCTTCACGGAGCAGTGACAGAAAGACGCCCCCAGAGGGGCCAAAGGAGGGCAGTTCAGAGCTGCCAGGGAAGGAGCGCCCGGGGAGGCCACCAAGCTCGCCCACAGATGCCACTATTGGCCAATACGTTAAGAAGATCCAGGAACTCCTGCAGGAGCAGTGGAGCTGCCTGGAGCATGGGTACCCGGAGTTGGCCAGCGCCATCAAGCAGCCTGCCTCCAAGCTCAGCAGCATCCAGAGCCAGCTGCTGAGCTCCCTCAACCTGCTGCTGTCTGCCTACTCGGCCCACACCCCGCCCCAGAGGGA
>LNAC01000120.1:746833-777043 GCA_002007465.1 Ailurus styani
TAAATACTGGTGCCCAAGACAGGGAGCCGCTTCTCCTTTACCTGATGAGTCAAAGGGGAAAAGGATTCGAATTGCATGCGTATATTTTTCAAAAGGTTCAAGCACGTCCAGGAACCCAGTGGAAGAAACACAGTGGGGGTTCTGTGCCCCTACTCTTATCCTGGCTCAGAGTCTGGGACTGCAGGGCTGCCACAGACAGCACAGGGCACAAAGATGCCAGCCAGGAAGGCACACGGAAGCTGAAATTAGCCCCCCACTCACTTGCCAAGTTTGCCGACTGTGTCCACCCTGGGGGGAGCCCGGTTCTCACTTGTGTTGCACAAAGGCAATGTCTAGGGCAAGAATGGCCCCGGCTGTGTGGGCTCCAAACCTCAGCCTCCCTTCTTTCTTTCCTGGGCTCCTTTCTGTGGTCCTCTCTGGTTCTTGCACATTAGACGTTTGCTCTAGCCTGGTTTTGGAGGAACATTGTATTGAGCTCTGAAACAATTTACTGAATATTTTGTGTGTGTGTGTATGAGAGAGAGAGAGAGAGAGAGAGAGAGACTGAATGCTACATGTGGAAGTCGACCCTTGGGCTGAGCAGCATTTCTCTTGTAACAGATCACACACTCTTTTCTGTTGAGTAAAGTGGAACCATATTCTGCTTTGCTCAACGAGCAGCGTGCAAGTCGGCTTCCTGCTGCAGATCACAAACGGGCTGCTTTTTTCTTTATTTTGGAGCCAGTTCCAGTCTTGCCCACTGGAAAATGCCTCCTGTACCTCTGAGCACAGCGAAAAAGACGTGCTCCTGCTCATGCGTCTGCCATGCCTACCCCACATCCCAGGCGTCAAGTGAGTCAGGAAAGTCCGCAGAGCTGCCCCCGGGCAGAGGTGGGCGCGGGAGCAGGAGTCGTGTGAAGGGGGTTCTGCGCCTGTCCTGCCATTCACTGAGCAAGCCTGAGCCTCACATTTCCCCGCCCTAAGACAGGGACAGTGATGGCACACACGCCACTCGGCTCCTCCGGAAGAGTGCTCCCGAGACTCCACTCTGTCATCCACACACAGAGGGGCTTGTGAACAGGGACAGCTGGGCTGGTGTTGACCAGCAGCTCAGGCCTCCTCGGCGACCTGCTCAACATTTGATTTACATTATCTCGGTCTCTGTCCCTTCCTACCTCCTGTCTCCCCTCAAAGCAAGAGTCCCGGTTTTGCTGCCTTCTGGGGCATCCCCACGATCATCCTAACCTGTGATGTTGTGTCTGTCTACCTAGAGATCTCCCCGCCGACCAGCCTTAAATCCATAATGAAAAAGAAAGACTATGGCTTCCGTGCAGGAGGTAATGGGACCAAAAAGAACCTTCAGTTTGTTGGGGTTAACGGTGGGTAAGCATCGCTCATGAAGCCCACACTGCCCCCCTTCTCACTACCTATCCCGCTGTTGTCCTTAGTACTCTCTTCTCCTAGGGGGAAGCATCTGGTTTTCATTTTTCTTCAAGGGAAGTAACAGCCCTTTAAAACTCCATCTTGGGTTTGCATGTGTTTGGCTCCCTGCCAGCTGTGGTGGTCTGTTGGATCCTGTGCTTTTAATGTCTTGGCTTTGGCGCCCCTGGGGCCAGGATTCCAGGTGGCTTCTGGGAGTTTGGGGAGCACATGGGCCCTTTGTGGAAGACATTTAATCTGAACCACAACATTGAAAGCAGGACAAACTCTTAATTTGTTGAACTTCAAATTTCATCCGTTTAATTTTTTTTTCTTCCTTTTACTAACTTACTGCAAACCAAACCAGCCTTTTTTAGGATAAAGGAAAACAACCAATGTCTATTGACTCAGAACACAAACCAAACCTTATATATTCTAGAGAGTAAATCATTGGATTTAGAATATTTCCTGAATCAGTCATTCAACATTTAGTAAATGCCAACAAATGTGTTGGGTGTCAGGGATAAAAAAGTCCAATAATCATGGTCCCTGCCTTTAGCTCATAGTTTGGACAGGGCAGAGATAAGACAAGAAGTAAAGGGAAAACAGTGATATGCTGAGATGAACTGTAGTAAAGAAGGGAACGTGGGCGCAAAGGAGGGGCCCCAGACCCAGCCACTGGTGGGTCCGGGAGGTTGGAACCCCTGCTAGTTTGGGTCAGACCAGAAGGAAGACACCAGATTTAAACAAGGGTGATGTCACTCTTGCAGGCTCTGTGAGGAGAATCACAGGAGAATCGCTGTTCCCATTCCCACAGATGTTAGTGACTGTGAACCCGGGAGAAGCAGGTCCTCCCTCTCCCCTGCTTACCCGCCCCCAGCAGTGCCTGCCCTAGTGCCCAGACCTGGAAGTCCATCTCATAGCTATTGCTGGACCCATTGTCTACCATCAAATCCCACCTTTCTTCCCTAAAATGTGCCACGTGGGACCCACCGTGGGGCCCTTGCATTTGCTATCTGCCCTTCCATCCGTCTCCCCGCCACCCTGAAAGTGCTTCTGTTGCAGATATTCTTCAATATTTGTCACTTTAGTGCAAGGGTTCTCAACCTTGGCTGCACCTTGGAAACCCTGAGGGAACTTTAAAAATACCAATGCCTGAGTCCTCTGCCTGAAACCTCTGGCTTAATTAGTCTGGGGTGCTGTGCAGATATTGGGAATTTATACACCCCCAAGTGATTACAATGTGCAGCCAAGGTGAAAAACTTCTGCTCTAATTAATATAGCCCCTCCTCCCATCAGTCTATTCCACAGTCCTTTATTATTTTATTCATCGTTCTTATCACTATCTAATTGTTTACATGTTTGTTTTCTGTTTTTCTCTACAAGAATATAAGCTCAATTAGGACAGGGACTTCAGTATAGCATTTAGAACAGTGTGTGGCACACAGTAGGTGTTCAGTAAATTTCTGCTGACTGACTGAATGGTCTTCCAGGTTTTTCTGGAAGCAAGTGTAAGACAAGAACTGCTTGGTAAATATAGTATGTCCCCCTTTCTCTTAGTTACAAAAGCCAAAGGTTGTTCCAAGCACAACAGAGGGAGAAATGTGGTTTAAGCAAGACAGAATGTGAGCATGCCAAGGAGCAGGCTGGCTTTGCAAATCCAGTGAGCATGGGGGCCTGACATAGGGCCAGCATCCAGAGAAAGGGCCTAAGGGGGTTCAGTGGAAGCTGTGGCCACTGGTCTCCCCTGGTCTCTGTGGCAGTGTTCAGTGGCCCCAGAGCCTGAAATCTTTATCTTAACTGCAGAATCCTCTATCAGGGCTCTCCTGTTGACCATCAGCAAAAGGATCAACAAATCTACCAAGAATTCCCGCCATGATTTGTGGTCTGCCACCTCAGTGAAATTGCACATAATTGAACCTAAGGATCGCTGCTGGGGAGGGTGGGCCACGAGGCAAGGGGGCTGATGCCCTCGCTTTTGCTGTTGCAAGTAGTAGCTGAAACAGGCTGCAGCCAGGAAATGCAGATGCTGGGTTCAGGCACCCTACTGTTCATGTTTCCTATGAAACACTGCTGGGAGGAGACACAGACAGGTTCCCCCATATCAGGTGTGAGCCTGGCTAGAATAGGGGGGTGAAAGGAAAGCTTCACAATCACCCAGAGACGTGAAGATCTGTCTGTCAGCTCTGAGACTTCAGAGTGGGAGTGGGGGATATTTGCCTACATTTGGGCCCCTCTCTAGACAACTTGTTAGGATTCCAGAAGCAAATGCTTTTGGGAGACTGTTGGATGGCTTGTCTGGATCATCCAAATGCGTCGGCCAATTAGGGCATGGGCTATTTGTGTATTCCCTACAAAGAGCTTAATTATCTTTTCTCTCCAAGTGGCCTCCGGTGTCAGAGCCAGGGCTCTCCACCACATCCTTCTCTGACGTAAGGTTCCTGGGAGTCTCCTCGCCCAGGCCTACATATCCAGAGAATGGAGGATGTGGTTAGCAAGCTGGTTCTTATTTGTGCTGACCTGGGCATCAGGCAGGAAACACAGAATGAGTGATCTTTTTCTCCTCCTCCAGCTACGAGACCACCTCAAGTGAGGAGACCAGCGGTGAGGACAGCTCCCCGGAAGACTTGTCTGACAGCGAGGCTGAGAAAAAATGTGATGGCCCAGAACACAGGCGGGGCAAGGAGGCCCACCCCGTCTTCAAGGCCGGGCAGGGCCTCCCTGAGGGCAGTAGCACCGCAGGCCAGGAAAGTGGGCCTGGGGAAGAACTCCCCCATCCCAAGGCTGAGAGGTGAGTCGCATGGGTAGAGATGGGGGCGCCTGGTCTCTGCGAAAGGGCAAGGCAAGGGTGCTTCATCCTTGTATTCTATTCTATGCTGTTTGTTCATCTGTTCATTCATCTTTTGATCCATTCGCCAGTCTTTCCTGGGTTCTAATCGATGCCAGGCACAGATGTAGGTCCCGCCTTCGTGGGATATCTGGTCACAGACAGAGCTCTGCATGTAAAGCTAACATTTCCCCAGCCCTGCAAATGTGAAGGACTTTACATGCACTATAATCCTTTCAATTATCTTGCAAAGTAGAAATTACTATAATCCCCATTTTACAGATGTGGAAAAGAGGCTTAGAGAAGTTAAGGGACACAGCCAAGCGGGGCTTCTGACCCAGGTCTTGTCTGATTCTCACCCACACGCTTATTCGCCTCTCCTGTTGGCCATGCTGACATAACCCCATCATTTAGAGAGGCGAGGTCATGTCCCATGATGAAAAGAAGCACTGTCTTTGAGACTGGACACACTTGGGTTCCAATCCCACGTCTGCCACCATGTCCCTTTACACAAGGCACCTGAACTGTACTGGCCTCAGCTTTCTCATCTGTGATATGTGGGTGACAGCCACCTGATAGGTTTGATGTGGGGACTGGATGAGAAAAAATATGTAAAATGCCCAGCACAGTGCCTGCCACAGAGCAGGCTGTCTTGAGAAATAGTGGAGGGGCGCCTGGGAGGCTCAGTCAGTTAAGCATCTGCCTCTTGAGCTGATGGACAGATCTTCACTGCCTCTTGATCTCAGGGTCATGAGTTCAAGCGCCACATTGGGCACCATACTGGGCATGAAGTCTACTAAGAAAGAGAGAGAGAAAGAAAGAAAGAAAAAGAAAGAAAGAAAGAAAGGAAGGAAGGAAGGAAGGAAGGAAGGAAGGAAGGAAGGAAGGAAGGAAGGAAGAAAGAAAGAAAAAGAAAAAGAAAAAGAAAAAGAAGTAGTAGGAATAAGGATAGGAGGTCCCATTACCGACATCACCCCCTCGGCCGAGCAGCCGGGGGAGTGACGAGCAGTGGATGGGGGCTGGGGCTGACTGGTAAGCAGGTCCACAGGGCTGCTCAACATGGCGGCACTATAGAGACCTGCTGAGGGCAGAGCTTCCTGGTGACCAGTGCCATTAAGTCCACCCCGGGATGGTCTGCCTGGCCTTACACTAACACAGGGAGAGTGCTCAGCGCCAAGAGCGCTACAGCTTAACTGAGTTTCATTGTATTGACTCTGTTAGCGTTGATGGTATCCTTCCTGAAAGAAAAACTTGGAAAAAAATTGCTGCTAGGGATGGGGTTCTCTGGATTTTTCAAGTCACTTAGGCAGAAAATGGTTTATCCAAAGTCAGGAAGACAGCCCTCCCTTTGCCCAGCGTGTCAGGAATTAAGGTTAGTCTCACAGATCCCAGAGTGCTTTGGTGATCTGCTCCCGCCTCCTGAAAACAGCGGGATAAAAAGAGCAATGTGCTCGACTCACTTCTCAGCAGAGTTCAGAGGCCAAGCCTCACTGTGCTGCATTCAGCAGAGTGCCCCTTGCCTGGGAAGTGGCCCAGTGAGGGTGTTTTAGCTGCTGAGAAGCGAAAGTCAAGCTAGGGGATTACTTTCTTTTATATTATTATGAAGACTGAGATGTGTGTGTATATATATATATATATACATATATATATATACACACACACATATATATGGTTTTTTTTTCCTATAGATATAAACCCTCAGAAGAATTCCTCAACGCATGCCGGGCATTGAGCCAACATCTGCCAGAAACTGGGGCCACCACCGACCAACTCTTGGTACTGTGATTTCTTCTTGTCATGGAAGGATGTCCCTACTGTTTAAGCTGTTAGTTTCAACTGGGTGACTATGGTCCCTTGCCTGAGGCAGTGGTGTGGGTGTGCACGGAATCCCTTTCCCCAGGGTGCCCTCCTCTGCCCAGACTCTGCTGCCTGGGTGAGAATAATGATGCCGGGAGACGGGACCAGACGCATACCCATCGGGGAACAGCCCGGTGTTCAGAGGCCCCGCCGAGCATCATCAGGTACCGCACCTGAACATCCAGCATTAAACTCTGTGTGCCTTCAAAACCAAACCAAACCCTGTGTGGCTTGGGCTCCAAATCGCCTCACAACTGGATGGACAGAGTGAGGAGCACGTGGAACGGGAACCAGGGGTTCTAGTCCTTGGACCACCGTTGGCGAGCTATTGAGCAAGTCATTTCACGGCTCAGAGCTTGTGTTCGCATTAACAAAATGAAGGTGGGTGGTGGGCAGCATGTCTGCATTACTCTCAAGCCCGGGTATTCACTTCTGTAGTCTCTACGGTGCTTCCTTTTTTTTTTTTTTTTTTTTAAGATTTTTTTCTTTTTTTTNCTCAGAGCTTGTGTTCGCATTAACAAAATGAAGGTGGGTGGTGGGCAGCATGTCTGCATTACTCTCAAGCCCGGGTATTCACTTCTGTAGTCTCTACGGTGCTTCCTTTTTTTTTTTTTTTTTTTTAAGATTTTATTCATTTATTTGTCAGAGTTACAAAGAGAGAGAGCACAAGCAGGGGGAGTGACAGGCAGAGGGAGAAGCAGGCTCCCCACTGAGCAAGGAGCCCTATGTGGGACTCAACCCCAGGACCCTGGGATCATGACCTGAGCCAAAGGCAGACGCTTAACTAACTGAGCCATGCAGGTGTCCCTTTACTGTGTTTCTCGACACGAACCTATGGGTCAAGAGACCAAAAGCAAAAACAACAACAAGAAAAACGTCTGATTGCTCCTTAACACCTGCGTGGCCCACAGGGAATTAAACATGTAGCCATTAGGTTTTACTTTTATTCAAGAGATCCTGGCGCAGACACATATTCCCAAGTCAGGAGAGCCAACTGATAGGCCCCGACATGTAATAGCCCGTAAGCATTTTTAAAGCCCACTTTGTTCTCCTTTGCAGAAGGGCCTTAGGGGTAAAAAACGATTGATTCAGCCCAACCCATTTTGATTATTTTATCTTAGCTGATTTTGCAAACAACAGTTCCCAGATTGTTAAAGAAAAAAAAAACAGTATGTGATGTGAATGTTGATTGAAACTCCTGTTACTTAATCTTAAATGAATTATAGAACTAAGCTGTATGTTCCTTAATATTAGGATCTTTCCCCGGATTCTCCTGATGATTCCACAGGAAAAGGGAGATATTCTGATATATAAGAAGTGTTTCAGCCAGGAAAGATTCCAGTGTTTCTGCCCAGAAAAGTGATAGGGGAGGGGTGTCTGGCTGGCTCAGTTGGTAGAGCATGCAACTCGATCTTGGGGGTCGTGAGTTCAAGCCCCAAGTTGGGTGTACAGTTTACTTAAAAATAATCTTAAAATCAAAAAGAAAAGTGATAGGGGATGTGCAGACCTGACAGCACACCCGTATTAGGATCAAAGTTCCCCCACCCTCACCCCACCCTAGAGACAAAGCCGGCTGTACAAGGACCTCATTCTGTAGAGCCATGGGACGTTAGGGACCCAGCCCTGTTTCATCTCCATTTTGTAGATGAGACAAGTAAGCTTCAAAAAGACTATCTGACTTCCAAGGTCACACAGCTGAGCCTGGACTCCAAATCCAGTTCTTTTCCAGAATGAGTGTGAAATCACATCCCCATGGTTTCTCCTCTGCTTCAGATAAATAACTTAAACATGTTCTATTTTAACACGTAGGTCATGTAACACACAGAGTTGATGTCATTCGCTCTGGAACTCTCCTCCTTCATGGTTCCAAAGGAGCTACATACTGCAGATAGTGGGGTCCTGCCATGGGTTGGTAAACCATTTTCTCTGAAGGTTCTAGCAAAGCTTAAAAGCCAAAAACAATTCAAGCACAGCTATTTGGCTTTTATTTCTAGCATAAATTGGGCATGTTGTTTATCTTAGCTTTCAGCATGCATCTTCTCCATTAGTAAAATGTTGGGGCTTGCTAGCTATGCCTATTAAAAATACACAAGAGTCCTGGTAGGGTCCAGGCTAAGGTCAATGTAGGCTGGCTATATGTGTGTGAAAGACAGGGCCCTGGTTATCCTGAGCATACAGGGGTGTGATCTAAACTCACAGTAGATTCAAACTGGAAGTAGATTCTTCCCCTGGAAGAGCGCTTTGTCACTGGTTATGGTCTGCTCTCCCAGACCTCTTTCTACCTCACATGGGGGGCTGATCGCACAAGTTCAAACCACCCCCTCCCCGCCCCAGCTCTGATCCCTCCAGGAGTAGGTCACATGGAGTTAGAGGGAGCTGAGGGGACAGAGGTGAAGCATCCAAAGCTGTCTTCTCCCAGTGGAAACTAATGGCCCAGCTCGAGCATCCCAGGCCAGGTGACCTCCTGGAACTGGAATCTGTTGGTATTTCAGAGGCTGAGCTTGAACACCATCCGTCAAGAGTGGTTCCGCATCTCCAGCCGGAAGTCATCCAGCCCTGCTGTGGTGGCTGCCTACCTCCGTGGGGTCCAGCCCCACTCCCCACACTTCCTGAAGCTGCTGGTGAACTTGGCTGATGGCAATGGGAACACGGCCCTTCACTACAGCGTGTCCCACTCCAACTTCTCTGTCGTGAAGCTGCTGCTGGAGACAGGTCAGAAATGGTCGCGTCTGCTCAGTCTGGGTCCCTCCTTGAAGGGCCATTTTGATACCCACTTCCTTCCAGCACTGGGATTCTTCACTGCCCTGAGTTCCTCCTGTATTCTAGGAACTGGACTAGATCACTGTACCTTTATGATGTCACTCATTCTTCACTACACTCTTGTGATATCCTCATGTTGCTGTGCAGGACAACATCACACGGCCTAGGAGTGATGGTGTGCACAGGTGGCTGATGGGGCTGGCTGAAGGCGTGTCCAGGCCCAATGGCATCTATGAGTTTAGGAAGGTTGTATGAGGGATATCTTGGAGGGTACCTATAAAACTCCAAATGATCTCCACAGATTAGGCCCTCTGCTAAGCACTTGGCACATGAGATCGCATTTAATCCTCCTAACTCCTGTTAATAGGGATGATTATCTCTGTTCTATAGATGATGAAAGTGACGCTCAGAAAAGTCAGTAGACTTTTGCATGATTCATAGTGTGTTGCTGGGGTTTAAAGTTGATACCACTGGTTTGTTCTTCCCATTCCCCGCATCCGGGAATTGGAGCACATGCTAGACCTGTAACCTTTATTTAGGAGGCTGGAGGAGGAGTTTAAATGGGCATCAGGAAGTCTAAATTCCAGATCCAACAGCTTTCCCCCAACTTGGATCTTATCCATCTTGGCTTAAATGCCACCCACGGCTTTCCATTGCTCAAAGAATGAAGGGCAACTTCCTTAGCCTGGCCTTTAGGCATCCTGGATGGCCTGGCTCCCGCCTGCATTTGCTACCTCAGTCATCACGATGCATCCTCCTTCAGTCCACTCCAGTCACATGGCCTCCAACTCACCAAGCTCATTCCCTCCTTAAGAATGCTGCATTCTCTTTCTATCTGAACCCTTTTCCCTGAAGCCTTTCTCAGGCCTGGCTCCTCATCATTGCAGTTCTCCAGAATTCTGTTAAGCAGGCTTGAGGGCTTTTTACCTGAATGGAAAGGTGATGTACCTAATGACAGCCTAAAATTCTTTCTGCTTTCCACAGCATCAGAGGAAGATAAAGTCACAACTCTAACATTGAGCCAATCGTACTAGATTTCAGTTCTTCATGGAATTAGGAACACCATAAAAGGGGTAGCTCCGCACATAATTAAATGGAGCATACCTCTGTGTACCATGCATGAAAAATCCCAAGATTGGAAAAGTAGAGGCTCATCTTAAAGTAGCTCACACTTGAAGCCTGTTAGAAGTTCTCCAGGTGGGCCTGAGACCTGACGACCTAAGCTTTGGTTGTTACACATTTCTGCTGGTGTCAACTGAGAATCTGTTCGGTTTTCCTCAACTCTAAAGTGATCTGGAAGCTTTCCATTAATCATACTGATAGAGCTGAAATAGCCATAAGCAATAAAGTATGAAGGGGAGCTGGAGAATGGGCGGATGATACCATTACTTTCCTTCGCCGTAGGCTTGTTGAGGAGGGCATACCTGTCACCCTCTGAAACCTAGGCATGCAGTTGTGAGGCATCCAGAAAGCACATTACATACTGTAAGGGGCTACACACACGTGACTCATCATGACTCAGTATAGAGCCAGCCGGTGCACCTCCACCACCTTAGCCCTTAGTGATCTGTCCTTTATTTTGCCCGAACACTGCTGCAGAGGAGAAAGCGTGCGGAACTGGAGTGGGCTCAGTCAGGAGTGTTTCTCCTCGCCACCCCCATCCCCCTGCAGTTGTTGGCTCCCTCCCTGGTGGCTGCTCAGGAGAATCTGCTGTGAAAGCCTGGGGTCCTCAGCCCTTTTTCTGAGCCCCTAGGGAGGAGTCAGTCCTTACTCTACTGAGTCATAAGTCATGTTTCTGAAGAGACTAAAGAGAACTGTAACCTGAGGATTGTTTACATCTCTTAAAAGCAAATATAAAATAGTCCTGAGGTAAAAATAAAAAAGTCAATAGGAAGGCAATGCAGATATTCCCCTCTTCCTCAGGGCAGAGCTGTGAGGCAATGCACGGGGCTGTAGTCAGCTTTCACAGCCCCTCCGGTCACAACTGTGGTCAGACTGATTTTTTTTTTTGTTTTGTTTTTTAATATATCCATCTACTGGCATCTTGGCATCACAATGGCACATTTCTGGACAATTGTTTGAGGTGGGGTGGAGGGAATGTCAAACCACTATTGGCTTTTTACCCAAGAACAGAACTTATAAGTAGCCCAGACATTTTTTCATAAAAATCCAGGTTTGTTACAATGAATACCTAAGACTTCATGAGCAAGTAGCAAGGCTTTAAAAACCAGAAAGTATACTGTTCTGGACAATAACAGTGAAACACTTAATGCTTATTGAGTGTTTGCTATGTGCTAGCTACAGTGCTAAGTGCTTTCAATATATTAACTCATTAAATTCCACAACAACCCTATAGTTTCTGTTATTATCTCCATTTTATAGAGGAAATGCTAAGAAAGGGTAAATGACTTGATCTACTGAGACCATTTTAGTGTAGTGTGCAAAAGAGATACATTGGTTTTTCAGATAAGCAACAGTATGGGGAAGATTTTGTTTACCACGTGATATCGCCCTTAAGAGGTGGGTCATTTCTACAACAGATAACAGGCTGATGACCTCCTGTGTCGCCTTTGGTGGAGAGGGATATGAATGCGTGCATAGTCCCAGAATTACGAAGCAGACATTTCTTCTGAGTTCTCAACTAATACTTCATCTTAAAAATATGCTATTTTTCACTCTACTGTGAAACATATTATTAATATAAAAATGCGTGGAGATTTTTTCCCCCTTCCATTTTTCAAATGAGATGGTTATTCCTGGAAGATTTCCTATGTTTATCCTGTGGCATTTTTCAGGCCCCCTGGTACACTGCCCAATATATCACTAGGCCTTTGGGAAAGACCTGAAAACTCAGCCATCAGCTTGAGTTACACACAACACAGAGTAAAACCCAAAATGCACAGCTGTGGGTGGTGTGTGGCTGGGTGAGTGATGGGTTCTAGAGCCAGACACACCTGCGTCCTGGTCTCATTTCACCTTCACCTGGGCAGTTTATGAAGCTTCACTGACCTTCAGCATCCAGAACATTGCTTTAGGAAATAATCATGATCACTGCACCCCATGGCCATCTCCAACTCTACTACCATGGACCATTCTTGCTGGGTAGCCTAGAAAACTTGTAAAGAAAACTAGCCACTTATAACGGCTGCTGTGGACGTTAACACTGACTCCACCTCCAGGAACAGACTGTTCTGTACCATGGCCTTTTAACCAGCAGGCAGCTGACAGATGTCGATCAGGCTAAAGCAGAAACTCAGTTCTGCTCCCCTGGGAGCTAGTCCAATGCCCACTGCTCCTCTTGCAGGTGTCTGCAATGTGGACCATCAGAACAAGGCTGGCTACACTGCCGTGATGATCACTCCCTTGGCTTCTGCAGAGACCCATGAAGACATGGCTGTTGTCTGGAAACTCTTAAGAGAAGGAAATGTGAACATCCAAGCTACTCAGGTAGGAGGTGGGAACATGATCCTCTCTTGAATAAATATGGGTACCTCTCAGTTTTATTCTGCCAGTGGGGTGAGGAATTCCACATAGATCCATGTAGAGTTTTTAACCTGAGAAGGCTGGGCCCTGCAAATGACGTCTGTCCAAAGCCTGTACATTTGGTGTCTTCAAAAGCTTCAGAGATCCAGACAGGCTAGGATGGAGAAGAGTGAGCTTGTCATCTATGTCCTGGTCTGCAATTGGGCAAAGTCCATCTGGATCTGACTTCTTGAACGAAGTGATCCCACAGTTAGCACCAGCAGAAGGCATGAAAAGGCCGAAAAGCATTTGTTAGCTGATGGCGTAGGAAGCCCCTACAGGTGACCCACCTGAATCATGAATTAGAAAATAGTACAGAATGTTGGCATGTCTCTATTCAGTTTCCGGGCCCCTCTACTTGACAGCACAGAGTAGGGGTCTGGTCCTTAGCCAGTGGGACTTTGCATTAGATAAGGCTCCACAGGGAACAACGGGTCAAAAGACCACGTACCCATCTTTGACTAATATGAGAACAACGGAGTGCATGCAGCTCTCCATCCCCCCCAGAGCGATCAGAGATGTAGCCTAACCATCAAGAACTGTGAAGGGTCTGAGACTGTACTCTACCTTAATGCTAACAAGTTAGCATGTTACAGTGCCATGGATGCTGGTAAAAGACATGAAACTCCTGTGCCCGAGACAAAGGACAATGTATTACTCACGGCAAGAAGAGTAGTTACAGTGTTAGTATTTACACTAGCTCCCTGTGCACGGAATGGGTTATATTACTGGAGAGGAACACTGAGCGTAGGGAAGCCGAATCTTTTATATGGGATAGTGAGTATGTCTGCCCTCTGTTTTGGAGAAGATTCTCTCTCTTCCAAGTCTATTCACTGAACCGGCTTGTTTGTTTGTTTGTTTATTAAAGATTGTATTTATTTGTTTGTCAGAGAGAGAGAGAGAGAGAGAGCACAAGCAGGCAGAGTGGCAGGCAGAGGCAGAGGGAGAAGCAGGCTCCATGCCAAACAAGGAGCCCAATGCAGGACTCAATCTCAGGACCCTGGGATCATGCCCTGAGCCAAAGGCAGCTGTTTAACCAACTGAGCCATCCAGGCGCCCCTGTACCGGCATCTTTAAAAAGATCGTCTAAGTTATCACGATTTCACTTATATGTGGAATTTAAGAAACAAAACAGAGGCGCATAGGGGAAGGGAGGGAAGAAACTAAAACAAGATGAAATCAGAAAGGGACACAAACCGTAAGAGCCTCTTAATCATAGGAAAGAAACTGAGGGTTGCTGGAGGGGAGAGGGGTGGCGGGGATGGGGTAATGGGCATTGAGGAGGGCACGTGATATAATGAGCACTGGGTGTTAGAGGAGACTGATGAATCACTGACCTCTACCTCTGAAACTGTATGTTAATTAACTGAATTTAAATAAATTTAAAAAACCAAAAACGAAAATAAAAAATAAAAAGACCATCTAGAACAACAAGGGAGATAATGCCTTACTCACAGGGTGTGGGAAAATAAAGAGACCCATAAAAAGTGCCTCCCAACAATATATTTAACTCCCCTGTCCACCCCTCACAAAGTACAGATGGAAGCCTACCCAGACAGAGTCACTTTGCACACTCCATCCAACAGCAGTCCTACTGGGGGCAAGAAACAGACATTTGTGGATCACTTCCTGTTTTACAAAGTATTTTCACCAACAACTCCTCCACCGTTGGATTTAATAAAGCTGTTTTCATTTTCAATGTTTCCCATAAACGTTAATTTTTTTTCTAAATTGGCCCTCTTTTTTTTAATATTAAGATTTTATTTATTTATTAGCCAGACAGCAAGCACAAGCAGGGGGAGCAGCAGGCAGAAGGAGAGGGAGAAGCAGGCTTCCCACGGAGCAGGGAGCCCGATGAGGGGCTGGTTACCAAGACCCTGGGATCATGACCTGAGCTGAAGGCAGATGCTTAACCAACTGAGCCACCCAGGTGTCCCTCTAAATTGATCCTCTTGCAAGAAGGGATGCTCGCCAAAATCAAAATCAGTTGCCCCCTCCCCGCTTTTTTTTAGAGAGGGGGGAGTGGGGTGCAGTGGAGGGAGAGGGAACGAATCTCAAGCAAGCTCCACGCCCAGGGCAAAGCCTGATGTGGGGCTTGATCTCACAACCCTGAGATCGTGACCTGGGCAGAAATCAAGGGTTGGATGCTTAATGGACTGGGCCACCCAGGCACCCCCCAGTGCCCTTTTTTTTTAATGGAGGAGAAAGTGATGCTCTAGGAGGGTAAGCTGCTCATCCCAGGCCGCTAAAGGAGGGACAGAAATTCATAACTGCCACTGCTCCCTCCAGCTCCTTCCATGGCTTCTCCATAGAGGAGAGCAGTAGGAATCAGGTAATTAAGAGTGAGTTGGGAGGCTGGGAGTCTTCTAGGCTAAGCTGTTTATTTCTTTTTGTACCTCCAGGATTAGTGCTGCACCTGGCACACAGCAGCACTCTGTAAATATCACTGAATTAAACTGTACTGAATTGGACCAGGAGGGAGGTGAGGAAGACAGGGGAAGTCAGGCAGAGGGCCACGCAAGAAGACAATCTATATATGTCATCTGGCTTTAATACCACCGGGAGAGGAGGGTCTCAGTGGAAATCTTATGATCTGGTTAGTCCAGTAAAGAAAGTTAACCATTACGGGGCACCTGGGTGGCTCAGTCAGTTAGGCATCTGCCTTCGGCTCAGGTCATGATCCCAGGGTCCTGGGATGGAGTCCCACATCAAGTTCCCAGCTCAGCAGGGAGTCTGCTTCTTCTGCCTCTGCCCTGCCTATGCTCTCTCTCTCTCTCTCAAATGAATAAATAAAATTGGAAGAAAGAAAGAGAGAGAGAGAGAAAGGGGGAAGGGAGGGAGGGTGGAAGGAAGAACCATTACTTCAGGGCTGAGTATAAGCAACCCAAAAGGCAAACAGGCTTCTCTGGACAGATCTGCCTGTGTTCCAGAGAAATGGGAGAACCAGGACCCCGAAGAATATATTCCCACATACTGAGCATTCGTCCTACGTTACCTCCCATGCTCCTAACAATGATAATAGCTAACACATGCCCAGCACTTATGAAGCATTCGGGTCTCACAACAACCCCATAAAGCAGATAACTTTGTGAAGCACTCCCATTTTACCAAATCAGGAAAAGTCACTGAGAGGTTAATTTGTCCAGATTCACACACATAATAAGCAGCACAGCCAGGATTTTCCTGATTGCAAACCCCCTTTCTTTTTTCTAAGCCCCAGCATTCTGGACAGGGAAACATAATCCATCAGTGACTGCAGACTGGCCCTTAATCAGTGAACAAACACAGCAGCAAACCTGTCCTCAGCGCTTTTTACGTGTAAGACATGGCGCTCAGAGCTGCAGGGGATCTGAAAGGACAGAAAACAGAAAGGTTGCCTCATTCTCACAACTTAAAAAAGCCTGATATCTGAGAGAGACGAGCCGGACCTGCCAGGAACCCAGAAGAACCACGAGGGCAAAATACAAGCAAGCTGTTTAAGAGGACCATGGATATAAAAGAAAATCGATGAGAAATAATGGCCAATTTGTAATCAGAAAAATCGCTGCCACACATTGTTATATTTACATCCTTTATTTCACTTGATTCGCACAAAAGCCGTGAGGTACACGGGACAGGTCATTATTATATTACTTTTTAAGAAAAGAAAATAACCAATATTCAGGGACTACAAGGGACGGGACCAGGGTCATGCAGTAGGAAACAGGAGAACCAGGGCTTGGGCTCCCTTTCTGACTCTGAGCCATCGCCATGTACGCTGATTACAGGGATGTCACAAAGGGTCAGTGCCAGGGCACCTGGCTGGCTCAGTCCGAAAAGAATGTGATTCCTGATCTTGGATTCATGAGTTTGAACCCCAAGTGGGCGGTCGACATTACTTAAATAAATAAAAAACTTAAAAAAAAATCATCCATGACTGTGGATTAGAAATGACCACAGGACCATGACAGCAGAGATCGAGTCAAAACAGAAAGGGTTTGTTTGGGTATCGCTGAAATGAAAATACCAGGGGTGTTCTGAGCAGACCAAGGCTTCCGGGAGGAAGTTAGGAGCCATGGTGGGGAAGCAGTCAACCCCTCCTTTACTCCATCGTTCCACGTTTATCAGCATGTCCTCATGCCAGACACTGGGGGACAGAGTCCCTGCCATCAGAAATTGATTCACAGTCCACAAGAGAGAGATTGACAGGTTGCAGTGCCAAGTGGTAAGTTCAATGTTAACAATCCTGTGCCTGAGGGGTTAGTAGAGGGCTCTAAAGAGGATGTGGCATTGGCATGGTGTTGGGGAAAAGCAGAAGTTTGACGGGTGGAGAAGGACGGGTCCAATCCTAGCAGCAGAAGAGATTCAGATCAACAGTCATTTTCTGGCAAAGTCTTGCCCGAGTATCCCCAGGCCGGAGAGGGAATCCACACCCCTGTGCTCTGTGTGGCAGGGAGGTCAGACCGCGCTGATGCTGGGAGTCAGCCACGACCGGGAGGACATGGTGCAGGCGCTGCTGAGCTGCCAGGCAGATGTGAACCTGCAGGACCACGAGGGATCCTCGGCCCTCATGCTGGCCTGTCACCATGGCAACGCCGACATGGTGCGCCTGCTCCTGGCACACCCGGCCTGTGACAGCACCCTGACTGACAAGGTGAGACCTCCAGGCGATTAACAAGTAGGTGTTTTGCTTTCCTTCCTGAAAAAAAAACGCCGGGCCAGCCAGCAGAATTCCAGGAACCACGTGACCCTGGGATCATGACCTGAGCCAAAGGCGGATGCCTAACCGACTGAGCCACCCAGGTGTCCCTGGAACCTGCTTCTTAAATAAGCATCTTTGTCAGTTGACGGTGACGACAGTGATGGTGGTGGCTGGCAGGGACCCAGTGCCTGCTCAGCATTGGGCACTGCCCTAAGCACAGATTGCAGGCCTCATCATTAAAACCCCACAGTAGCTTTATGAGGGTGTCTCTGTGGATGCCACCCATGTGCTCATAAGGAAACAGCACCACGGTGTGGTTGTGTGACGCACCCCCAGCCACACAGCGGGTGCAAGCCTGCTCCATCCAACTCCTCAGAGTCCTCTCGGGAGCCAGACCCTTTCCACGCATTAGCTCACTAATCCTCTTGACAGTCTAGTGACATAGACACTTCGATCCCCATTTTTCCAATAAGGAAACAGAGGCCTAGAGAGTTTCCGTAGCTGTCCTAAGGTCCCAGCTGCTGGTTCTTGGAGCAAGGATGCAAGCCCAGGTCTGACTTCAGGGGCGCTATAATGTAATGCTTTAAACACGTCCCTGTACTTTCTTAACATCCACAGTTTGAAGGGGAAAAAGGCCTGGGGAGGGGAGGAGTCCCCTCCCTGCCCATGGAGAGACCCTCTCACTGGGCCCCACCTGAACCACCTGAGATTGTTCCATCAGTGACTCAAGCTGCTGGGTCCCTCACACCACACCCAGGCAGCACGCACCCTGTTCCAGCATCTTCAGTTTCCACGAACCCCAACTCCGTCCAAAGTCATTTCAGAGATGGAGAGCACAGACCCTCTGGAAATGCATGTGGGAACAGCGGTGGGTTGCTGGAAATAAGGGCCTCCTGTTCCAAACACTATACAGTCAGACAAAGGATCTGTGTTCATGAACTCCCTGCAGGGTGGCCCTGGGGCAGAACGAGGCAGCCCCCTCTTTTCTGGAATAGGCCCAGCGTCCTCCTAGGAGTCACTGTTGCTATGGGGAAGCCTGAAAGGGCAGGACTGTGGGACAGCGGGACACGAGCTTTATGCATCCCTGGTTAGCTGGGATACTCGGGCGGTGAATGTGAGAACACCTCCTGGGCCTCTCTGTCCAGGTCTATTGCAGGTAAGAGAGAGGTCAGTGACTGCTTTCCAGAGGTGGAGGAAGGACAGGGTGAGGGCTCTCTTGTAAGCTGGACAAATCGAGTGATTACTAGAACCATGGGCTTTAGACACTCATGAGTTTGAAACTGGGTTTAGTAACTGTGACTTCAGGCAGGTCATCTAACCACTCTTAGCCTCTGTAAATGGGGAGAGTCGTAGACCGTACCTAACTACGGTAATATTTGTAAAACACGTATTTGACATTGGGCAGATGCTCAGCTGATGGCAACAGTTATTGTCGTGACTAGCTGAGCAGAGACAGCTAATCAGAAGCAACCAGCACAAGAATGAGTAGGGGCATGGCATTTGCAGGCAGTGGCTGGAGGGGCTGAGAGGATGAAGGTCTGGGGTTAGGAGAGCCAGTCAGACAAGAATCGCCTCCGAAGGGAGAAATGGTTCTCATTTGGGGCTGATTCTGCCCTCCTGGAGAGAGTCAACAATGTCTGGAGACATTTTTATTTGCCGTAAGTGTGTTGGGGGAGGTGGGGGGTGTGGTGCTGCTAAACATCCCAGCAATAAAGAACTACAGATCATCTGGCCCAATATAGCGATAGCTGAGGAACTCTGGCGTGGGCGAGGGCTGAAGTCCAGGCACAACTGGATCAGGAAGAGCCAGTCCAGGGCTGAGGACCAGGGCAGGGCTGGAATCCTAGGAGGGAGGAACTGGACTGCTACCCAGATGGTGGCAGAAGCCCACCGTAACGGAAGGTGAGAGGGCTAGGGGGTGCTCGGCGAGTACAGGGGTGCTCAGGAAATGCTGGCAGCAGGCCCACGGAGGGTTCTAGACCCTACTTAGGGCCCACGCACCTGCTACCTGCTTGGGTCAGGGCTGACTCAGGATTCACACCCCAATTTCCCAAAGGTAACTTGCCTGAGACATTTCAGAGGGACCAGGGAACTGCCGACTGAGGCCTTCCCAAGCATCAAGCCCTGTTCCTCCAGCTTTACCCTCAAGGGTGGGGTCCAGCCCTTATCATGGCCATCCTATCCTTTCAATGTGCACCTTTCCTATGGACACTTAAAATGCAAGTTTGGAAAAGTTGATAATTTCCTTGGAAAACTGAGCGAGAATTCATATCCCAAACTGGGTTTCTCTCATCCTACCAATATTTAAAGGTTGATATAAATGTGGAACCCCCCAGAACGGCCAGCAGGGCACTTTCTCTAGGGTTAGAAGGTAATTTGAGGAATCAGTCATCCAGCCTCTTGGGGGCTGCCTGAGAGACGAGGAAGAGGAGGTGGTGGGGACTGGGCTCTGGGCTCTGAGGCTCACACTTTGAAGGGCTTGTTTGGCAATGTTTCCAAAGTACCCATCAAACTGAAAGCTTCCTAAGGCAGAGACTATACCCTGACCCTTTTTGCCTGATACATAGCAGGTTCTTGTCATATTGAAAGACAGCCGTTAAGTGTCTGACTTGGGCTCAGGTCATGATCCTGGAGTCCTGGGATCGAGCCCCACATTGGGCTCCCTGCTCAGTGGGAAGCCTGCTTCTCCCTTTCCCACTTCCCCTGCTGTGTTCCCTCTCTCTCTGTCTCTCTCTGTCAAATAAGTAAAAAAAAAAAAAATCTTAAAAAGAAAAAAAAGAAAGCCCCACTAACACACACACGCACACACACACACACACACACACACACACACACACGTGTGTGCCGGCTGCCTGAGCCCCTGCCATCTCTTCAGTCTTCAGGGTCCCCCAGCCGGGACAGGCCAGGTGGGGTTCCCACTGGAGCCAGGCACTGTCGCCTTGTTCCCAGGACTCTGGCAAGGGCATTTGAGGGATACACCCTCCCCAGGTGGTCTCTCTGGCCACACTGAGCTAAATGGGGTTCCCCACTCTCTAGGTCTGCAGGTGAGAAGCCCACAGATGCAGGCCATCACCTACAAATGGGCCCTGTTCAAAGGTGCACATGTCCCCTGGGACTAGCCCGTGGCTCTTGCCCATAAGCATAGTAATCACCCCATCTTTGCATTTACATAGAGCCTCAGGGTTGACAAAATGCAGTGATGGAAACCAGAGTACAGGGAGACAGGTCTACAAAAACCCACGTCCCTCTCTTCGATCAAAACTCTGCAGGCTGCTTTTAGAAGACTCTTCTGCTTAAGGTCTTTGCCTGATTCCACACTTGCCCAGCCTAGGAGAAAATTCCTTTGCAGCCCCTTTGCTCAGGTTCTTCCTCGGCTTGCATTGAATACCTCTTTGTTATCATTCAGCACTCCCTCTGTCAACAGTGCTCCCTGGGTGCAGACCAAAGGGCAGGCACTGGGCCAGGTGCTGGGATGTTCTTGCTGGGCCAGCAGCCACAGGCCAGATCTGGCGTCTGACCTCGTGGAGACCGAAATGTATCAAACGGCTCCACAGAAACCAACTTATTAATGGTGGTGAAAGGAAGGTACAGACAGTCATGAGGCATTTGCAGGGAAAGAAACTTCTGTTTGATGAAGCCCGTGCACGTTCTTCAGGGTCCTGCTGAAACACCACTTCCTTCGTCTGCTCCCTGCACCCCAACACACACACACACACACACACACACACACACACACACACACACACACGGCACCATCCTCTTCCCTGAGCTCACTCTTTTTCTTCTGGCATGTTTGGCTCTGTGCCATGCATTATAGTGATTTACGAGTGTGTGGAGCCCCGGGCACAGCCAAACTCTATCCTCGTGAGATGGAAGAGCTCTAAGCTGAGTGCAAACACCCCTCACCTGCTTCCGTGGATTTTCACAATTTCGGAAGTAATTCCACACATATACAGTAGGGCAGAGAGCCATCCAACAGGGTCTTGGGCGCCCCCCCCCAACATAGTAAATGCATGAATATTTATGAAGCAGAATCTAAAAGCATTTACATTCACCAGGTTACATAAGGGTCACAGAGAGCCTCATATCGGGTTTTGCCTCCAAATGAATGACCAAAGAAGTGGTTTTGGAGCTGTGGAATTTCGGAATTCTAGAACAGGACTGAAGAGACCACGACTGCCATCACAGAGCTCAGCGGCTACTGCATCAAGTTGGCCTTCCCCCCACACACTTTTTTTTTTTTAAGATTTTATTTATTTATTTGACAGAGAGAGAAAGAGAACACAAGCAAGGGAGCAGCAGAGGGAGAGGGAGAGGGAGAAGCAGACTCCCCTGCTGAGCAGAGAGCCCAATTTGGGACTCGATCCCAGGACCGCGAGATCATGACATGAGCCAAAGGCAGACACTTAAACGACTGAGCCACGCAGGTACCCCTCCCCCTCACTCTTTGTAGAGAATGGCCTGTGGTGTTGGCCACGACCCCTCTGAACACCCCTTCTTTAGACAGCGGGCCTGGCAGCTCCCTGCATGGCAGCAGCAGCATAAAAAGCACCAGGGCGTCCTGCATCGAGTGTAAAAACGCACATGTCCTTCTACGCTGTAGACCCACTGCTCAGAGTTGGTCCTTAGGAAGTAACCAGAAATGCGGAAGTGCTTTCTGCACTAAGTCTATGATGGTGAAGACCTGGAAACAACCTAAGTCTCCAATAGAAGAGAAAGAGTCCAGTATGTGATGGAATAATTCACAGCCAATAAGAAGAATTATATGTCATGGTAACTGTGTAAGATTACAGGGAAAAATCTCCTAGTGTGCCGTGGTACGTGAAAAATAAAAGCAGGTTCAAAATTGATATGCACTATTATTCCTCTTTTTAAAAACCAACAATAAATTTGCACAAGAGAAAAGACTAGAGGGAAACATACCAAAATGCTAACTTTCATTAAAGTCTGGGTAATGGAAAAATGGAAGAGTTATTTTTTTCCTGTTTTCCATTAAAAAAAAAAAAGTATTAAAAACCATGTGGGGAAAAACCAACCAACCAACCACGTGACACGTATTTCCATCGGCACAGATTTCCCAGAAGTGACTGCTCTTTCCATGGAAGGTGACCCATTTTTCATGATCCTCATGCCATTCCAATCTCCCCCTCTCCTAGGGTCTCTGGATGCTTGGAATAGACTTTGATGCCCCATGCTTGCCCTGTATCTCCAACACACCCTTCTCTGGGACAGGAGGCAGACAGGATAAAACGTTTCTCTTTTTCTCTTTTCCCTGTAGGCTGGCCAAACAGCTCTGTCCATCGTTCTGAAATCACCCGCCCATGTGGAAATTGCAGGGCTTCTGCGGGCCCACGCAGAGCAGGGCAGGTCCCTGGGGCCGTAGGGGCTAAGGAAGAACTGGCAGCTGGGAACAAAAGGCTCATTCTCTGGACTCCTTAGCCCTTGGAGAGGGCATGGGTCACAGCCAGAGGGCCACCCTTCAAGAGAAGAAACTATGTCAAATATGCACATACATTCCTGTTATACAATTCTACTCATTAGAATGCTTTGTAGTTGTTGCCTTAGGCCAAGCCCCAAAACTACGCAGGCTGCAGGGCAGGGTATAAGGTGCAGGGTGCATCCGTGTTGTCAAAAAAATCCCAAACATCTTCAGCCTTGAATTCCTCATGACTCTATCCTTTGTAGCACCGTGTAGCGAGCACACAGGCAGGAGCACATTAGCCAAGCAATAGTTTTTACATGGAATCTTAAAGTGCACCACTTTTTTGTTTTGTAATCAGTTACATGAATATGTCCCATTGAATATGCATGTCTGGAGAGGACTGGGCAGGGGGTGGGGGGAGGTGGATTTAAGCAGGCATCCTGGCCATCATTCTCTAGAGGACCCTCGGAGAATCACCACACAGTCAGCTGAAACCGAACAAACCACATCTGGGGCCTTTGTTTAGCTGGGGTTGACAAATTCAGGCAAAGCAGGAAGAGCCCATGGGTATCAATGCCAGATATACAGTCTGGACCATTTCTGGGTCATTAAGTGGCTCCAATTTGTGCCAGGGAAATTGGAATTAATTAGGAAATCCAATCCAGTAAAGCACACCACGTGTACTTAGGCAGAGTCCAGTTACATCAGGTTTTCTGAATCTATGAAAGAAACAAGTGGGAGCGAGCATCCTCCTGGGGATAGGTTGTTGTCATCCAGAAGACAACACCTTTCCTCGGTAGCCATATTCATGGCCTCATGGGAATCCTGGCTCCTTTCCCCTTGGAGCCCCCAAGAGGCTCTGAGGTTTCTGAGGCTCCTGGCTGCAGAAGCCGCCAGCCTGGACTGCAGCAGGAGTGGGGGAGCTGGGCAGGGCAGGGTACCCCTGGGTTGACTGCTCTCTCTGCTGGACAGTTCTCTCTTACACTTCTATAATCCCAGGGGCCCACATGTGCATGGCTTCTATTCAGTGACTCACACAAGGGTATCCATGAATTTGTTCTTAAAGTCTCTTATGCAAAAAAGTCCTCCTTGCATACAAAGAAAAGACATCAAAGTTTGGTGAGCCTTGCGCTGGAAACTCAAAAGCTTGAGTTCTCATTTTGACTTATATGCCAAATTGCTTGGTGCCTCTTGGGTAAGTCATGAAATCTCCTTGGGCCCTGGTTTCATCGTCTCTGAAAAAGGAAATTATGGAACCTACCTCCTGGGGGTGTTGTACAAGGAACAGCTGAGGGAAGTTTTGGAATCCAATTTGTAATCCCTAAGGACTGTCTACAGACACGGCCCAGCAAACTTCTGTACGCTGCTGGGATGCATGAGAGTCTCAAAGTCCCAGAGCAGGACACTGACATGTGACTGTGTTGCTCAGAGGTAGTGAGAACGGAGCAAATAAGGAGCTAAAAATACTTTAAGTGGGTTTATTTTGACCTCAAAGCACACTTTAAGAGCAAAAACCACCTTAAAAAATGTTCTAGCCCAGTGCTTCTCAAACTTTGGTATGCATACAATCACCCGTAGATCTTGTTAAAACGCAGTAGGTCTGAGGGGAAAGGACCTGAGATTCTACATCTCTAACCAGTTCTCAGGGGATGCTGATGCTCCTGGGCCACGCCCCACTTGGAGTAGCAAGGCTCTGGCCTGGCCTGACTGTTTATATATTAAAATGCTGCCTCTCGGTCTTTTGTCTCGAAGTAGTTTCTTGACATTTCTGTAGTCTTGGTTCTTGGAATTTGCATTGTGGGTCTTATTTGCTATCGCAGTTCTGCAGACAGCAGTAGAGGGTCTGTGTCCTATGCTGCCAATTTAGAGTCTATTTTTGTATCTCATGCTAGGATGGCCACTTTCATTGGGTCACATTATCTTTTAATGATCTCCTTTGAGTCCAACTACCAAAAACAGCTTACTTATCAGAGGAGACAAACTGGTTTGCCTGGGGTTTGAGGCCACTGAGTCACTATCAGAAGGCTTTGTCCATCCTTTCTCAGATTTTTAGTACGTTTCTTTTCACTTTGACTTTGGAATGTGAACACATGATCTCCCTCCTTATAACCATTCCATTCCGTTGGAAGGTCTGAGCCCAGAACATGGTGAGACTGAAGAGGCATAGCCTGCTGCCTTGTCATTGTCTCTCCAGTATTCATTCAACAAGCATCTATTGAAACCAGCCGGGTGCCTGGCACTGTTCCTGGTGCTGGCTTTTATTTATGTGTTTACTTATTTGAGTCATTTCAACTTTATTATTTTTTAAGATTTTATTTATTATCTGAGAGAGGGGGGACGGGGAGAGGGAGTGGAAGGAGAAGGACAAGCATGTTGAACGCAGAGCCCAACACTGGGCTCGACCCCATGACCCCAACATCATGACCTGAGCTGAAACGAAGAATGAGATGCTTAATGGACTGAGCCACCCAGGTGTCTCTCAACTTTTATTATTTTTTTGTTATTTAAGTATGATTGACATAGGATGTTACATGAGTTTCAGGCATAGAATGTATTAATTCTATATTGCTGATGTTCATCATAGTAAGTGTAGTCACCATTTGTTACGACACTATACAATATTACTGACTATATTCCCTATTCTTTCTGTCTCCATGACTTATTTATTTTACCACTATAAATTTATACCTCTTAATCCCTTCATCTATTTTGCCCATCCCTCCTTAACATCACTCATCATCAGGGAAATGTAAGTAAAAGCCACAACAAGATATCAACTCACACGAGCCATGGGGATACATGGGTTGGACCCTCAGCCTAGTCTGAGGATGGGAAGGGGGTCCAAGAAGGCTTCCTGGAGTAGTGAAGCTATCTGAAGGACAGGGAGGTACAGCCATGCCAAGAAGAGCAGAGGAAGAAGCATGCATAAAGTCTCAAGAGAGAAGACAGATTTGGAGAATTAAAAGAACTTCAGTGTTCCTGGAGTAGAAAAAACCAAAGAACTGCAAGATGAGGCCAGAGAAAAAGTTCAAACTTCTAACAAGTTTGAACTTGAAGGAACTAGGAAGGTGGGACATGACACTCAGAGCTACATTTCAGAAACAGGACTTCAGTTTTGGGGGCATGAATGACAACTGTTCAGCTAACATCTGTGGCCTACTGATTATAGGTGCTAGGCTCCAGAGTTACTGGTTTGGTGGAGAAGACAGACACAGGCTGACGACTGTGCCACAGGTTGAGTAATGGACGTCTGAATCGTGCTGTGGAGACCGCTTCTGCCAGAGCAAGTCAGGGGAACCTCACAGAGGAGGGGGCTTTTCTGCTAAGCCATCAGGGTGTGTAGGAGTGCACCTGGGAATGCTGGACAGAACAGCGGCCCTAAAGATGTGGTGTAGAAAGAGCATAGCCTGTCTGCACAGTGGAGAGAATTCTAGAATCACTTCTGTTTGGGTCACATTGTGGAGGTGCCCAGAAAGGAGGAGATTTGAGAAGGTCTGTAGACACATCTCACTTGTATCTTTGAAATTTATATATTTCGACTTGAGCCTGTAGCTTGAGGGGGAATCCCAGAATCCTTTGAGAAGCTGAAGCTCTCTTCAGAAAAATGCACATAAGTGCAAAATGTGCATGTCAGTTCAGGGATTTAGAAATCGGCAGTTAAAATCCCTCTGCTACAAGCAGTGGGAAGCTGGGCGATCAGATCTGCACTTGAGAATGATCCTGGGGTGGGGCTGGAGAGAGACTGGAGGCAAGAGATCAGTTAGAAGGTTCTCAGTAGACACTGGGTATGAAGCTGTGAAGGCCCAGTCTATGATGGTGTCACTGGGGAGAAAGAATTGGGCTCTCTGGGAAAGGCATCAGGAGTGGGGATGTGCCAGGATGTCATGACCAACTGGAGGGCGGACAGGAGTAAAACATGAGTAACAGGAAAATAATGGTGTCATTGTCTACAATACCCACTCTTCCCTTCCTCCTTACTAATAAATCCTCAACTTGTAGCTGGACATATCATCATCACCCAGAATACTCTATCTCCCAGCCTCCCTTGCAGCTTGATGTGGTCATGTAACTAAGTTCTGGCTAATGAGAGATGAACGAAGTGATATGTGCATCTGGCTCCTGCATTTACAGGGAAGGGAAATGCATTTCCCCCTTCCCACTGGCAGGATGGTGGTAGTAATTCATCTTGATCCATAAAGATGAGGTCAGTGCCCTAGGGGTCATAGAACAGCAAGTCAGGAAGACCTCTAAGTCAGACCCCCAATACTGTAAAGCCATCAGATCTGCTCTGGACTATTTATTCCCCCTTTATTTGTGATCATGAAATTATCCTTTTACTTGTTTAAGCCACTGTACATGTGGATCCCTGTTGCAGGTGGAACTGGACAAATGCACTCAGCATCCCATGGCAGGCTTAAGAGTCTAATGCTATGGGTAATGGATTTCAAGGGGGAAGAACATGGGAAGGCTTTTGGAAGTAGCATCCTTTTGATGGCTAGACATAATGTATATCTCTTCACAGTACAGATCCCTGTTCCATGCCCACAGTGAAATCATCTGGCCCACCCAGTCTTGCAGAAAGTGAGGTCTTAGGTCACCTAGCAGATTCCGGAACACAAACTCTGTATCACAAGGCAGCTAGCCCTTAAGACAGTGCTTATGAACTGGCCTGGCATGGAAATATGGGCAGGACGTGAATTTTCTAAGAAATCTAAATAAAGAAACATGCAGAGTTTCAGGCAAGAGCAGTGGGTTATGGTTAGAGAGTAAGAGAGAAAAGCCATGAGGTGGAATGAGGCCTAAGGAGAGAGAATGTGCATGCACAGAAGCCAAGACAGGTTGGAAGTATGAGCCACCAAGAGCTATGGGCTGAGGAAAGATGGAGAGTGAAGAGAAGGGTAAGCCTATTGGATACACACCTACAGATGACCTTCCAGGCCCTCCTTTCCCAGGGCCCTCCCCTTCCCCACCCCACCAGGCATCCACAGAACTGTAGTAGGAGCTGCTGAATTCCTACAAGAAAAACTGGCCCCTGGCCGCTGAAGGATGGACATTGGATACTACCTGGGCCAATCAGGACTTTCAGGAATTTTGGAGCTGGGATTTAGGAGATTCAGTCTCTTGGGTGTCTGGGTTATAACTTGTAGATCTCAGAAGGTACTATTGGCCAGGTTCAGCCCTGTGGATTGAGGAACAAAAGTGACTTTTCAGCTAGAGAGATTGAAGCAGACTTCCTGGCTTCACCAGAGCAACCGCTGCCCCTTCCCAAAGACCCCAGAAGATACCCATGCTTCAACACCACGACTACCCGACTGGTTTTCTTTATCCCATCTCCTCTCTGGCTTCTGTAGCATGGTGTCTGAGCTCTCTTGGGTGTTGAATCCCAGCTGGACCACTTGGCCACTCAGGCTCTTAATCTGTAAACTGGGGCATCACTGTTCCTCCTCTCTTCTTATTAAGGGGTTAATTTGATAAAGTAGCTGCATAGTGCTTGGCCCCTATGGCAGAACTCAATATATGGTAGAGTACTTCCCCTCCTCCCTGGCCACTTGATCCTTTTCTCCTAGACCTGGCCTCATAAAAATCACAACTTGCCTCCACAAATTACTTAGAACTACCCAGACATCAGTCTGAAGGGTATTATATGAATCATTTATTCTTCACAATTATCCTATGTTGGTATTAATATTATTCCTATTGTACATATGAAGAACCTAAAGCACAGAGAGATTAAATAACTCATCCAGGAGTGCCTGGGTGGCTTAGTCATTTGAGTGTCTAACTCTTGATTTTGGCTTAGGTCATGATCTCAGAGTCCTAGGATCAAGCCCTGCGTTGGGCTCTGTGCTTAGTGGGGAGTCTGCTGGAGATGCTTTCTCTCTCCCTCTGCCCCCTCCCTGCTCATGCTCATGCTCTCTTTCTCTCTCAAATAAATAAATAAATCCTTAAAAAGCAATAATCCATCCGAGACCACACAGCTAGTCAACAGCAGATCTGGGATTTCAAGCCAGGACTTCCAGCTCTGGAGTTCTTTTTGCTTCCTTGTCAGTGACTCAGGCTGGGGAGAGGTGCCCAGCAGCAGGAGGTGGACACTGCAGAGGAAACAAAACTGCTTCAGGGAGCCAGTGTTTAGTCAGTGGCTGACTTGCAGGTCCTTCTGGGTGACCCCAGGATAGAAAAGACAAATTGGCAGAGCATTTGGGACTAAAACAGCTTGGGCAGTCAGGTCTCCCATGTACTCAACATTCCTGGAGAAGAAAGCAGCTTTCTGTCCAGGGTACAGATGGACTGACCCTCACATTGACTGAACTGTCCTTTAGTAGGTAATTCCTTACAGTTCTAGATCTATTCCTTCACCTGCCCTCATCCTGGAGAGAGATGGGTCTGGACAAGAGGAAGCCTGGCCACTGTCCAAGGGGGGGGTCCCACCTGCTCTCCTCTCTACCCCAGCTCCACTTCCTATACCCCATCCTGCTTCCATGCTCAGTGAAGACCCGGTAGCAGCTCTGGGGCCTTTGCTTCAAATATACAGAACCATTCCACTGTTCAGTAGAGGGCAGGAGAGACATTCTCCAATCTTTTGCTGCCTTAGAAGTAAGGAAATGTCTATTCTTATCCAGAAAGGAAAACTACAGGAAGAAACTACATTCTTTTCTCCACTATCCCAGTAGTTAGATCCAGAGCAGGACTGGGACAAAGCTCAGACTCAATCTCTGCTCCAGCCGCCTGCAGAGAGGGCTCACACTGGTATCTCCCACCCTTTATTGGCTCAAAGAGGCGAGCCTGGCTCTGGCAGGGACTGATGTTTGGAACACCAATTCTAGTGTGTGTGTATGGGGGGGGGGAGTTTCCCCACATCCAAGCAATTCTTGGACACCCAGCTGGTGTCCTCCCATTCAGCTCAACTCTGACACCATGTCCCTGAAGAGAGCATCAGATTCCACAGGTTAAGGGCTCAATCCTCCAAGACTGCCACCTCCCCACTTCATTTGCCAGTCACAAACCGAGGTTGTCACCTGTGCTTCCTATTCACTGGCTATCGGCTAGAGGTTCTAATGGCCCCTCCTTGGGTTCAGCGAATTTGCTAGAGCAGCTCTCAGAACTCAGAGAGACATCTTACTTATTATATTGTTACCAGTGACCAAGGAACGAGAGCTCCTGGCTCCAGAGGCCCCAAAGGACAGAGTCTGGCCACAATCCAAAGGTAGAGACAAGGCGCCTGGGTGGCTCAGTGGGTTAAAGCCTCTGCCTTCGGCTCAGGTCATGATCCTAGAGTCCTGGGATCGAGGCCCGCATCAGGCTCTCTGCTCAGCAGGGAGCCCGCCTCCTCCACTCTCTGCCTGCCTCTGCCTACTTGTGATCTTTCTCTCTCTGTCAAATAAATATTAAAAAAAAAAATCTTAAAAAAAACAAAACAAAACAAAGGCAGAGACAAGGGGTGGTGCAAAGGAAAGGAGTTTATTTCAGTGAGGACAACACTGGAAAGAAAGAAGACTAATGTCCCAAGAACTGTCAGGAGGAGCAAGATGGCAGAGGAGTAGGAGACCTAAATATCATCATCCGGTCCCAGGAGTTCAGCTAGATAGTTATCAAACCATTCTGAACAGCTACAAACTCAAGAGGAGTTCGAAGAGAAGAAGAGCAGTAATTCTAGGAACAGAAAATCAACTACTTTCTGGAAGGTAGGGCATGTAGAGAAGTGAATCCAAGGCAACATTCGGGAAGATAAACCATGGGGGGGGG
>LNAC01000120.1:791183-813214 GCA_002007465.1 Ailurus styani
CCCTCAACTCTTTTTTTTTTTTTTTTAAGATTTTATTTATTTATTTGACAGAGAGAGACACAGCGAGACAGGGAACAGCAGCAGGGAGAGTGGGAGAGGGAGAAGCAGGCTCTCCTGCAGAGCAGGGAGCCTGACACGGGGCTCGATCCCAGGATCCTGGGATCATGACCTGAGCCGAAGGCAGACACCCAACAACTGAGCCACTGAGGAGCCCCCCATCAACTCTTCTTTTCCCTTCTCTCCTCAGAACACTCAGGGCTTCTGTGATTACTTTCATCCAAATCACTTCCACTCCTAGCACTCTTTCCTGACCCTCCAGAGCACTGTTCATCCCACCTGACTTTTGACTACTGACCATGTGGAAGTGCCTGACGGACATCCTACCCTATCACCTGTACCCAACAGCCCCGTCCCAGCATTTGGCCGAATCCTTTCTGAGGTCATGGCATCCAACTCTAAACAAAGGCTCCCCACTGCCTATAGAAATTCTCTCAACTCTAACCTTGGATTCAAGATCTGGTGTGGTCCCAGGCGCCTGGGTGGCTCAGTGGGTTAGAGCCTCTGCCTTCGGCTCAGGTCATGATCTCAGGGTCCTGCGATCGAGGCCCGCATTGGGCTCTCTGCTCGGCAGGGAGCCTGCTTCCTCCTCTCTCTCTGCCTGCCTCTCTGCCTACTTGTAATCTCGCTGTGTGTGTCAAATAAATAAAATTTAAAAAATCTTTAAAAAAAAAAATTGGGCGCCTGGGTGGCTCAGTGGGTTAAAGCCTCTGCTTTCAGCTCAGGTCATGATCTCAGCATCCTGGGATCGAGGCCCGCATCGGGCTCTCTGCTCAGCAGGGAGCCTGCTTCCTCCTCTCCCTGTCTCTCTGCCTACTTGTAATCTCTCTCTCTGTGTCAAATAAAGAAATAAAATCTTTAAAAAAAAAAAAAGTTTGGAGGGTTCCTATAATATACAAGTGGACACCCAGACTAATCCACACCTTTCCCCCAAGAGAGCACATTCAATCATCCCTTGGCCACCTTTAGGGCCCAAGGATAGGCATACCAGCTGTCTATCTTTGGGAAGTTAGGTAGGTTAAAAGGTATTGAAAGCCCTAACACGATGCTTCCTCAGCTGTTCAGCCAGGAAATTCTGAGGGCTTGGCTAGAAGTTAGGGGAAGGGCAGGCTCCTCCCTCTTGGACTCCTTATGTGGACTGGGGTCAGGGGAGGGTCCAAGAGGTGAGGGGTTTTGGAGACCTGCATTGCACAGGGGTTAGGGCTGGGGGAGTTCAGGGCTGGTGGTGCCCTCAATGTTTGCTTATAAACACACTGGGTCCTCTCCACACTTCTTCCTAAGACAACTGTTTTCTCTGGCCCTGCTCAAAACACAAACTAAAATGAAACACAGAAGAGCAAGGAGACACAAATTCAACCCTAAAGTGAAGTAGGAAATGAGGGCAAAAGTAGAGTCCCTTCAACTACAAGAATAAGGAAAAGGTACATCTTGGTAAAAGAAATGAAACAAAATTTTATTTTTTTATAAAGATTTTTATTTATTGGGCGCCTGGGTGCCTCAGTGGGTTAAAGCCTCTGCTTTCGGCTCAGGTCATGGTCTCAGGGTCCTGGGATCGAGGCCCGCATCGGGCTCTCTGCTCTGCAGGGAGCCTGCTTCCTCCTCTCTCTCTGCCTGCCTCTCTGTCTACTTGTGATCTCTCTCTGTGTGTATCAAATAAATAATAAAAATTAAAAAAAAAGATTTTTATTTATTTACTTAACAGAGAGAGATCACAAGTAGGCAGGCAGGCAGAGAGAGAAGAGGGAGCCCGATGTGGGGCTCCATCCCAGGTCCCTGAGATCATGACCTGAGCTGAAGGCAGAGGCTTTAACCCACTGAGCCACCCAGGCACCCCTAAAACAAAATTTTATAAAGTATCAGAAACCCCAAAGGAGATACAATGAAGGACATTTATTTATTTATTTAAAGGTTTATTTGAAAGAAAATGAGAGAGATCCCAGAGGGAGAGGGAGAGAGAAGCAGAGCCCCTGCTTAGCAGAGAGCCTGATCCCAGGACCTGGAGATCACAACCCGAACCAAAGGCAGACGCTCAACCGACAGCCACCCAGGTGCCCCATGATGGAGATTTAATGTAAATGAGACAAAGGCTAAAATCAACGCAAGAAGTGAGAAACATAAAATTAGAGGAGATAAAAGATTAAGTGGGTAGAAAGAGACCCAGTTCTTTGGCAACGCAGGGAGAAGGCAAACACGTGAAGACGTAAACTTAGAAGCACAAATCTCCATGCAGACAAACAGGCACAGAGCCTCCGCATAACCCCCAGTGACATAATGCAACCAGGTTCGGCATCTCACAAAGAGTCAACTCTGAAAGCTACAAGGTACCCCTTCTTTTCTCCAGAAATGTGTTTTCAATTACATCCTTTGTCTGCAGCCAGGGGTGAGAAGCTGGCCCTTTCCGCTAAGACAGCTGAAACCGCTAACACCGTTTTTGAAAGCAACGTGGGTAATATTTAGCGAAAGGCATAAATGACCTTGCTCTTTGATCCATTCATTCCAGTCCTGCTAGACCGTCCCCTGACAGGAGTCCTGTAGGGCTCAACAAAGGAAACATTCCGATCCTTAAAAATTTCCAATTTTCTGTTTGTGGTGACTCCAAACATAAAACCAAAATGTCGGGCGCCTGGGTGGCTCAGTGGGTTAAAGCCTCTGCTTTCGGCTCAGGTCATGATCTCAGGGTCCTAGGATCGAGGCCCGCATCCGGCTCTCTGCTCAGCAGGGAGCCTGCTTCCTCCTCTCTCTGCCTGCCTCTCTGCCTACTTGCGGTCTCTCTCTCTGTGTCAAATAAATAAATAAAAATCTTTTAAAAATAAATAAATAAATAAATAAAAATAAAACCAAAATGTCCAAAGGTAGGAGAAAGATTTAACAAATTATGATATATTTATCTGAGGAATTATGCATCAATTAAAATGACGGTTAAAAAGGTTTTTAATGAAAAGATATCATTTATTGGGGCACCTGGGTGACTCATCAGCTAAGTGTCTGCCTTTGGCTCAGGTCAGGATCCCGGGGTCCTGGGATAGAGCCCCACCTGGGGATCTCTGCTCTGCAGGGAGCCTGCTTCTCCCTCTCCCTTGGCCTGTCGCTCCCCCTCTTGTGCTCTCTGTGTCAAATAAAATCTTAAAAAAGCAAAACACCATTTACTAAGGGACATAGACAGAAAATAAAACTCATCATGTTCCAAAATTGTACAAGGCATATAAATCATTATTTAAAAATCAATGTTCTAGGGCACCTGGGTGGCTCAGTGGGTTAAAGCCTCTGCTTTCGGCTCAGGTCATGATCTCAGGGTCCTGAGATTGAGGCCTGCATCGGGCTCTCTGCTCGGCGGGGAGCCTGCTTCCTCCTCTCTCTCTGCCTGCCTCTCTGCCTACTTGTAATCTCTCTGTCAAATAAATAAATAAAATCTTAAAAAAAAATAAAAATCAATGTTCTAATAGCTGTGATGTTTCAGCGATAAGTTTTGGGTAATTTCCCCTTTCCTTCCCTCTCACAAGATGCAGGCACACTCAGTTTATCACAGAACCCCAAGGCCTCTAAACTGTCACCTTCTGATTCTGCTCCCCAGTCACTGTCCTTAGGCTTAGAGACCCATCATCCCTGTCTGGCTCAGAGGCTGCCCTATGCAACCCAGAGATCTCAAAGGCAACAAACATCAAATTATGCACTTTTAGCAGCTTGAATTGCTTATTCTTGTCTGGAGTGGGGTATCTGCACTGATCTGACCCTAAAAACTGATGGAAGTAAAACATCATGTTCCTTATTCTTGTGCAAATTTGCAAGATATAAAAACATCTCCCCTATTTGATTCCAAAATTGGGGGTGGTTGTTATATATTGATCTTTGACTTCTTCCACATCTTTTTTAAGATGGGCATGGAGCCTAGTACAGGGCTTGGACTCACAACCCTGAGATTAAGATCTGAGCTGAGAGCAAGAGTCAGACGCTTAACCAACTGAGCCACCAGGGGCCCCTTTCACATCTCAAGCATATCTCCTCTGATAAACCTTCCAAGGCTCCTCAATCCCCTTTCTTCAGGTTGCCAGACAACATAGTACTTCCCCTTTTATATAACTCCCAATTTCTTCTTTAATGCCTGGCTTTCCCACTAAGACCATAAACGCTACATGGAGAATGTCTCTCAGCATAAAGGTCTTCGTACTCTCGGTAATGAGTTCCCACCTTCCCTCATGGCAGTGAGAAGAGGACATCTCTGTCTCTAACAGCCTGGTGTATGCTACCTTGAGGGAGATTACCACATACTCCCAGAGAAAAACTAACAATGAACCAGAAAGTAAAAAACATGGATTTTTAGGAGAGCCTTAGGCTGGAGCCATAAGAAAGCAATGGATATTCTCAGCAGGAGTCAAACCCTCTCAGCACTGGATTTTCCAGGCTGCTCTATCTACCTGGAAGCCCCTCTGTCTTTGCCCATCTAACTTCTAGGACCCTGCATGGCTCACTATGGGGATCACCTCCTTTATGTCTGGTTTGACTTCTCAGTCTATGCAGATTTGCAGGGAGCAATTAGTTTCTGAGAATGGCTGGAAACCATTCAAGGTTTGTTGCAAAGAATTTATTGATCCACTGATACCTTCTAATCTTCATATGTTCTCGTGGAGACAAGGACACCATGTGAGTAGGGATTTTGTCCCTAGGGTGTTCATATTTCTTTAAAAATCTGGAGGCAATTGGGAATGTAATCAGTATAGCCACTTGTAACACAATATCAAACCTCCTGTAAGAATTAAAAATTACCATATGGGGGGCGCCTGGGTGGCTCAGTGGGTTAAAGCCGCTGCCTTCGGCTCAGGTCATGATCCCAGGGTCCTGGGATCGAGGCCCACATCGGGCTCTCTGCTCGGCAGGGAGCCTGCTTCCTCCTCTCTCCTCTCTCTCTGCCTGCCTCTCTGCCTACTTGTAATCTCTCTCTCTGTGTCAAATGAATAAATTAAAAAAAAAAAATTACCATATGGGGCGCCTGGGTGGCTCAGTGGGTTAAAGCCGCTGCCTTCGGCTCAGGTCATGATCCCAGGGTCCTGGGATCGAGGCCCACATCGGGCTCTCTGCTCGGCAGGGAGCCTGCTTCCTCCTCTCTCCTCTCTCTCTGACTGCCTCTCTGCCTACTTGTAATCTCTCTCTCTGTGTCAAATGAATAAATTAAAAAAAAAAAATTACCATATGGGGCGCCTGGGTGGCTCAGTGGGTTAAAGCCGCTGCCTTCGGCTCAGGTCATGATCCCAGGGTCCTGGGATCGAGGCCCACATCGGGCTCTCTGCTCGGCAGGGAGCCTGCTTCCTCCTCTCTCCTCTCTCTCTGACTGCCTCTCTGCCTACTTGTAATCTCTCTCTCTGTGTCAAATGAATAAATTAAAAATAAAAATAAAAAAAATAAAATAAAATAAAATAAAATAAAAATTACCATATGATCCAGCAATTCCCCTTCTAGGTATTTACCAAAGGAATTCAAAGCAGAATCTTAAGAGCTATTTACACACACTTACACACACACACACACACACACACCCCAGTGTTACAGTATTATTCACAATAGCCAAGAGGTGAAAACAAAAAAACCCACATGTCTCCTGACAGATGGATAAAGAAAATGTGGGATATACATGCAATGGAATGTCATGTAGCCTTTAAAAAAGGAGATCCTGTCACATGTTACAACGTGGATGAATTTCAAGGATGTTATACTTAGTGAAATAAGCCAGTCACGAAAGGTCGAATACTGATGATGTCACTCCTGAGGGATCTAAAGTAGTCAAAATCCTAAACAGAAAAGGTGATGGCTAAGGGGAAAGGGAGGGGGGGATTGATGGGCAGTTTTAGTTTTGCAAGATAGAAGTTCTAGAAGTGTTCGCATGAAAGTGTGAATATATTTAACACTAAACTGTACACTTAAGAATGTTTGAAGATGCTCTCTTCCTCGGCGCTGCCTGCGGAGGTGGCGGCCATCTGTTACTGGGCGTCATGGCCGCCCTCAGACCTTTGGTGAAGCCCAAGATCGTTAAAAAGAAGACCAAGAAGTTCATCCGGCACCAGTCAGACCAGTATGTCAAAATTAAGCGCAACTGGTGGAAACCCAGAGGCATTGACAATAGGACGCACAGAAGATTCAAGGGCCAGATCTTGATGCCCAACATTGGTTACGGGAGCAACAAGATAACAAAGCACATGTTGCCCAGTGGCTTCAGGAAATTCCTAGTCCACAATGTCAAGGAGCTTGAAGTGCTGCTGACGTGCAACAAATCCTGCTATGCAGAGATTGCTCACAATGTCTCCTCCAAGAACCACAAAGCTATTGTGGAAAGAGCAGCCCAGCTGGCCATCAGTCACCAATCCCAACGCCAGGCTGCGCAGCGAAGAAAATGAATAGACAGCTTGTTGTGCACGTCATATTTGTGTTAATAAAACCATGGAACTACCATCAAAAAAAAAATGTTTGAAGATGGCAAAGTTAATGTTATGTGATTGTAACCACAAAAATAAATTAAACCTGGGGAGGCAATATGCTAAAATACCAGTAACATCAGTTTGATACTGATGGTCGCTTGGAATTTCTCATCACCATTCTTGCTGTTTCTGTAAACTTGCTCAAGTAATGTGTATGACTTCTCATTTCCTCATCTATGAAATGGGGGGTAATTGCACAGAATATTTTAGTGATGAGAGAGAGTAGTGTGCAAGAAAAGCACCCTGGTGTGTAACGCACAGATGAGCTCAGCGGCCACTGCTCTCCCCTCTCCTTGTCCTCCCTCACCAGCCTTCCAACGCACTCGGCTGACTCCCATGAAGAAACACAGACCCAGTTAATGGCAGACTGGCTCCACAAATCACAAGACATACAAAAGCATTTAAAGTCATGTTTGTTATTCCACAGGCCCAATGAACAAAATGGATGAGGAAATCAACATTTTACTTTTATCAAATCTCCAACAACAGAGCCATCTGTGTGCGTGTGTGCGAATATATTTAAGGGCATTGCTGTAATTAAATCAGCAGCCTCTAGGTCATCCACGGAACAATCACTGAGTTTCCACATACCTCACCTTCAAAGCCAAACTGATTTACCGGAATGGCTCAAGCCTGGGGAGATAGGGTGGAGCGGGGCTGTGGGAAACTTGGACCTGGCAGTGGCAAGCCTCTCCCCAAGACAACACGCCAGAGATTATTTCCTATACATAGTATAAAATTTTGTTAAGTTTTGCCTTATGGCAAAAAATTTTAAAACTGGAGCTCATGGGGCACCTGTCTTCAGCTCAGGCCATGATCTCAGGGTCCTGGGATGGAGGCCCATATTGGGCTCTCTGCTCATAGGGAGTTTGCTCCTCCCTCTCCCTTTCCCTCTGCTTGCGCGTGCTCTCAAGGTCTCAAATAAAATCTTCAAAAAAACAAAAACTGGAGCTCACGTCTCCTCTGCAGCCCTTATACCATGATTCTAGGAGACACAGTCGATCCCCTTTTTTATAGCCTGAAATCCCCTTAACACTCATACTACTTTGAAATATTTTATTACGTTCTTTCTTGGAAAAAGTGGAAATTGTAAATTTCAGAAAAACAGATCAATGAAACAGAATAGAGTCAGGATACTGGCCTCCTATTTGGCAATAAATAAAACCATGCTCCTGACTTAAACCATATATGAAAATGGATTTTTGTGTAGACAAGAGAATGAAATATAAAAGATTAAAATGTAAAGCCACACCCAATGCTGATGAGAGTATGGAACAACTGGAAACATAGTACCTTGATGGGAATGCAAAATGGTTCAGCTACTCTGGAAAATAGTTTGGTATATATGTTTACCATAAAACCCAGCAATCCCCCTACGGGCACATATCCAAGTGAGATGAAAACTTATGTTCACACAAAAAATACATACATACAGAAATGCTTATGGCAACATTTTTGGAAATTGCCAAAAACTGTTCTTCAACTTGGAAATGGATCAACAAACTACGATACATCCATAGAGAACACTACTGAGTGATAAAATGTAAAGAACTGATAAAAGCAATGCAGATGAAACTCAAAGGCATTATGCTAAGTAGAAACAGCCAGACTCAAAAGGGGTAATTTTAGAGACTAATAGAATAATTCTGTATTTTTTTAAGATTTTTACTTTTTAAGTTATATCTATACCCAACATGAGGCTTGAACTCACAACCCCACCCCAGGATCAAGAGTTGCAAGCTCTTCTGAGCCAGCCAGATACCACCATCTTGATTATAATTGTGTATCTGTATCCATTTATCAAAACTTGTAACACTATACATCAAAAAAAAAGTTACTGTATGTAAATGTAAATTATACATTAGTTTTTAAATGGAAAAATGTAAAGCCAAAAACCACGTAGAATATGAGTGTAGGTTGGAAAGGAATTCTTAAAATAAAACTTTAAAAGCACCAATTGTAAGGCAAAAACAATTATGGGTTTGATTACATACTGAAGATTTCTGTTCAAAGAAGATAGAACAGACAAAATTAACAAACGAGTAATGAACTGTGAGAAAATATTTCTACCATCTAAAGACAGTATGGGGGGTGGGGCAACTGGATGGCTCAGGTCATGATCCCAGGGTCCTGGGATCGAGCCCCACGTTGGGCTTCCTGCTTGGCGGGAAACCTGCTTCTCCCTCTCCCTCTCCCCCTGCTTGTGTTCCCTCTCAATCTGTCAAATAAATGAAATCTTTAAAAAAAATAAAAATAAAAAAAAAACAATATGGGATTACCATCTGGTATAAAAAGAACTCTTGGGCGCCTGGGTGGCTCAGTGGGTTAAAGCCTCTGCCTTCAGCTCAGGTCATGATCCCAGGGTCCTGGGATCGAGGCCCGCATCAGACTCCCTGCTTGGTGGGGAGCCTGTTTCCTCCTCTCTCTGCCTACTTGTAATCTCTCTCTGTCAAATAAATAAATAAAATCTTTAAAAAAAAAAACTCTTGTAAATCATCAAAAGAGGCTTTGGGGTGCCTGGCTAGCTCAGTAGAGCATGTGACTTTTGATCTGAGAACTGCTGTGTTCAAGACCCACAATGGGTGTAGAGATTACGGGGGGGGGGGGCTTTTTTTTTGGTCACTGACAAAAGAGCAGAAGATATGAATCAAACTCACTACAAAAATATATGGACGGCTTCTCAACTCTGCTAATTAGAGAAATACAAATTAAAATGGGATACCATTTTACAGCATGTTGGGAAAAATGAGAAAGTTGAGTAGGGATGTAGGAAAGTAGGAACTCCGGTGAATTATACAAAGACAGCCAAAGCATATAGGGCAACAGAACGCTTGACCAGCAACTTGTGCAGTTAACCTGGGAGTCAAACCACCTTTGCAGCAGTTGGCCTAGAATGGTCAGACTTAAATTCGGACTACCAAATTGTTTTTGCTCCCATTTCCAACTCAGAACCAACCAAATACAAGTATGTTCCTGGAAGCCATCACATAAGTTGCCCTGCTTCTATGCCAATAACCTCCAATAGTAGCATACCTGGAAACTTTCCTTTTGCTCCACGATAAAGCTTTCCTTTATTAACTCTTAACTGCCTTTGAGTTTTTGATAGTGGCCATGGTGGCTGGCTCCTTCACCACAGTAAGGTTTGAATGAATACCGTAGGCTTGGTCTCATCTGGGTGGTCTTCATTTTTCACAAACTAGAACCACTCTGAAGAATGAACTGGTAATACTGAGTGGAATTAAGCTTAAGCTTGCATTAGGATCCAACAGGTACTCTTGCCCAGACCCATAAGGGGGCAGGGATGAAACTACTCATTAGTGGGGAGGTTGGAGTGGTGGTGGCTGGGGGAGGGGGGGTGTGTGGAACAGTTCAGGTGTCCACCACTAGACAAAATATTACAGATGCATACTGTAAAGTTCTTTATAAACAATGAGCTAGATATGCCTAACAATAGATTACCTTTCTAAAAAAGTATTAATAGTAGTAGGGAAGATCCTAAGCATAATTCCATTCACATAAATTAGAAACACAATCACTGGAATGCCTGGGTGGCTCAGCTGGTTAAGCATCTGCCTTTGGCTCAGGTTATGATCCCAGGGTCCTTAGTTCCGCAAGGGGCTCTCTGCTCAACAGGAGCCTGCTTCTCTCCTTCTGCCTGCCCCTCTGCCTACTTGTGCTCTATCAGATAAATTTTTGCCTTCGGCTCAGGTCATGATCTCAGGGTCCTGGGATCGAGGCCCGCATCGGGCTCCCTGCTCAAGGGGGAGCCTGCTTCCTCCTCTCTCTTCCTGCCTCTCTACCTACTTGTAATCTGTCCCCCCCCCCAAAAAATTAAGGTTGTTTTCAGTTTTCTGACCCACCCATCCCTAGCGCACCTCAAACAGCCTCCAGTGGTGCACACTCTAAAATCAACAACTGGGGGGTCCCCGGCTGGGTCAGTTGGTAGAGCATGCAACTCTTGATCTTGGGGTTGTAAGTTCAAGTCCCATGTTGGGTGCAGAGATTAAAATAAAATCAACAACTGGGAGAAGGGCAACCAGGTTTCCTTCAGATCTACTGGCCAGGAAGCAGGATTTCCCATCTACTGATGATTCTTATGCTGGGCACAAATGTCATCTTGCAGAATTTTACAAGAAACCTGTGAAGAAGGAATGACTGTACTTAGAGGAAGTGATTAGATTAAAGAGGCATTAGTAACTTGCCTGGGGTTACATTGTAGTTAAGAGTTCAAAGCCAGGGATACTGAGGCCAAGGCATTTGAAGTAACAATCTCAGTTTGCAGAAAGGTCCGTGAAGGTCAGAGTTAAAAAAACTCTACTGAGAAAAGCAGCTGATTTTAAATACCGGGCAGAGGACATATTTTGTTTTTGTAAATTAAATATGCTAAATAAGCCCTTGAAGCAGAAGCCATAAAATGGTTACTTCACTCTCTTCATTTCTTATCTATACATTCCAAATCCATTTATTTTATTCTAGGCTAACAACTGAGAATACATTAACGTCCAGCATAAGGAAAGAGATCTGATCTCTCCATGGGTTTATGCAAAAAAATGTAAACATTAACTGTGTAATGACAAAATGCATCAGAAAATGTGAAGTAGAAAAGTAAGCAAATTAAGCATACTCAAAGGAAAAAGTTTTAATATAAAGATTCGAGATTCACATCATGATAAATGATCTAAAATTGAATACCTTGTGATAAAAGTTCAACTTTTCCATTTTCCCCCCTATTTATCTTGCCCATCTTGTTTCCTGTGTTTTTCTATTACTTTCACCCCACCTCTCCCTGTCTATGGTTACAATGACAGATTCCTTCCCGCTCCCCAGTAGTGTAGAAAGCCTACTCCTGCAAAAGCTACAGTGACTAACACTAATTTCAATACACCCTTTAACTTCACCAACATTTAAGTAGTATTTGTAACCTTCCTTTCACCTACTCCCCAAGTGTACTGTTCACAGTCCATCCTCCTGGGTAGAAATGTGGCATTTTAATTGTTTTCCTTTTTGACTACTGCTGTGGGAGGAAGGTAATATGTATTGTGTGTAAGCATTTACAGTCATCCTATATTGCTAAAATACATCCTCCAGTAATTCTTTCAAAGAAGGCATGCAAGAAACAAACTTTGTGAATTCTTCGGTATCAAAAAATGTCTTTGTTTTTCCTTCAAAATCAAATGCCAGTTTGGCTGGGTATAGGATTCTAGGTGTAAAGCCTTTTGCCTGTAGAACTTTTATGACATTGCTCCACTGACTTCTAGCATCTAGAGTATCTAATGATAAGTCTGCAGTCAATCTGATTCTTGTTCCTCTATAGGTTATTTCTCTTTTTCTGGAAGCCTTTAGGATCTTTTCTTTATCCCTGGAATTCCCAAACTTCACCAAGATGTGTCTAGGAGTGAGTCTCTTCACATCAATCTTACTAGGTATTCGGTAAGCACTGACAACCTCAAGACTCGAATCCTTTAGCTCTGGAAAGTTTTCTTCAATGATTTCCTTAATTATTTCCTCTGCTCCATTCTCTTTATTATCTTTTTCTGGAATTCCTATCAAACGGATGTTGGAACTTCTGGATCTATCCTCTATGTCTCTTGACCTTTCTTTATTTATTATCTGTTTGGCCATTTGCATTGTATCCTTAGAGAATTCTTCAATTCGGTCTTCCAGATTGTCCATTCTCTCTTCAAGTGTGTCTATTCTGCTATTCAGAACGTCTATTGAGCTTTTTATTCCCAAGACCTCTGGAAGGTAATTTTTAACATTTGCAACCTCCTCCTGTAGCTCTCTAAAGTTGTTGATTACATTTCTTCTAAAGTTTTCTTCTGTTTCTTGTATTAAGTCTATTTCTTTAGATGTTTGCTCATCTGTTAGCAGAGTTTTGTGTTGCTCTTTCTCAGTTTTCCTTAAAAATCTGGTGATTCCTGATGGAGTACTCAAATTTGTACTTAAACGCTTTTTCTGGTTAATAGAACTCATCTCTAGTGATTTTGAGGGACAGGCCAAACTCAAGGTCGGAAGGACTGTCCCAACCCCTTGGTTTTGGGGCATAGCTGTCTCCTCTTTATTCTGTGTTTTTTGTACCATCTGGTGTTTCACCAATTTTTTCTTAAAGTCCTGAGCCAAATAATCATAGGCAATTTGTTTAAGTCCATCTGAGGCCTCTTTATTCTCTATTTGGGAGGCAGCCTTTACACTTTCTACCTCTGAGTCCTCTCCTTCCTCCCACGATAAGACTACTTCCATTTCCCAGTCTGAACCTCCTTCTTCCTCTGCCTCAGAATCTTCTACCTCTTGAATTAAGTCAACCTCCAAGCCATTAGTCTTTTTTTCTTCAACTCCACATTTTGTTTTCACCACACAATGACGCTGAAAGGCTGAATCCTGTTTCTCATATAATACTGAAGTATCTTCCCCCTCCTCCTCCAGTCTCAAAGCCTCTTCCGGCTCTTCCTCCTCTTCCTCCAGCCCTGAAGTCTCTTCTTCCTCCTCCTCCTCCAGCCCTGAAGTATCCTCTTCGTCCTCTTCCAGGCCCGAAGCCTCCTCTTCCTCATCCAACTCTGAAGCCTCTTCTCCCTCTTCCTCCAGCTCTGAAAACTCTTCTTCCTGAGTCACTGAGTTCTTCACCTCCTCTGGCTCAGGAATTTTTACCTCTTTAACAAATAGAAAACTCAAGCCATCACTGGCTTCCCCCCCAGCTCCAGACGTTGAATCTAGTAGAGTTTTTTCCTGAAAGGGGAAAAAAAAAATCTTTGTATCATGTGTCTTTTTAAAGGAATTAATCCTTTCATTCTCTAAGTTTCATTTGACTACATATTTTAACAATTTCCAAATATCTAGAAAATTATATAAGTATCACTTGTTCCTGAATGCCTAGGTCCCCAAACAAGTCACATTTTTCCCTAGGATTATCCCATCACACCTGCTATCTGTGTGGCACCTGCAAATTTCCATGAGGTCCTAATGTTTAGTGTGTTCTGTCTATATTCCCAACACTGATTCTTAAGAACTTGTGTTAATGAATGTCTGATTACATGCAGGACCCTGCGGTAAAGAAACTTCTCTAACTTCCGAGACACCATCCAAAAAACCCCCTAAAACTGACATTTACTTTCCCCACAAAGGAAACAACAGTAAATCTAATATTTCTTAAAGATCCCCTGGCAGTTCAAGCTACAGCCACATTACTCAAAAGGAAAGCAATGTTTTGGTTAGGAGTACAGGCTCAATTGAAGATGACTTTGTTCAGGGGTGCCTGGCTGGCACAGTTGGCAGAGCATATAACTCTCAATCTCATGGTCATGAGTTCAAGTCCCACTTTGGGCATGAAGCCTACTTAAAAAAGACTGCTTGTTCAAACCCAGCTGTCACATTTGCTACTGGTGCATCAACTTGCCCTCTAGAACAGCATCTACTTCAGATCGTTGTGAGGGGTATAGGACAACCTAGGTATTGAGCTTGAGACACCATCAGGGAACAGTTAAAGTTCTGATTAAATGCTGATTCTCAAATAAAGAAATTGTTGATCTAAGTATAATTCCTAATTCTAGACTGTCATCTTTGCAAAGATGCTACACTTCAAAATACTGGAAGGGCAGGGGAATTAGGGGTTCTTTTGAGAAGCCAGCAAAAATACTGGCTTACAATACAGGCCTCTGAGGAGACAAATAAATGGAGATAGTCTACTCATGAATTGGCAGAATTAATATTGTTAAAATGTCTATACTACCCAAGGCAATCTCAGATTCAGTGCAATCTCTATCAAAATCCCAATGACATTTTTTATAGGAAAAGAACAATCCTAAAGTTTGTATGGAACCACAAAAAGACCACAAATACCCAAAGCAGCTTTAAAACGTAATAAGGCAGGAGTCATCACAACCTATTTCAAACCATATTACAAAGCTATAGTAATCAAAACAGTGTGCACTGTATTGTATGAACACCACAAACACACACACGTAAGTCAGTGTAAACAGAATAGAGAGCCCAGGAAAAAACCTCACGCATATATAGTCAACTAATTTATGGGAAAAGGAACCAAGAATATGGAATGGGGATAGTCTCTTTAATAAATGGTGCTGGAAAACTGGCCAGTCACATGCAAAAGAATGAAACTAGACTACTATCTTATACACAGACAAAAATAAGAAACAGACACGCATCCAAGATGAGAGAGAATCTCTACAATACACCACAGGAATTACCTTTTAACATTAGAATCACAAAAAATATTCAGAAAATAACCTTAAGTGTTTTCAGTGAAATCAAATACATGGGAACATAATCTGATATGATATAAAAAACATCATCTAATATGATGTAAAAACAAAAATCCCTACATGGACTAGATAACAGCTAGATATTAACATTAACAAACACTTGAATAGGCTGTAGTAAAACAGGTTTATCTGCATTTCCCTGATTGCTAATGAAGACTTACCAGGACTACTTTATAGACTGAAAGTTCAACATGCTTATATTTGATAATTTTTTTATAATCCTGTTGCATGAGAGCTTTTAATTGAATTTACTCAATTATTTCTATTTTTCCCTTTTAATGATTTAAAAGCTACTCTCCTAGTAGTTACCCTTTAATACATAACATACATTTTTCTGTAATGAATATGTACAAGCTCTTCTCAAACAACTCAAATCTAACCTCTTTCAAGCTTCCAACACCACCCATCAAAAGAAAAAAAGCCTTCAAGTCAGTACTTTTAATGTCATCCTTTTAAGAAATTATTTCTTGGGGCATCTGGGTGGCTCAGTTGGTTAAGCAACTGCCTTCAGCTTAGGTCATGATCCTAGAGTCCCGGGATCCCGTATCGGGCTCCCTGCTCAGTGGGGAGTCTGCCTCTCCCTCTAACCCTACCCTCTCCTTTCTCATCCTCTTTCATTCTCTCAGATAAATAAAATCTCAAAAACGAAAAAAAGAAAGAAAAAGAAATTATTTTTTAAAAACTGGTTTAACCTTAGAGGAGTAACTTTACCATCTATTATTCTCTATACATAAGCTCCACAGATCTGTATACTTACCACTTTTTCTTGAATCCCGTACCTTCTTCCTTTCTTAATTTTTTCCTTTTGTGGGAGTACATCTTTCAGTAATTCATTCAGAAATGGTTTTTGGCTAGTAAAACTGCTGAGACTTTGCATATCTGAAAAGGTCCTTACTTCACCATCACACTTAAGTATTAATTTAACTTGGCACAGAACTTTAGGTTCAAAATCATTTTCCCTCAGAATGTTGAAGACATTACTCCATTGCTTACTAATGTCCAGTGTTGCTGATGAAAAGTCTGCTGCTAATGTAAGTACGGCTCCTTCATCTTCTGTGGAGGTTTTTAGAATTTTTTCTTTATTCTTTAAATTCTGAGGGACTACTTCTTTGACCAATTCATCCTCTCCAATCTCTCGGTTCTCTCGTGTTACTTCAGTATGGATGCTATGATCTCTGCAAGTGTAGTCTAGGTTGCTTGTGGCTTCTTCCACACTTTCCATCACTTCCTCATTTTGTGATTTATCATGGGGCAATTCCTCACTTTGGTCTGTACTGTACTCTTCAGCTTCATCTAATTCACTACTCAGCTCTATTTTTCTTTTAGAAGTCAGCTTTTCAGTATCTTCAACTACTTCAGAGTTTGCTCCTTCTATCTTCTCTACCAACCTTGTTTTTTGTGTGGCTAAACCTTTTATTTGTTGCAACTCCTTTTTGGTACTGGGATTATTCATATTTTTCACTTCAGGTATTTTACTTTCTACTCCTAAAATTTCCTTTAGGTCCTTTTTAAGGGATTCCCTTATCTCATCAACCATTAAGTCCAGATTTTCCATCAAGCCTTTAAACTTCATCAGCATAACTGCTGACATGTCTTTGCATTTTAAATCTAATACCTGAGCCATCTCCTGATCAGTTTCTATCAACTGAATTCTTTCCCTAAGGGTGCTATTTTCCTGTTTCTTTGCAAGTCTACCAATTTCTGACTCTACAATGGACATTGTGGATACGTTGTTTTGTTTATTTTCCTGGAGAGTTATTTTTGTTCTTGCAGGTCTGCTAGACTCTCCCAAAACTCAAAATCTTTAAAATTTATTTATCATCTGAAATAAAAAAAAGAAATCATTTACTGAAGATTTTAAGAAGCACAGTAGTCAAGAATATAAATGTGGTTATGAAGTAAACTACAGTAGGAATACTCCACAACAATTTAATGTAAAGGGGAACAAGATGGGTATATGGATACCAAAAAAAAAAAAAAAAAAAAAAAAAAAATNATCAGAATTCAAAATTCATACACTAAAACCCCATTCAAGTGAAGCTTTGAAATGCCATAAATCAACCAAATAGTAGATTAAAAAGACTGATAGAAAACGGGCAGTACCCTATACAATTAACTTTGCTGCCTTTGTTGGTGGATTAAACAGATTACAAGAAAACAGACATTAAAAGAGTGTACCATACCAAATTTTTGAAGTTTAAGGTGACTTGGATGGAACCTTAACACAAAATGGAAAGAGAAGCCCCCCCCTTTTTTTATTGCAGAGTTAACATCAAGACTTTAATTTCTTAAAACCAGCTCTTGGGGCACCTGGGTGGCTCAGCTGGTTAAACATCTGACTCTTGGGGCGACTGGGTGGCTCAGCAGGTTAAAGCCTCTGCCTTCGGCTCAGGTCATGATCTCAGGGTCCTGGGATCGAGCCTGGCATCGGGCTCCCTGCTCAACAAGGAGCCTGCTTCCTCCTCTCTGCCTGCCTCTCTGCCTACTTATGATCTGTCAAATAAATAAATAAAATCTTAAAAAAACAAAACAAAACAAAAAATCTGACTCTTGATTTTGGCTCCGGTCATGATCTGAGGGGGTGTGGAACTCTGCTCAGGATTCTCTCTCTCCCTATGCTTCTCCCTCCTCCCCCAGCCCCCCCTTCATGCAGGCTGTCTCCCTCTCAAATAAATCAAATAAATCTTAAAAAACAAAAACCCACCCAGCTCTCAATTCAGAAGGATTACTTTCCAGAATCCAAATATTAAGGGCATACCCTGAGAACAAAATAACTAAAACCCATGCCTATTCCCACACTTCACAAAAGCTCCCTTTATCTTTGCTTGAGGAGACTCACTTGGGTTGTTCCTACTACTGTCCTGACCCTGCATGATGGAGACGGAGACACCACCTCCTTTCCTCATCCCTTAGTTAACAGGGAAGAAAAGTGGGTATGCACAACACACACACTTTGGACAACAGCTGGGAGGCCTGTTTCTGAATCCTTTCCTCTACAAAGCCTAGTACGTGATTCAAGTTTTAACCAGCTGAGTTGACAGCTGATACACTAACAACTACACCCCCTGATTCATCACTGCTGTCAAGAACCCAACTGCTTTGGGCGCCTGGGTGGCTCAGTGGGTTAATGCCTCTGCTTTCGGCTCAGGTCATGATCTCAGGGTCCTGGGATCGAGGCCCGCATCNCCCCTGATTCATCACTGCTGTCAAGAACCCAACTGCTTTAATTTGCAGGTATGAGAAGAAAAATTGTATCCCCTTTAACAGAATTCAGCAACTTAATGGAAGGAGACGAGAGTAAATAAACACAACTACTAGCTATTATCCAAGCAGATGAAGGGAAGAGAAAGGGGAAATAGGACACATGAGTACTGACAGTAGCTTTGAGGCACAGAACCAGAAAACCTCCCAAGCATCTAATGGAAGGATACAAAACACCGTTCATGGGACTAGAATACTCCCCAGAATTAAGTCAACTGATTAAAAAAAATAATAATCTGGTCTAGTGTAAGGTTAATAAAAGATGAATATACATCTATATATGATCTTGATAAAACTTCTGAATGCAGACATGAGCCATATAAGCTCCCAAATAGTCGCTCACATTTGGTGGGCCCAGACAATATGCTGGTTACTGTGCTGGAAAGTAAAGGAAAAAGATGTCGAATAGAAACTGACAGATGGGGCACCTGGGTGACTTAGTCAACTAAGTGGCCAACACTTAAAATTTCAGCTCAGGTCACGATCTCAAGGTCCTGAAGTCAGAGATGGAGCCCTACATGGGCTTAATATTCTTCCTCCTTCCCTCTGCCTCCCACCCGCCCACCCCCCCAGGGGCTCTCTCAAAACAAAACCCAAAGAAACCTGACGTGGAACCTCCCCTTCATGAACATCTAGAGAGAAACCAGTATCAAATGGCAACTGTGCCAACTTACAAAGTAAGGGTCGAGGGTCAGAGGTATCTACCCCAGGTGTCATCTGATGTATTCAGGGAAACCCAGGAAGGCTTCCCAGCAGAAGGAGCTCACAATGAATCTGAGAAATAAATGTCAGTCACATAGCAAAGGATGGAAGCAGGTACATTCCAGGCAGAGGAAAAACTATGCACAAGGCTGGAGTGAGCCTCTGTGGAAGGGTAACCTGTAGAGGGAGGGAGCAAAGGGGACAGCTTTGGTAGATCTGGCTTCCCTACTAGACAAATGCTTGCTATGCACCAAAACAGGAAGGGCCAAGAAAGAACCAAGGTTTTAAAGGAAGAGTACGAATTCTGTTTAACCTATCAAGTTTAAGGTGCTCTTAGAGAACGAGTAAGTGGGTCTAGAACCCAACCTATTTTGCTCTGCAGATACACATTTGTAAATCATAGGGCCATAGGCGGTTAGTTCTGTAACAATAACTGCAGAAAGAAAAAAAAATCAAATTAGCCTTAGACTAAAGGAGATGATAAACCAATTACTGGGAGAAAATATTTCCCCAGTATGAACAACCTAATTAAAAAATGGGCAAAAGACCCAGACACCTCACCAGGGAAGATCAGCAAAGAGCAATTCAGCAGATGAAAAGATGCTCCACACCCTGTGTCTTCAGATAAATGCAAATTAAAATACTGAGATACCAAGACATGCCTACTGGAATTGCCAAAATCCAAAATACTGACATCAGATGCTGGTAAGAATGCAGAGTATCGGGAATACTCATTCACTGCTTATGCAAATAAATAATATTACAGCTACTTTAGAAGACAATTTGCCAGTTTCTTGCAAAACTAAACAGACTCCTACCATATGATCCTGCAATTGTGCTCCTTGGCTATTTATCCAAAGGAGTGAAAAACTTATATCCATCCAAAAACCTGCATACGGAGAGGTTTAGAGCAGCTTCATTCAGAATTGCCTAAACTTCGAAGCAAGATTTTTCAGTAGGTGGTTAAGCTGTGGCACCCCCAAACAACGCACTATTCTTCGGTGCTAAAAAGAAATGAGTTGCTAAGCCCTACCAGGTCATGGAGGAACTAAAATGCACAGGACTAAGTCAAAGAAGCCAACCTGAAAACGCTATATACTGTATGATTCCGATTACATAACATTCTAGAAAAGTCAGAACTATAGAGACAGAGAAAAGATCAGCTGTTCTTGGAGACTGAAATGAACAGGCAGAGCACAGAGGATTTTTAGGACAGTGAAACTGTTTCGTAGGATAGTGGCAGATTCAAGGCACACAGCTGTCAAGACACAGACACTCAGAAAATTCATGTCCCCACGAGTGAACCCTAATGCAAGCTACAGACTTTCGGTGATAATGATGTATCAGTGTAAATTCATAGGTGGTCACAAATGTAGCACTTGGGCGTGGGATGCTGATGAGGAAGCTGCGTATCTGTGAGGCGGGGAGCATATGGGACTTCGCTCTACTTTGTACTCAATATGCTGTAAACCTAAAACTGCTCCAAAAATTAAGCTGACAAAAAATAAAATTAGCATGAAACATCTCATCTCTAATGACAAAGCCTAAAAAAATAAAACTTTAGGGACCACTACAAAAAGGCTGTGATTTAAGAATCACAGGAGCAGCTAATAGGTCAATAATGTCAGGACAAAAAGGATACACATACGTAGACTCACATAGTTCAAAAACTTCTCGTTATAGAAAAACCAAATTAAGAAAAATTACGATAGGGCGCCTGGGTGGCTCAGTGGGTTAAAGCCTCTGCTTTCGGCTCAGGTCATGATCTCAGGGTCCTGGGATCGAGGCCCGCATCGGGCTCTCTGCTTGGCGGGGAGCCTGCTTCCTCCTCTCTCTCTGCCTGCCTCTCTGCCTACTTGTGATCTCTCTCTCTGTGTCAAATGAATAAAAAAAAAAAAAATCTTTAAGAAAAAATAAATAAAAATAAAATCTTAAAAAAAAAAAGTCCTTATTTTTTAAGAGATAGATACGGTTCAAAAGGCCCAAAATGGTGTCACTTAGGTTAAGGCCCCAAGTCAGTTAAGCAAGACTAAAGACCTAACCTAACTGCAATTTTAATTTAGGACAATCAGAAATTTTCTGGTCAGCACCAATAACCTGTGACATGGGCCCTCTCCTCCCCCCAAAATACGAGACAATCCACCTATTAAAACCCTTCTGTCCCCAGATGAAGGAAACACCTCACCTGAACTAATCTTTTCTTTCTTTTCTTTTTTTAAGATTTTATTTATTTGATAGAAAGAGACAGACAGCACAGAGGGAACACAAGCAGGGGGAGTGGGGGAGGGAGAAGCAGGCTTCCTGCGAGCAGGGAGCCCATGCGGCTTGATCCCAGAATCCTGGGATCATGACCTGAGTCAAAGGTAGACTTAACGACTGAACCACCCAAGTGCCCCTGAACCAACCCTTTTTCTGTTTAGGACTTCTTTGTCCTGCCTTTAAAAACCTTTCCCTTTCTGCAGACCTTTGGTCCTCCCCTCTATTTGCCATACAGGATGCAGCCCAGTTCATGAATTAATAAACTTGTTTGAATTCTGATTTTTTAAATTTTTATTTTTATTTTTTTAAAGATTTTATCTATTTATTTGACACAGAGAGAGAGAGAGATCACAAGTAGGCAGAGAGGCAGGCAGAGAGAGAGGAGGAAGCAGGCTCCCTGCGGAGCAGAGAGCCCGATGCGGGGCTTGATCCCAGGACCCTGAGATCATGACCTGAGCCGAAGGCAGAGACTTTAACCCACTGAACCACCCAGGCGCCTGGTTTTATTTTTTTTAATATTTAAGTTTTTTTTTTTCAACTGAAGCATAGTTGACGTACATTATAGTAGTTCAGGCATACAAATAGTGATCTGACAATTATCTACCTTACGACATGTTCACCATGACGAGTAATACAGTCACAACACTCAAGTTTTTAAAGGTAAAAATACCATGTCTGGAATTTACTTTAAAGTACTTTAGCAGGGATGCCTGGGTGGCTCAGTCGGTTAAGCATCTGCCTTTCTGCTTGGGTTGTGATCCCAGGGTCCTGGGATGGAGCACCACCTCACAGTCCTTGATCAGCACGGAGCCTGCTTCTCCCTCTGCCTGCTGCTTCCCCTGCTAGTACTCTAACGAATAAAATCTTTATATAAAATACTTCAGCAAAAAAAGGAAAAGGAGCAGACGAGGCAAGCGGAGAAGATACCTGTTCTAGAATCTGGGTGATGGGTAGGAGTTTATTCCACTGTATGTTTGCAAGTATTCCTGACATTTTATTTATTTTTTTTTTT
>LNAC01000120.1:821845-889839 GCA_002007465.1 Ailurus styani
CTCTCTGTCTGCCTCTCTGCCTACTTGTGATCTGATCTCTCTCTCTGTGTCAAATAAATAAATAAAATCTTTAAAAAAAATACTCAGAGTGATGGAAACCATGCAGGACAAAGGGCCTTGTTTCTTGAGCAAATAAATATCAAGGGGAAAAGAAAGGGGTGGGAGGCAAAGATTAAATCTCAATCTTTAAATCATTAAAAGAGACTTAATCACTGGGCTCTATCTCTGAATAAAATAGTGTATGTTAACGGTTGAATTTAAATTTTATTTATTTATTTATTTATTTATTTATTTATTTATTTATTTATTTATTTTATTTCACAGAGGGAGAGAGATCACAAGGAGGCAGAGAGGCNTCTCTGTGTCAAATAAATAAATAAAATCTTTTAAAAATAAAAATTAAAAATAAATAAATAAATTTTAAAAATTAAAAAAAATTTTAAGTGAAAAAATAATTGGACTGAGTAAATCAAATAAATAAATAAATAATTTCCTCAATCAAAAAAATTTAGTCTATTTATATCTCTTTTTTGGTAGTATTTTATTTGTTCAGGGAAAAGCAAACAAAAGAGACTTAAACAACATATATATATATTTTTTTTTTAAGATTTTTTATTTATTCATTTGACACACAGAGAGAGATTACAAGTAAGCAGAGAGGCAGGCAGAGAGAGAGGAGAGAGGAGGAACCAGGCTCCCCGCTGAGCAGAGAGCCCTATGCGGCCTCGATCCCAGGACCCTGAGATCATGACCTGAGCCAAAGGCAGCGGCTTTAACCCACTGAGCCACCCAGGCGCCCAAACAACATATATTTTTTAAAGATTTTATTTAAGTCAACCAGAGAAAGACAATTATATGATCTCTCTGACACGAGGAATTTGAGGAGCAGGGTATGGGATCATGAGGGGTAGGGAAAAAATGAAACGAGATGTGATCGGGAAGGAGACAAACCATAAGAGACTCTTAATCTCACAAAACGAACTGAGGGTTGCTGGGGGGTGGGGGAGGGATAGGGTGTCTAGGTGATGGACATTGGGGAGGGTATGTACTATGGTGAGTGCTGTGAATTGTGTAAGCCTGATGAGTCACAGGGGCAAATAATACATTATACGTTAATTTAAAAAAATAAATTAAAAAATAAATAAAAAAAGATTTTATTTATTTGACAGAGAGAGACATGGCGAGAGAGGGAACACAAGCAGGGGGAGTAGGAGAAGGAGAAGCAGGCTGCCTGCCCAAGTGAGGAGCCTGATGTGGGGCTAGATCCCAGGACTCTGGGATCATGACCTGAGCGGAAGGCAGATGTTTAATGACTGAGTCACCCAGGCACCCCAACAGCATACTATAAGGAAGAAAAATTCTTCCTATGTCCTTCAAGATCTTTATGCTGGGCTAAGAATTCGGTTTAGGTGAGAGAGGTCACTGGAAGCAAGGGCCAGTTTCATTCTGTGCACACAGAGGTCCAATAATGAAACAAAACCTAAAGAAATGATCGAGACAGGCAGTTTTTATACTTTTTTAGATGTAGAGGCAATAAATTTGTAAGGAATTGATAGGACAGAGAAAATGGATGTCTGAGAGCTTTACTTAGTAAGGATTTTTTTTAAGCAGGTTCTCTTACAGGATTTTTTTCTCCCTTGGTGCCCTCGGTTCTTGGTCACGGGGCTTCAAAGAATGAAGAGGGAGACCAGACAGCCAAGCAAGGTTCACTGAGTGGTAGCAAAGTGATAGTACACAGCTCCAAAAAAGGGAGGAGACCCGAGTGGGTTACATCGGAGTTTCTAAGTCTAGGGTTTTTTTATGGGCTTGTTAGCGGGCTGTTTTAATCTGACGAACCCTCACCCAGTCAGGTTTTTGTCACCTACCTGTCATGTGGGAAAGGGTAGAGGGCTCCTTCCAGGGTGCTGTCAAATCCCTTTAAAGGTGGTTTCCTCTTAGGGCAGGGGGACTCCTCGTCCTGGCCTGCCTGCCTTTCAAATATCCTTCATCAGGTTCCACAACCAATACAGGGCTTGAACTCATAATAACCCTGAGATGGAGCGTTGTTGCATGCTCTACTCACCGACCCAGCCATGCAGCCCCAAGTTATGGTAAAGACTTTTTTTTTTAATTTATTTATATGACAGAGAGAGACAGACAGACAGAGAGCACAAGCAAGGGGAGCTGCAGAGGGAAAGGGAGAAGCAGGGAGCCCGATGTGGGGCTCGATCTCAGGACCCCGGGATCATGACCTGAGCCAAAGACAGATGCTTAACTGACTGAGCACCCAGGTTCCCCCCAAGTTAGTAAAGATTTTAAGTGGAATTTTGGCAGAGATAGATTAGGAAAAAAGGTAACAAGTTATTCTTAGCTCTCTTAGCTTTTAAGTTCCTGCCTCTGGCGATGGAGATGTCTTTTTATCCCTTAGCACAGGGAGAATACCTTTCATATGGGAGTTTTGTTTCCTGCTTTCAGAAGGACAGAGGAGGGTCTGAGTGTCCTTGCACCAGCTATTTCTTAAGTGACTTTTTTTCAAAATAATCAATATAACAAAGTGGACCAGTTAGGGCAGCTTTGGCCCTATAGTGCCAATTGTTATTAACTCAGTGCAGCGCATGTAAAGCCTGTTCAGATCCTGACTCAAACACAGAATAGAACATCAAACAGGAGACAAACAGGAAAATTTGAACACTGACTGGATATTTGATGATTTGAAGAGATTAGCTTTCATTCTCATTAAGTGCAATAAAGGTACTGTGCTGTGATTAAGTGTTTAAGAGAGTCCTCCCAGCCCTGTGTACGGCAATTTTTGGGGTGAAGATCTTTGCGCCTGGGGCTCTGGTTTAATGGGCCCATCAAGGCCTATTTATTGTAAGAAGTGGAGTTGGCTTTGGTTGCCCTAGAGCACAGGGTTGCCAGCGGGAGTCTGTTGTCTCTGGGGGTACATAGAGATCTTCCAGGGGGCATGTGGGTCTGAAAGGTGGGGGCTTTCTATGGTAATAGAGTACCTCAGTTATTCTGTCCATTAATAATTAATATTTGAAGGCGCCTGGGTGGCTCAGTCATTAAGCGTCTGCCTTCGGCTCAGGTCATGATCCCGGGGTCCTGGGATCGAGCCCCACATCAGGCTCCCCGATCAGTGGGAAGCCTGCTTCTCCCTCTCCCACTCGCCCTGCTTGTGTTCCCTCTCTCACTGTGTCTCTCTCTGTCAAATAAATAAATAAAATCTTTTAAAAAATAATAGTAATAATTAATACTTGAGAACACTTACAATACTAATGAAACTTAATCGAAGAGAAGTTCAATTTACATTTTGTTTTACATCTCAGTACACTTCAGTAAGAGAGTCAAAATAATTACAGTCAAAATTAAAATGTCAAAAATTTATAAATGCTAAGTGTTACGATGCCTACATTCAGTTTTTTCTTTTTAAGATTTTCTTTATTTATTTGAGAGAGACAGAGAGTGAGGAAGAGAGAGAGAGAGAACACCGGAAGGGGGAGGGTCTGAGGGAGAAGGAGAAGCAGACTCCCCGCTAAGCAGGGAGCCCAACATGGGGCTCCATCCCAGGACCCTGGGATCATGACCTGAGCGGAAGGCAGATGTTTAACTGACTGATCCACCCAGGTGTCCCCGGAATGGCTTCTTGGAACCCATACTATGATTGTATGAATGGAGTTGACTGAAGAGGTACTTGTCATGTTTATTTCCCAAAAACTACACAGCCGATTGCTATAGTTATAGGGAGGCAGACAGGTAATGCAACTGCCCAGCATTTTTGAGGCCAGTAGGTTAAGCCCAAGAAGTTTAGCTAAGATTCGGGAATAAAAGCCATACCAGATATAGTATGAAACCCAAGTGGGAGGGTAAGAAAACCTCAGGACCTGAATAAACCACTTTTTCTGGCATAGCAATGGTTAATTTTCCACCATTTTCCCTGTGGCTTTGGACAGTCTCAGGGCTGAGTCCTCTGCCCAGGCACCCACCTGATAGTGGCAGGAAGGTGAGAGAAAAGCCATGGTGCCCCAGTCACCTGACCTACACTGTGGGTCCTGATTAGTTTTAAGACAAAGTACCCAGGAGGTTTGGGCAAACAGGGTGAGCGAGCGGGCTCCCAGTGAAGACCACCAGCTCATCATCGAGTCTGCCCAGCTCTTCAGACTTGACTGGTCTCTCAGGAGAGAAGATATTGCCTGGTTCCGGTCGGATGACCAAGATGACACCCCTTCCACATGCCAGGACAACCCTAAGCGTGAAAGGAAGGTGTTCCTGAACTTGTAGCAGAATGCTGAAGAACACCAACCTGAGTTCCAGCTGAGACACAGCCCTTACACTCATTCTGCTTGGAATGCCCTGCCTCACCCAAATTCTACCCTCCAGTATGGGTCAATCAACTCACTTGTCAACTATTTATTGTGTGTGTACTATGTGCCAAGCACTGTTCTCTCAAAGTTTGACTTTGATGACACCTCCTCTAAGAAGTAGCCTTGTTGGAGTCTAGCCTCAGGAAGGCTTTGGAGGGCCGGCGTGCTGAGACCTGAGGCGCTCATCATGCAGCACAGTTAGTGTCCTTGGAATGCCCAGTCATAAAGCTGCTCCAGATTCAGGCTGTTGGGTTGAGATCAATCCTCTCTCAGCTATGTGACTTGGAGTAAATTAGTTACCTCTTTGTGTGTTCTTTTTAAAAAATCTAAATAAATAAATAAATAAATAAATAAATAAATCTACAAAGTAGGCAAGATAGGACCTACTTCATGGTGTTGTGAGAATTGGAGATAGTTCAGTTAAAGTACCTTTCACAGTGCTTAGAAGTCAGTAATACATGCATATTGCGATGTTTGTTAAGTACAAAAAAGTACAGGGGTACCTGGCTAGCTCAGTCTGTAGAGCATGCAACTCTTGATCTCAGGGTCATGAGTTTGAGTCCCATGTTGGGCATAGAAGCTACTTAAAAAATAAAATACTTGGGCGCCTGGGTGGCTCAGTGGTTTAAAGCCTCTGCCTTCAGCTCAGGTCATGATCTCAGGGTCCTGGGATCGAGGCCCACCCACATCGGGCTCCCTGCTCGGCAGTGAGCCTGCTTCCTTCTCTCTCTCTGCCTACTTGTCATCTCTCTCTTTCCGTCAAATAAATAAATAAAATATTTCAAAAAATAAATAAATAAAAAATAAAATACAAGAAAGTATAGAGAAGGGGCGCCTGGGTATCTCCGTTGTTAAGCGTCTGCCTTTGGCTCAGGTCATGATCCTGGGGTCCTGGGACCCCACATCAGGCTCCCTGCTCAGCCAGAAGCCTGCTTCTCCTTCTCCCACTCCCTGTGCTTGTGTCCTCTCTCTTGCCGCTGTCTCTCTCTCTGTCAAATAAATAAATAAAATCTTAAAAAAAAAAAGAAAATATAGGGAAGCGAAGATACCGCCAAGTTGATGCTTGTTCTTTCAGATTTTTCTACACACACATGTACTTACATATATGAACCTCTTACATCAGCGACCTTTCCTTCTTTTCAGATTTTGATGAGATTTTTGTTAAACATAAAAAAACAATTGGGAAAAAAAAATATATATAATTCAGGCTCTCCAGCTCTGTTTCCTGTAAAATTAGAAATCCTGTGGTACCTACCTCATAGACTATGGATTAAACGGAGTAAAACATGCAAATGTTTTTAGAATACTACCTGGGGAGGCATGGTAAGCCTCAGAAGTTTGCTATTAATATTGTTAATTTTATCATTTGTTTAAATGTTTGGCAGGTCCCCCCCCCAATAGATCATACACATTTTTGGGGGTTAACATTATTTCTGGGTAATAATTATTTTCAATGCTATTGTGGATGATAGTCACCCCCTGATCCCCCATTTCTTGCTGATATGTGGGAAGGTAGTTGCTAATAGCTCATGGCCTAGCATTTCCTGGAAACGACAGATCTTACAAACGGATTAATTTTAACAGAGCATGTTACTTGAAAAGATAATGATAAGCAGTGTTTTTTATCTTATTTATTTGACAGAGAGAGATTACAAGTAGGCAGAGAGGCAGGCAGAGATAGAGGAGGAAGCAGGCTCCCTGCTGAGCAGAGAGCCCGATGCGGGCCTCGATTCCAAGACCCTGAGATCATGACCTGAGCCGAAAGCAGAGGCTTTAACCCACTGAGCCACCCAGGCACCCAATAAGCAGTGGTTCTATGAAGGGTAGAGAAGGCTGCCAGCCGAGCTTGCGGGGAGGTCTGGGGAAGGTTTTTTGGAAGCTGTAATAGGCGACGGTGTCCTGAAGGACAAGGCGTTTTGCACACCTTGCTAGTGCCATGCTCCCGTAACTGCTTACCTCTTCCTCAGTGGAGGTGCCAAGGTGGGGGGGCTTTGGTTCCTGCTCCCACTGATGTTAGGACTTTTTTTTTTTTTTTTAAGATTTATTTATTTGACAGAGAGAGAGATCACAAGTAGGCAAAGAGGCAGGCAGAGAGAGAGAGAGGAGGAAGCAGGCTCCCTGCTAAGCAGAGAGCCCGATGCGGGGCTCGATCCCAGGACCCTGAGATCATGACCTGAGCCGAAGGCAGAGGCTTTAACCCACTGAGCCACCCAGGCGCCCCTGATGTTAGGACTTCAAGTAGAAACCCTGCCTTGGGACTAGAGACCCTCTCCCTTTCGTTTTCACTGCTCTTGTGCCTAAATTTCACAAAGACCACCCTATTCTAACAGCTAGCCCTGAATTTGCAGCCAAAAACCCCAAGGAATTGGTTGTAGCTCTCCTTTGGGATGCAGTACAGTTCTAGCCCAGATGACATACCCTAATCTACTAATCTTTCTCTGAAGAAGAATGGATTCTATGGAGACAGGATACCATACCTAATCCTACCTGTTATTAAAGATTCTGGTTTCTTGTTTCTCATCACAATTTTGAGGTGGGGATGCTCCTCTGGATTTATGTAATAAGAGCAAAAAATTTCTTCTGAACAAAATTTCCTTCTAACTGCACATGGATTAGGTAAATGGAAAACCTGCGCCACCTTCTGGCCATGAGTGTAAGTAGCTTTCTTAACACCCATTGTTCTTTCATATTAAAGGCAGGTTTCCCCCTTCTTTCCTTGCTGCTAAATCAGAGGCTCTGCGAACTTCAGCCTGTGTTCAGCGAAGACTCACCTGAGTTAAGTTAATGCAGATTCTGTTTCCAAAGCGTGCACCTGCCTGCTCCAGGATTCTGATGGCAACTGTTCATGGACCACACTCTCAGAAACAGTAACAATGATGGGATGAAGGCCAAAACGAAAAACGAGTAATGGCTTTAAAATTTTTTTTTCTTGGGGCGCCTGGGTGGCTCAGTGGGTTAAAGCCGCTGCCTTCGGCTCAGGTCATGATCCCAGGGTCCTAGGATCGAGGCCCACATCGGGCTCTCTGCTCGGCAGGGAGTCTGCTTCCTCCTCTCTCCTCTCTCTCTGACTGCCTCTCTGCCTACTTGTAATCTCTCTCTCTGTGTCAAATGAATAAATAAAAAAAAAAATCTTTAAAAAAAAATTTTTTTTCTTGGGGCTCCTGGGTGGCTCAGTTGGGTGGTTCAGACTTCAGCCTTAGGCTCAGGTCATGATCCCCGGGTCATGGGATCGAGCCCTGCATCTGGCTCCCTGCTTTGTGGAGAGCCTGCTTCCCCCTCTCCCTCTGCCTGCTTCTCCCTGTTTGTGCTTTCTCTCCCTCTGTCAAATAAATAAAATCTTTTTAAAAATTGTTTTCTAATTTAAAAAGAGAACACTTTGGGGGCGCCTTGTTGGCTCAGTCAATGAGCATGGGACTCTTGATCTCAGGGTTGTGAATTGGGTGTAGAGATTACTTTAAAAAAATCTTTTTTTTTTTTTAAGATTTTATTTATTTATTTGACAGAGAGAGATTACAAGTAGGCNTAAAAAAAATCTTTTTTTTTTTTAAGATTTTATTTATTTATTTGACAGAGAGAGATTACAAGTAGGCAGAGAGGCAGGCAGAGAGGAGGAAGCAGGCTCCCTGCTAAGCAGGGAGCCAGATGTGGGTCTCAATCCCAGGACCCTGAGATCATGACCTGAGCCGAAGGCAGAGGCTTTAACCCATTGAGCCACCAAAAGAAAATCTTTTAAAAAAAAAACAAAACAAAACACCTTTTCGTAAAAGTTTGGGAATACAGCAATATTAAAGATGAAAATTAAAATCACATATAATCCCGACAAAAGCACCATTTTATAATTTTTCTTAAGGTTTTTTTTTTTCTTCATTTTTGTGTCTGCAGTGCAAAATTTTCTTTGAAAGTATGCATCATTTTTCTTTGGGGGGCTCCAAGCCATGTGGCATTTTAACCATTCCCATATGGGTGACTTGTGGACCTTTAGGCTATTTTCACTATTATAAATAATAGTATACTATTGGTGTGACCATCCATTTACATTAGTCTTCATGTACAACTGTGATTCTTCTCTTAGGGTGTAATGGGAATGACTCTGGTACAGACTGATTCTGGGTAATATTGCCAGTTCGTTGTTTCTTGTTTCCATACATTGGCCAGAACTTCCAAAACATAGACCTGCATAGATGAAAGAATTCGATTCCTCTACAAACATAACAGTCGCCAAGTAGAATAATAGAGCCTATCCTTCCAAATGTCGAATGGAATTTTACAACCCACGAAGTAGTTCCTCTCTAGGTATATTTTCTTGTTTCCTTCCCTTCTTTTCCCCCAAGCTAAAAAAAAATTAGATTTTAATGATTTGTTTTTATTATTAACCTAATTTTATTTATTTTTAAAAAGATTTCATCCATTTATTTGTCAGAGAGAGAGGGAGAGCACAAGCAGGGGGACAGGCAGAGGGAGAAGCAGGCTCCACACTGAGCGAGGAGCCCAACATGGGGCTCAGTCCCAGGACTCTGGGATCATGACTTGAGCCAAAGGCAGATTGCCCAACCAACTGAGCCACCCAGATATCCTTATTAGCCTAATTTTAATGAAGAGCTTGGAATAATAGGAGAGTATGGTGAGAAAAAAAAGTAATATACCTTTTTTCATGAAGAAATTTGTGTGATATACCAAGTTCATTCCTATCTTATTGAGTGCTAACTTGGTGAGGTACTATGTTGAGCACCATGGGTATGAAGTAAGTGGTAATCTAATTCATGACCTAGAGAGTAACATAGGTATGAAAATAATTACAAAAAAGAAGTGATGGAGGCATTTAAGGCATACAATGCTCAAGGTGTAGATATACTAATAATATATAATTCACTTAAGTTTCCTATGTTATGTTATCCCAGGAAGTAGGTATTACACTTATCATCATCATTTCCATTTTACACATGAGAACACTAAGGCACAGAGTAACTTGCCCAAAGTCCTAAGGGCCAGGATTTGAACCTAGGTGTTTCTATTCAGAGTCCATGCACGTAACCATTAAACAATAATGTCTCTCTGTAATACCAAACAGGGAAGGACTATAAATCTGGAGGATCAGAAAGGATTTTTAAAAATTAAAACTTTCAACTAATGTTAATTGAGCATCTATTAAATGACAAGCAGTGTGCAAAGAGCTGGATATAGAGGTGAAAAAGATAGTCACGGTCAGTGCCTTTATAAAGCTTGCAATCTAATGGGGGAGTCATACAGTAAATAAAACCACAAATGGATTCATAATTACATACTTTATATAATACATATGTGAATGTGTGTGTGTGTGTGTGTGTGTGTGTGTGTAATGAAGGCAAAGTACCAAGTACTAATATAAAAATAATAATAACAGGCCAAGGAAGGGGTATTAGATGACGGCAGCAGCAGGCATGGCCTCGCTGAGGAAGTGACAGTCAAGTCTGGAGCTGAAGTATGAGGAGTTAGCCAGACACAAAAATGGGAGGAAGAGCTTGGGTACCAGGGGCAGGAGCACGGGGCAAGAGGGACTGAAAGAGAGGCTGTGATAGCAAGGGAGATGTTGGTAAGAGCAGATCAATCTGGGCCCCATTAAAGAAAGAGGACTTATTGCAAGGTCAATGAAGGATTTGAAGCAGGGTTGGGAAGGAAGTTATGGCCTTATGAATATTTTAAGAAGATTCCTGGATTCTGTGGAGTATGAATTGAGGGAGAGAGGAGGAATTGGGAGAGCAGTTAGAAGTTGGTCCAGACACGGAATGATGGTGGGCTGGACCAGGGTGGTGGCTCTGGACAAAGAGAAAAATGGGCATCTTGCAGACATACCTTCGGGGCACAGCCAAAAATTCTGCTGGGTAGCTTAGATGTTGTGGTGACTTCTAAGGGTTTGACTTGGCCAGCCAGGTGGATGTGAAGCTGTCTGCTGAGGTGGAGAAACCCAGGGGTCAACAGATTTTGGAGGGATCACAGATCTCTCAAAAACCCAGCTCCCAAAAATGAACTTTCACTGGAGTTCAACTGGCTTAAATCCCGTTCCTTTTTTGAGCCTAGTTCACACTCCCCTTCCAATTCCTCCTCACTTCCACCTCAAAAAACAATCATAGGGCGCCTGGGTGGCTCAGTGGGTTAAAGCCGCTGCCTTCGGCTCAGGTCATGATCCCAGGGTCCTGGGATCGAGGCCCACATCGGGCTCTCTGCTCAGCAGGGTGCCTGCTTCCTCCTCTCTCCTCTCTCTCTGCCTGCCTCTCTGCCTACTTGTAATCTCTCTCTGTGTGTCAAATGAATAAATAAAATCTTTAAAAAAAAAAACAATCATAATTACCCCCAAATAATAAGCACTATGACCTGTTATCTTGAGAAGTGGGAGGGGTGAGCTCTCCTACCTGCCTCCTTGGCTCTCACCCATTTTCTTTTCTTCCTCTTGCAGGCTCTTGGGCTGTGTGACTCCAGAATCAAAACTCTTCTCTGGTTGTTCACCCACGTGTCCCTCTTCTGAGGAGCATGTTGTGCTTTCCGTCTCCTTCCCTGGTGAACTCCCCACCAGCCCTCCCCATTCACAATTGGTAGGTTTACACCCTCTCTACCTCCATGTTATTTGCAAACCAGTTTCAGAGGGGAGTGCAGGAATGATTGGAGCATTGGTGCAGCTATCTGAGATGTTCAAACCAAGAAATCTGGTTCTTGACTCCATTATTAGAGTGATTTCTTTCAAGGGCACATTGGGTTGCAAAACCCCCAGATGAAATTACCTGACTCTGGAATGCAGAAAGGATGAGTTCCAGGCTCTGTCAAGTGGCCGAGAGGGTCCTTAGACCCTTTGGTCTGTCCCATTAGGTCCTTCCCCTTCCCTTCCTGCATGTTCCATTCACATGTGACCCCCCCCCCCAACGCTAAGCAAGTCAAGGGCAGAATATAGGTTTGTATTCACTGTGGTATCACCTGAGCCTAACATAGTCAGCTTTTAATGTCTTACATGAGTAACTGGAAAAGTCTTATCATACCTCATGTATGTTTTTAAGTTAGTTTTAATGACTGCTAAATCTCCTAGCACTTTCTAAGTGACTCTTACAATAGCAATTTTATTTAAGATACACGATAAAATGATGAACTCCAGCAGGAAAACTCCAGAGTACAGGTCCTGGAAGGGGGCAGGATCAAGGGGTACGGGGTGACACCTAAGGACTGAAATCCATACCCAAGCCCCAAAACCCAAATATTTCTAACTTATTGCTTAGTGTCAAGGGCCAGGCAAACTGATCCAATTTGGGTAATGGAAAAACGGAGATTTCAAGGCAACGGGGCCTGGTCATCGTCAGGACCAAACCACCAACAGCTGCGAGGATGATGTTTACCTTCTTGTACGGTTAACACCCTGGCCGGGTGCGAGCACCAACATTCTGATACACTTGACCCTTGGAGGTCATGCAAGCTTTCACTCCAGCCCGGACTCCCCTGCCATGCCCTCACCTCTCCATCTAATTTCCACTTTAGACTCCGCTAAATGAACTTTTCTTTTTTCCCCCTGCAGGGGCGGCCTGGGATTGCAGAGACCCGGGACTCGCAGCATCTCTCGTGCGCCCCCGCGCGGCCGTCTGTGAGTTCGCAGGTTGCCTCAGGCTGTGGCGCGGCTGCTGCGAATCGGAAGGGAGCAAGCTTGGGTGTACGTGGCCAGGGTTTTCATTTCTAGCCTCTGCAGGTGGAAGAGATTCAATCCACTACTGAAACACGTGTTCTGTCTTCAGCAGCATGCAGCAAAGCAAATGCCTGCAAACCTCCCTGGTTAGAATCCTCACATGACTGGTAGAAAACCAATGATCAAGGGAGGGTTTTAAAAAGGGAGTAATTACGTTTCAGCTATGGACACATAACTCCAAAGGCTATGGGAGAGAAGTCGCTTGGTGTTTTCAACGAGCCCTTGATCTCTCGCTGAGAACTTTAAGCCATATTTATTGATGCAGCTTTGCCTTGTCTAACGATCACAAATAATGGCATCAGGAAGCCTATGCTGTGGGCGGGGATATCGGATAAGGAAATTATCTACTGAGGAGTCAGGATGCTAACGGGAATGGGGCGCAGGTGGGGTGCGTAGTCCTCGACCCCCCTAAGGAGACAGGGAGCCCCTCTCCCACCCTTCTGCAATGGCATGAAGTGCATTGTGACCTTCCAGTTCCTGAAAACAACCCATTTTCAGTGTAATTCACGAGTAAGAACCGGGCTGTCTGGCTTGCGTTCTTTTTTTTTTTTTTTAAGATTTTATTTATTTGACAGAGAGAGACACAGCGAGAGAGGGAACACAAGCAGGGGGAGTGGGAGAGGGAGAAGCAGGCTTCCTGCCCAGCAGGGAGTCCAGTTCGGGGCTGGATTCCAGGACCTTGGGATCATGACCTGAGCTGAAGGCAGAGCCATCCAGGTGCCCTCCCCCCTTTTTTAAAGATTTTATTTATTTGGCCTGTTTTCTATTTGCCAGCCAGAGAAGAAAGTCTGTTTGAGAGCAGATGGGGAGGTGGTTTTAGAGAGACAGCAGAAACTTGCTTCCACCAGCTGAGAGATTTCAAGCAGGTTTCTAACTTACCTGGTTCTTAGTTTCCCCTTTGTAAACAATGCGGACAATAATACCTATCCTGAGATACTGCTGTGATGATTCATCTAGCTCCCTACCCCCCAACATTTCCTTATGCAAAATTTCAAACATAAAGTTGAGAATTTAACAGAGAATAGCCACTGAGATTGTGTCATTTGAAAAAATATTTCATTATTTGATGTGGGGGCACAAGCAGGGGGAGCAGCAGAGGGAGAAAGCAGACATTTAACCAACTGAGCCACCCAGGCGAACTAAGATTGTGTCACTAACATTTTACAAGACTTGTTTTGTAACACCTCCTATCCATCTATGAACCCATCTTTTAAAAAAGTGCATTTCAAAGTGAATGACAGAGATTTTTTTTTTTTTTTAGAAAAATTGTATTTGGGGCACCTGGCTGGTTCAATTGGAAGAGCATTTGACTTGATCTTGGGGTTGTGAGTTTGAGCCCCACATTGGGTGTAAAGATTACTAAAAAAATAATAAACTTAATTAAAAAATTGTATTTGGCACAGTGCCTGGCCAGATATTTCAATTCAACAAATATTTGAAAAATTATTTTGTACCAGGAACTATGCTAGGAGCTGGGGATACAATAATGAGAAAGACAGTGTTTCTGTCCTTACGGTATTTAGAATTTGGTGCAAACAAGAGGCAGATTAACAGATACCTGCTCTCCAAGGGCACCTGGCTGGATCAGTTGGTAGAGCATGTGACTCTTGATCTTGGGGTTATAAATTTGAGCCCCACACTGGGTGGAGAGATTACTCAAAAAATAAAATATTAAAAAACCCCATAACAACAGATAACCTAACTCTCCCACTGTCTAGCTGACATTACAGGGGAAGCTCAGGATGATCAGAAGCAGTGGAGAGAGGCTTATCTGGGTCTGTGGGGTCGGAAAACTTCCCAGAGGAAGTGGCTTTTAAAAGACTACTTTAGGGGCGCCTGGGTGGCTCTGTGGGTTAAAGCCTCTGCCTTTGGCTCAGGTCATGATCTCAGGGTCCTGGGATCGAGCCCTGCATCGGGCTCTCTGCTCCGCAGGGAGCCTGCTTCCTCCTCTCTTTGCTTGCCTCTCTGCCTTCTTGTGATCTCTCTCTGTCAAATAAATAAATAAAATCTTTAAAAAAAAAATAAAAGACTTTATTTTAGTCTGTAAAAACTGTTAAATACATAGTGTGATGTGCACATAACTCGCTCTACTCTACATCCTAGGGGTGGTGAGCTAACACTGGAGATGTACTCCAATCAAGAATCTATATGCCAAGATGGGTAATTAGCAATTGGAAGACTACATACCCCTGGGGTGGCTTTAAACATCATCTACACTAAAGGGTGCATTAATTACCTTAAGGGTGGTAACCTTTTCTTTTCCTTTTTAAGTAGTCTCCACTCCCAACATGGGGCTTGAACTCACAGCCCTGAGATTGAGTGATATGCTCGACCCATTAGGCCAGACAGGCTCCCCTTAAGGGTAATTTTTAAATGCAAGAAGAGAATGTGTTCAAAATCTGTTTTTGGTAGAAAGAGGGCTTAAACAGTGTCTGTGATCTAAAGACCAACACGTTCAGGGCATCCTGCTAGGTCTGGAGCTCCCAGTTCTGCTTACCTCTCCCACCTCCAGCCCGCTTCCTCAGGAAAGGTTTGTTATCTGATGGGACATAAAGTCTCAATGTTGTTGCAATTGCCTTGGGAGTGGAACTGTTTAAACCAGGTGTTTGTGGAAAGGACCTAAAACAATTGTCCTTAATTCTGGCTGCACGTTAGAATCCCCTGGGAAGCTTAAAAAAAATCCTTGGATCTCACCTTCTGTCCTCCTATCCTCATTTAATCCATCTGGGGTGTACCCCAGGTACTGGGCGTTTAAAATAGCCCCAGTGATTTTAATGCACAGCCAAGGTACTGGCCTAAGAGAGACAGTGGGCAGCTCACTGAGCTTTCTGGCCAGGCGGGGGCTTTGTGTTGTGCTGCCTGCTAAGTCTTGTCCATCTAGGTGGCTAGCTCAGTTAGACTTGGTCTTGATGAACACACCTCAGACAGTAAGGTGGAAAGGGAGAAGGCCTGTGTTCCTGTCTGCCTCTGACCTGTCAGAGGTCACTGGTATCTCCCAAAAAGAACTTGGCAATTGTAAATTACCACAGACAGGAAGGAATTCAGGAAAGTGCTCTAGCCTCAGGGGTCCCTAACTTCACTGTGTATCTGAGTCAACTGGAGAGCCTATTAAAATACAGATTTCTGGGGACGCCTGGGTGACTCAGTTGGTTAAGTGTCTGACTCTTGATTTCAGCTCAGGTCATGACCTCAGGGTTGTGAGATCGAGCCAAGTCAGGCTCTGGCTAAGTGTGGAGCCTGCTTGAGATTCTCTCTCTCCAAAAAAAGACAAAACAAAACAAACACAGATTTCTGGGAGCTACTCCAGAGACTGGGTTGGTCCAGGTCAGAGGACACATTTGCATTTCTCCCAGGTGATGCTGCTGAAGTGGGTCTGTGGTTGTTATCTTGAGAGGCATTGCTTTCTGTGCTAACAAACAGTCTGTGGGATGTCCTCAGGGTGAGGGAGCCTGGCTTATTCTGGGAAGTATTTGGTGGCATGAGTGTTAGATGACTGCCAGAGACTGAGATGCAAGCTAAACACCAGTGCTTCAGAAACAGGCCGAGTTTGGACTTTACTCTGAGCGCAATGAGAAGTCATCTAATTCACCATATAACTACTTGGGGGTCCCTGGGCAATCAGATGGCAGGAGTAGTCACTCGGGTGTCTCCTCCTGGGGGATTGGGGATGTGGTAGTGATGACAGTGACTACTCCACAGCTGAGGACACCAGAGGGGGTAGGAGGCTGGAAAAGGGTTGAGAACAAGGACAGAGACCACTTTCATTGTGTCCCTTAAGGCGAGGCCATCCCTAAAGGAGCTGCAGTTTGGGGCACCTGACTGACTCAGTCGGGAGAGTGTGCGACTCTTGATCTTACGGTTGTGTTCAAGCCCCACACTGGGTGTAGAGATTACCTTAAACTATTAAAAAATATATATATAAAGAGATTGCAATTCAAAGTCCCATGATGTCCGTAAAAATGTTATATGTCAACTTGGAGGGTGCTTTTGGATGACACTAACATTTAAATCAATAGACTTAGGGGCACCTGGATGGCTCACTCATTACATGTCTGCCTTCTACTCAGGTCATGATCCCAGGGTCCTGGGATCAAGTCTCTCATTGGGCTTCCTGCTCAGTGGGAAGCCTGCTTCTCCCTCCCCTCCTCCCCTGCTTGTGTTCCCTCTCTTGCTGTGTCTCTCTCTCTCAACTAAATAAACAAAATCTTAAAAAAAAAAAATCAATAGACTTTGTTAGCAGATTGCTCTCCATAACACAATGGGCCTCATCCAATCAGTTGAAGGCCTGAATAGCCCAAGAAGACTGGTGTTCCTGAGCAAGAGGAAATTCCCTAGACTTTATCTGTACATTGACTCTCCTGGGAGATGAGCCTGCCAACTCACACTGCAGATTTGGGGCCTGACAGCTTTCATAATTTTATGATCCAGTTCCCAATCTTTCTTTCTTTTTATTTTTTAAAGATTTTTTTTATTTTAAAGATTTTATTTATTCATTTGACACACAGAGAGAGATTACAAGTAGGCAGAGAGGCAGGCAGAGAGAGAGGAGAGAGGAGGAAGCAGGCTCCCTGCTGAGCAGAGAGCCCGATGTGGGCCTCGATCCCAGGACCCTGGGATCATGACCTGAGCCGAAGGCAGCGGCTTTAACCCACTGAGCCACCCAGGCACCCTATTTTTTAAAGATTTTATTTATTTATTTGAGAGAGAGAGCCTGAGAGGGGGGAAGGTCAGAGGGAGAAGCAGACTCCCCGATGAGCAGGGAGCCTGATGTGGGACTTGATCCCGGGACTCCAGGATCATGGCCTGAGCTGAAAGCAGTCACTGAACCAACTGAGCCACCCAGGCATCCAGTTCCCAATCTTTAAAAACCAATGAATATCGTACTCCTGGGGCAAATAATAATAAAAACAAAACAAAACAAAACAAAAAACCACAATGACTCCTACTCCTCCGGGTATGGGGGCCCTGGAGCCTGTTTCCAAATAGATCCTGAAGTCCCCACCATTTATTCTGCTCTCCTAGGAGAAGAAAGCTAGGCACATGACCAGCCAAGACATCAGGTAGTCAACACTGCACATGTCACCAACTATGGCTACCTTGAGAAGAATGCATAACGCATGAGGGTTATGGGAAGTCCTACCTTGGAAATTCTACCTTGGAATCTTCCCAGAATGTAGAGGTACGTGGGGAGTTGATAGCCCAGGTCTTTTTTTTTTTTTTTTTAAGATTTTATTTATTTATTTGAGAGAGAGAGAGTGAGAGAGAGCATGAAAGAGGAGAAGGTCAGAGGGAGAAGCAGACTCCCTGTGGAGCTGGGAGCCTGATGCGGGACTCAATCCCTGGACTCCAGGATCACGACCTGAGCTGAAGGCAGTCACTCAACCAACTGGACCACCCAGGCACCCCGCCCCTTTTCTTTTTTTTTTAAGAGAAAGACCTCTTCTTTTTTTTTAAATTTTTTAAAAAAATATTTTATTTATTTGTCAGTAAGAGAGAGCATGCACAAGCAGGGGGAGTGGCAGGCAGAGGGAGCAGCAGACTCCCCTCTGAGCAGGAAGCCCGATGCGGGGCTCAATCCCAGGATCCTGTGATCCTGACCTGAGCTGAAGGCAGACACTTAACGACTAAGCCACCCAGGCGTCCCAGACCAGGTCTCTTTTGTCAACAGCTAAACGTTGGTCTACTTTGTTTTCTAGCCTTTGTTTTTATTTTTGTCTTGAAAGTGCCTTGTGTTGTAGAGCTAAGTTAGGTAGAACTGAAATAAGCTTTAAAAATTTGGGCTAATTTAGAAGCCATGTGTGGGTGCACTACAAGAGCTTGCTGAATTGATGAATTCCTCCTGAGGTTTCCTGAGGACTCCTCTGCCTGCAGATTAGCTGGGCAACCGGGCCACTTACTTCCCCTGGCCTTTCTCTCACCCCTGTGAAATGGGAGTGGCAGTGGGGCAGGCAGGACAGACTTGATTCTGAGACTGCCACCGTCTCTAAGATCTGAAAGAGGATCACAGAAATTTTTGTACCTATATAACTCTGCCCCACTTGGGTCCTAATACTTGATAGCAACATCTCAGGGATTCAAGGCCAAAGCTGCTTACTTGCTCCTTTGAGTGACTGGGAACAAAAATTCTACTCAGATAGGGTGGAGGTTAAAGTCCTACACACACACACACACACACACAAATAACTCTTCTAAATTTCAGTTTATATTGGCATTGTACAGACAGTGAAATGTTTCTTTTTTTAGTCTTTACTTAAATATAGAGAATCTGACAATTGGAAGTCAAGCTGTCAAAAACTTTGCATGGAACTATTACCTAAATTAAAAATTTTGTGTTCAAAAAAGTCTATTCTGATTGACTTTAATAGAAAAATATAAGTATAAATAAAGTACAAAATGGAGAAGGAAACTGGAGCTAAAAAGTTTCAGTTGCTTATAAAATCTGAAAACTGACACTGTAACGAAAGGCAATGCTGCTTGAGCTCCCAAGGTAAAATGGTGGTAGTTCTGATCCTGATTTGTGTGTTCCTGAAAAGGGATTGCCTCCTTAGGTCACATGGGCAGGCGTGGCTGTGGGCAGAGGTGTGGAAGGAATCTAAGGTTGGAGTCAATTCCAGAAGCTGGGAAAAACCAAGGGGCTTACTGGTATAGTGCTTCTTCAGGTGCAAAATGCTTACAGAAAACTGAATCATCATATTATGAGAACTTGATTCCCATCAGCATCTTAAATCCCTCTGATTAGATCAAGGATATAGGGCTAAAATGCTTTTGCTTTTGTCCATGAAGAATTAAGTGCTACGGGAATTGGCTTCCTGCTGTACTAGACACCTGGAAAAGTGGACAGTGTAGATGAAACAACAGTTTTCAAGTGTTAGGTAATAGGCAGCACAGGATTTTTGTCCCTGAAAGAAGGGAAACAAGGTCCACAACTGACCCCAGTGTACTGCCACAAGGCACCATCCAGGCCACAGCTCAGGAAGGGGAAACTGAAAGACTCCATTGGTGGAGGAGAGATCAAAGTTCAGGGAGGTCAAGATGGCTAGAATTTGTGAGGCAGAGGACTGGACAGGAAAGAGCTGCACAGAGACACAGCTACAGAGATCTGCAGAGGGACCCCGTTGGCCTTGGCTGGAGTACAAATCTACATGTGCAAGGGAGGGAACTCCTCAAGGCCAGGAAAGAACCACCTAGGGTTCGGGCAGGGCTGTGAATAGTTTCCAATGTTGAGGATGGAAAGACCTCATAATATACCAGCACTGGGTGGAATTTTCAGGATAAATCCTTAATGTCAGCAGGGCAAGATTAGCCCTAAAGTAAAGCTGCATTCGACCCACCCTAAGAAAGTCTAAAAACACCTGAAAGGATCCAACTGATCACAGGTAACTTGAACTGTGGGTACGAACAGTCCACTGCTATTTAAAGGAATACAACAAAATCCACCACCCCCAAAATGTAAATTTTTCAATGTTTGGCACCCAATAAAAATCAGACATGCAAAAAAGCAGAGAAATAAGACCCATCCAAAATTAGAAAAGATATGGGCGCCTGGGTGGCTCAGTGGGTTAAAGCCTCTGCTTTCGGCTCAGGTCATGATCTCAGGGTCCTGGGATTGAGGCCCGCATCGGGCTCCCTGCTCAGCGGGGAGCCTGCTTCCCCCTCTCTCTCTCTGCCTCCCTCTCTGCCTCCTTGTGATCTCTCTCCCTCTGTGAAATAAATAAATAAAATCTTTAAAAAATAACAAACAAAATTAGAAAAGATAAAGCAATCAATAGAAACAGCCCCAGGAATGTCTAAGATAATGGAATACTGTAACAGACAAGGATCTTAAACTACTACTATAAGTTTTAAATTATGTTCAGGTATATAAACAAGGGCCCAAGTACACATGGTCTATAAGCCAAATTTGGCCCGCTGCCTGTGTTTGTAAATAAAGCTTTACTGGAACACAGCCAAGCTCATTCATTTATGTTTGTATGGCTGCTTCCATGCTAAAATGGCAAAACTAAGTAGCGATAAAGATTGCAAAGGGCTGCAAAGCCTGAGATATTTATTTTCTGATTCTTTACACCAAATGTCTGCTGACCCCTGATGTAAAGGAAAACATAAACATGAGGAGGGAAATGAAAGGTGTGTGTGTGTGTGTGTGTGTGTGTGTGTGTGTGTGTGTGTGTGTCCCCCAAATAAAACTTCTAAGGACAGGACATACAGTAACCGAAAAGTATACTGGATGGAATTAACACCAAAGATGAATCTGACCTAATCCGTTTTCAAAGAAGCTCATCATCTGGTGGGATAGGCTGACTTCTTTGACAACAGAGGAGCGGAAAGTGTGTAGCTGGGTTAAAAGAACTGCAGTTTGCAATTCCAAATTCCTGGAATTAAGGTGTGTAGCAGGTTGAAATTCATCACCAAAGGGTTGATGGTACTTGAAGCGCCTTGCCCGGTTCTGCCTTGCCCGGTTCTGGAGGGAGGAGCGCAGGCTATGGAGTGGATGCAACTCCCTGCCCCAGTGGCATGGCTGACGGTGGGAGCCCTAGTTTCAGTTCAGTTGTGGCTTCTGGACAGCACAGGCTCTGGCTCCTCAAGCTCACGCTATTACAATCAGTGACACAGGCTGTGGATCGGGGCAAAAGTTCTGAGCTAAGCCACCCTCAGATATATGTTTCTTCAAGGTCATTACTGTTTGAAACCACACATCATCAGCATAAATGTCTAATTTCAAGCCACTTCCATACATGGGAAAAGAGGTTTATTGCTCGTGTTTGTTGATCTAATATTTCACTATGAGCTGGGCACTGTACTAAGGATTCTACCTGGACTTTACTCATCATAGTACTTAGAAACCACCCACTTCCACCCCTTTTCTAACTGAAGAAACTAAAGCAAGGGATAATTAAATAACTTGGCCAAGGTCACAAGGCTGGTGAGTCGGGATTTGAACTCAGGGGGATGCCAAGACTTACCCTCTAGACTACTACACTGGCTCTTGCATAAAGCACCTGTTCTAACGCCTGGCAACACACTTGCACGAGGCATTAATGGAGCCCAGATTTTAATAGGACTGGAAAAGTTCATGAGAAGTTGGATTACACCCCCCTCCCCCAAATTAAGGATCATAATGGCTAAAGAAAAAAAAACAAATCAGATGTAGAAATTACAGTTTTTCGTATATAGTAAGATTCCATGTGCCCTCCAGGCAACTACACTTACTTAGAATCTTTGGAAACGTCTTACACGTACATTCGGCAGTTCTGTTTTTTCCTGATTTAATTCCCTCTCATGCTGGCTCCAATCACAACACTTAGATTTCTCAAATGATGAGGCCAAAACAAGGCATGTGGCTATGAGACAACTGCTCTTTCCACAAATTCCCATTTTCGTGTCCTCTTAGCTTGTCAGTGAGTTCTGATGCAAAAAAGCATTTCTGGCAAGGCAATTATTTAGTAGCCGTGCAGCAGAGACAGAACCAGTGATGAGAATTTTGGTCCATTTACTGCAGCAAGTAGTATAAAGCACAATTCCCTTATCAGTAGACTTCTAGTGGCATGACCTAAGAGGATAATGTGTATGAGACACAACAGCAGTGTATTATTTCAAAATGTGTATTTAATGGGCATTCCATCAAAATCAAGCAGAATCACATTTCAAAAGTAATACATGAAGTCTTATGCATTCGTGTGTGTGTGTATGTGTGTGTGTACACATGCATGAGCATACACACACACACACGCTTTTTTTTAAGGTGCATTTTCAAGTTTTATTTAGGCTTCATTTCTTCTAGACTGCCTCAGGTGTTCTTGCAGGTACAATTAGCAAAGAACTTCTGAGGCTGAGAGCTTCTCATGCACTGAAAGAAAAGATCCTAACAACATTGCACATCTTGGATACATCAGAAATTCCAAAAAGCCATATGTAACTTCAGAAAACTTAATACCAGTCATGAAAGACATTTTCAACATAAAATTTAGGCACTCTATACTTTGGAATAGCCACAAAATATTCCGATGAGAGTTAATGCACTTTGTGATTATGTCTACTCAAAGGTAATTCTCAATTAAAATCTGTAATTATTAAATAACATTTTTAAATTAAAGCCCATTCCATTTTGATAATGACTGTGAACTATCTGCAGTATCGTGTTTTAGTTCAAAGATGCTAAACTACTTCTATTACTGATCCTGGTACTCATCTTTCATGGTACATTTTTTTACAGAAGAACCTATAACATTCACTGATAAGCATGTTCCCCCCTTTTCCTGCTAATACCCAAATAAGAATGCCCCTATTCAACTTTAAAGGCATTTTTTTGTTTTCCGCTACAATTGTTTTCTTAGCAGGTAAAACTTTAGCAAATGGGGAGGGGTGCTTCCTGAAGATCAGGAAACATTAGCCAAGTAGCTCTCACTGATTCTTTTTTTTTTTTTTTTTTTTTTTTTTTTTTTTGTCCTCACTGATTCTGAGGCTGAGTTCATTTCCACACTCACTTTGTGGCTAAGTGTGTTGCTCCATCCCTATGTTCCTACAGTTTGTGGTGCTAGATTGACCAGTATGGAGCCAAGGGGAAGGATACTCAAATTTGTCACTCTGCTTTTGCACAAATCCAAGGCCACCAGACCGGTCTAACTTGAGGGAAAACTTACTGATCTCTGCAGACTGGTTCTGGGGCTTCTATCTCCTTGTCTGAAGACTGAAGAGAGGCAATGATGCCTATCTACTGAGATGCCATTAACTCCATCTGAACTTCCTGGACTTGAACATAATTTAGCATGGTTAGAATCCAGAACAGCGATGCGAATTGTTCCTGTGGAGAATAAGGTGCATTTGCTCAGTGGTATACATTTATGTAGCCAAGAAAACAATCAGAAAGCCTTCCAGAATTTTCAGATTACAGTCTTCAAATTGACTCATCATAATCACCAATGACTAGCTTATAAAGATCTATCCAGAGAAACAAATTTGAGACTTATCTGACTCTAAGTTGTGCAGAAAAGAGCGCAATAATTTCCCCTAGGAGAATTGGGTGTTTCATCATGGGGATCAATGGTAAGTTAATTACACTCCTAATGTTTTCTGGCATACTTGAAGAGACAATTAACATAAGTAAATCATGAGTGAGATGACAAGTTGCTTAACATTAGTTTCTGTTCATCAGAGGACATGTGAGCTTGCTAAGCCTCGGAGTGAGGGGGGATGGGCAGAGAAGGGCACAGGAATGAGAGGTGGCTAACTTCAGTTTCAGCAAAGACAGAATCAGTTACTACTAGTGGCTAAACATGGATATGAGATGCAAATCAGGTAAGACTTGTTCGAGTTTTAGAAATTCACCTCACCAAGAGGTGATGGTTGATTTGGGCAATTCACGTGAACTCTAGCCATCTCTCCTGAGCAAAGAGGGTGAGGTGGTAAATGAGGGTGGATTCTAGTGGAGGCTGCTTTTCATCCCCTCAGAGCTTCGTCTTTCTATGGATACTCTACAGCATCTATCTTGTGATTAGGCCCCGAGGCTCAGGACAGCACAGTTAAGATCACAGTCCCTTTCTGGCATTTTAGAATGGCCACAGCTTGCTCATGAGTAACACCTTCCAGCGTCTCGCCATTAACAGCTAAAATCTGATCGCCTCGCTTCAACCGGCCGTCATCTGCAGCTGCTCCCTACAAACAAGAGACATTCCAGTTTAATCCAGGACCACGCAGTTCACAAACAATACTAATATTATGGTGCGCTTATGAAAAGAGTAACTTTACAAACTACCAGTTAAAGTTATTGCTAGGTAATGTTTTTAAACCAGGAAAACTAAGAATGTGGGATGTGTTGTTTGAATGGTTAGATAGTAACCATAATTATGCACTGTTTGGGTAGCATACTAGTAGGAATGTACTGACATTCATGTTTCTTTTTTTTTTATTTTTTTTTTATTTAAAGATTTTATTTATTCATTTGACACAGAGAGAGAGATTACAAGTAGGCAGAGAGGCAGGCAGAGAGAGAGGAGAGAGGAGGAAGCAGGCTCCCTGCTGAGCAGAGAGCCCAATGTGGGCCTCGATCCCAGGACCCTGGGATCACGACCTGAGCCGAAGGCAGCGGCTTTAACCCACTGAGCCACCCAGGCGCCCATTCATTCATGTTTCTTTTAATAGAAGTAGGACCTTATTTCACTATTCTGTATGGAATGGGATTTGAATGTCATATTCCCGAATACGTAATATACTGACAAAGGCAGAACGGGGTCTGGTATTAGTCTTATCGCCAATACCATCATTATATAGGGTTCCTATTGCATTATTAAGATAGCAGCACTGAGGTGATCTGTCAAAAGTAAGTATAGCTTCGGGGCACCTCACTGGCTCAGTTGGTAGATCATGTAACTCTTGACCCTAAGGTCAAGAGTTATGGCCCCATGTTGGGTGTAAGGATTACATAAATAAATAAACTTAAAAAAAAATAAATGTAGACTCTAAATGGGGTGAATTGTACGCTATGTGCGTTGTATCTCAATACAGTTATTCTACATAAAAATACACAAAGTGTATTTAGCACCTCTAAAATTTTACAATATCGAAGTCAAAAGCTTCAACTTCATTTATCTTTGATCACGTAGGGGTCTAAATGATTACTTCCATTATGTACCCAGTCATGCATGGCTCCTCAAAATAGNTAAATAAACTTAAAAAAAAAAAAATGTAGACTCTAAATGGGGTGAATTGTACGCTATGTGCGTTGTATCTCAATACAGTTATTCTACATAAAAATACACAAAGTGTATTTAGCACCTCTAAAATTTTACAATATCGAAGTCAAAAGCTTCAACTTCATTTATCTTTGATCACGTAGGGGTCTAAATGATTACTTCCATTATGTACCCAGTCATGCATGGCTCCTCAAAATAGCCCAGAGCAAGTGAAACTTAGGCTTTTTAAAATTCTAAAACCAAGTATCTAAAAATACCACATTACTAGAAATATTTTGGATGAGGAAGGAAATAAAATAACCTAGGCAGTGATTTGTAGGAGGCTTGCTCCTTGGGGGTAACTGTGAAAATCCCTTGAAAAATTACTGCTGGAAGAGTCCCCTAAATGGTTTTGAAGTGCTGGGGAAAATAATCAAGGCCTGTGGGCACCCTGTCCTGATAGACTCCTGCAGGAGCCAAACTGAGAGGCACTAACTAATGTTCCAGAGACCTGTGTCTACCTGCGGTATGAAGGTCCTCAGGTGATTGGCTATTTATCTAGAATTTCAAAACTGGGAAACGGGTGGAATTCAGATATAAAGGTATAATAAAGAATAGGGCGCCTGGGTGGCTCAGTGGGTTAAAGCCTCTGCCTTCGGCTCAGGTCATGATCTCAGCATCCTGGGATCGAGGCCCGCGTCGGGCTCTCTGCTCAGCAGGGAGCCTGCTTCCTCCTCTCTCTCTCTCTCTCTGCCTGCCTCTCTGCCTACTTGTAATCTCTCTCTGTGTGTCAAATAAATAAATAAAAATCTTAAAAAAAAAAAAAAAGAATATTCAAAACCAGGTCTGTACTGGGGGGAGATACCAAAATTAAATGACTTGTAGCTTCATTCAAATCTTTCTTTTTCCTTTTTTTTTTTTTTTTTAAAGATTTTATTTATTCATTTGACACAGAGAGAGAGATTACAAGTAGGCAGAGAGGCAGGCAGAGAGAGAGGAGAGAGGAGGAAGCAGGCTCCCTGCTGAGCAGAGAGCCCGATGCGGGCCTCGATCCCAGGACCCTGGGATCATGACCTGAGCCGAAGGCAGGGGCCCTAACCCACTGAGCCACCCAGGCGCCCTCTTTTTCCTTTTTCTTATAAGAAAGTGTGTTAACTGCGACACGGACAAGATTAAAAAGCTTGTGGATAAAATTAGAATTACTTGGCTACCTTGGTCTTATTAAATGTTACACACTAAGATCTAAGGGCTTTAGGAAACCTCAGATATCTGTGTAGTTTTCTTGAAAAGCGTGTCCAGTTTTTTAAGTGTTCATTTTCAGTAATGCAAAAAATGGGTGGCTTTTCAACTTTCTGGGGTCTACGTTTTTGTAAGTATTGCTGTGTTTCCTCGGGCATTGCTGCTGACCTCTCCTGCTTGATTAGTGTGGCATTTGTAGACTAGGCAAAGGAAGGAAGAAATAAATGATTCATAGACAGGCCTCCATCTACTTTGGAAATGTGGCTTTACCCACTGGCTGTGTCCCCAACTTGTCACTTAGCCTTCCCCGGTGCTGGAAAATGGGCATCTATGATCTACCTCTTGGCCTGTTTTAAGGAGTGAATGTATGGCACATGGTATTTACTCAGTAATGGTGGTAGCGTAAGAAAATAAACTCTCATGGTGATTGAGCTCATGTTTTCAGATTTCACAGTCTCTGAGAAGCTGTTTCCTAAATGCTAGGGATATTGAGTAACACCTTCCAGCGTCTCGCCATTAACAGCTAAAATCTGTTGTAGTCGTTAGGCCAATTTCTTGTTGGCTTATGGTAAAATCTGACTGCGGAAAGACTGAGACCTAAACTTGGCTTTGACTTTGAAGTTTCCAACCAAATACCCAAAAGAAAATGGAAGGTTCTGACAGCCCGTTAATCAGATTAAGTCCCCGAAATCCTACACATTCAAAGTGCCTGTCATGTTTCCTATTTCTGGAGGGGAAAAAAGACCTCGATGGGCCAAATTAATTTCTTAGTTGAGCGAGAGAATTATTAAAAGAAGCTTAGGGATACTAAAAAGGTCCCATAAAAACCGACACCCTGGCATTTGAGATCCAGAAACTTGAGAAGACAAACATTTTTAAGAATAAATGATTGTTGTTGGGTGCCTGGCTGGCTTAATCTGTGGAGCATGAGCCTCTTGATCTCGGGGTCATGAGTTCAAGCCCCGCGCTGGGGTGTAGAGATGACCGAAATAAATAAACTTAAAAAAAAAAAAGAGTATAGGTTCATTGTTTAAAAGCATGGAAAAACATAGCTATAATTCCTACTTCCTCTAAATTCTTATGGACGAAATGTCTAGCTAGTGTCAAAATTTATTCGTAGAGGTATTTCACCATTTAAAAAAAAAACCACTCAAAAAACTTTTGTCAGTTTTTGGTCTGTTGATTCTCTAAAGAAAACTTATTAATTTGGATATATTGGTTCACTCAAACAAATGAAAAAAGTCATCAAAGGAGATATTATAATAAATGCTACGGAACTATCTAAAAATAATGATAATAACTGTTTGCAGTGGAATATTCTTTTATTGAGACTGAACTGAGCAGGCCATTGGCTAAGGCTTTAGAACTTTTTTTTTTTTTAATTCAGAGCCTTTCATTTTTAAGGGTGCGTTACTTTACAAACAAAGGTCTATTCCTTAAAAAATAAAACGTATCAAGGATGTCCAATATTTCCTCCCAGGTTACCACTTGCAGAGGTGCTTTATAAATGAGCACTTTCAATGAGAACTTTTGAAAAGAGATTCAGTGGGAGTTTCTGTGCGTTCATTATCCCCACTACTTTGTCCCACTGGGATCTGATGGTGGTTTCTTTTCAAACACCCACCAGCCATGCACGGCCATTTCATCCTCAGTTGTGTGTTCTGCTGACCTGACCGAAGGTGCCTGGCCCTGGTCGCACTGTCTGTGAGCTGTTCAGACGGGGATAGCTGGGTGACCGCTAACTCTGGGCTGCAGGCCGAAACAGTCCTCTGTCTGAACACAGCAGATCACCTACAGCTATGAAGTAAGCAGGGGATTACAAACATTCTGGGAGGGCTTTACAGAGGCCAAGACAGGGAAGGAGAATGTATTTTTCACTATTCTTCCCCCCCCCCGCCCCACTATTCTTATCTACATAACTGGCTCTTTTAAAAGCAAAGTATAATAGTGCCCTCAAAGAATAATTATCACAACTACTTATGGCGTTCTCTTAGGAAAAGGAGGGTCGGTAGGTAGCTTCCTACCTTGGGAATTATCAGGCTGGGGCGGCACTGCTATCCAGAATGTTTCCCATCTGCTTTCCTTCTCCCCTTTTGCCCATCACCAGGTCAACAGATGTGTGATTTGGGAATAACACATCTTCTTCTTTTTATTTTTTTTAAAGTATGATATGACATTTTAAGTTATTTATTTACCTGAATAACACATCTTCTTAATAGGCACCCTAACAAATTGGAAACAAATTGGTAAATCTGCAGCTGCCTAACGTGTTCTAAAAGCAAAATGCCAAATGACTTAAGGATTATGTCCGGTCATGGTTAGGTTCAATTAACAGGTGATAAGAGCTGCACTTGTTATTTAGTGTATAATGTAGCTTTCTAGAAGGCGTATCTATGTTATTTCTTCTCTTGAAGACCTTTATTTCTTTAGGAAAAAGCAGTAGGAGGCCATTGGATCAATTACTAAACAAATGAACTGTGATAAAACCCATGAAGAATAAAGTTGTACCGTCAATACTAAGTCCTTTTCAGAGATCTTCAAAATTTATAGTAAAATTGAATTCCAACTTAAAAATCACAATAAAGTTAAAAATAACTTCTCTAAGGGGCGCCTGGCTGGCTCAGTTGGAAGAGCATGTGATTCTTGATCTCGGGGTTGTGAGTTCAAGCCCCACATTGTGTGTAGAGATTACTTAAATAAATAAACTTAAATATAATAATAATAATAATAATAATAATAATAAAAAAAACTATCCAAGAGCCATCTAGAGGCAGCAGTAGGAATGTACACCACGAGCTACAATATATGGAGGAGGATGTATTGGGATATTTAGCTCCTGAAGAGCACTATTACCCAGCTGGAGTCCAATTTAGTGGACTGATCCTGCAAGTACTTTAGCAGAGGACTGGAAGAGAGAGCACCTTAAGCTAATGCATCCTGAGGTTACTGGTAACGGACGGCCATTAATGCCGCCCTGACCCAAGGCTTGTACGGAGCTTTCCGCCACAGCCCTCTGCTGTCATCTTTTCTTGAAGGAGAAAGCCAAACTTTTGCACTAGTCCGGAATAATACTTCCAAGGCCAGCTTCCAAAGAGCACGGCACTGCTCCTTCTATCGTGTTCTTGAAAGAAGACACTCTTTAAAATCCACTTTTGTAATGGGGTCCAAAGAGAATGACACTTCCTGTAACTCCACTCTTACAAAGGAACTCTTCCTTCACTTGTCTGGTGTGGGAATGTCCTACACAAGGTTAAAAGGAAAAGCATACAAGCACACACCCAGGTATAGCTAAAAGTAAGCAAAGCAAAGCACTTAAAAAAAAAAATCTCACCTAGGTTTTAAAAAAAAAAAGTACAGTAAAAAGGAAAAAAATACCTTTGCAAATATAGTCTTGACATAAATTGGCAGGTCTCCATGGGGACTTCCATAACCCCCTACAATACTAAACCCCAATCCTTCAGAGCCTTTCTCCAAAGTAATAATCTTAGGTGGAGGTGTTCTGAAAACACAATGCACGCTGTTTAATTCAAGAATAGATATTGAGAGGGAATTTCATTTTAATGGAAGAACACAGATTTGAGAGAGACTTTCATACTGCGAAACTATGAAGGCCAGTTTATGAAATCGGAACTCTCAAGAGAGCAATCTAGAAACCTACTTTCTACATTTCCCACATCGCGAGGGACTGATGAGTAATAAGTCTTTAATGACTTGATGTTTTAGGGGTTTCTCTTTTAAAACGCACTGTTTTTTAAAGAAAAATGAAGTCATGATACTGAAGTTGTCACAGCAAGCACTCTTCCGTATGCTTCGTTTTTGACACTCACTGTTTAAAGCTGGGTGAGACTGTCTTTATAACCTTAAAGAAGCTGCGGGGACAGGGAGGCAGGGGACCGCTTGGCTGAGTGGCAGACCGCCAGTCTGCAGGTGGGCTTCTGTGTAGGAGAGGGGACCCCAGCCTGCATGTTCCGTATGCTGCTGTTCCTGTTCTGCCCCGGTAGCCTCACACTCCTCACCCACCACATCCGCCAGGGGACCCGGGGTAGGAGCTCACTCTTCAAAGCCCCCCTCCAAGGTGATGCTTTCCCCTGGGAGAGTTAGCTGCTCCTCCTCTGTGTTGGGGCCAGACGTCCACTGCGCCCGCGCTACACTGTGGCGTGACCGCCGAGTCGTCTTTCTCTACTGGACTAGGAACGCCTTAAGTCTCTATCATCTGGGTGTTCCCAGCTGTCTGCACTGTGCTTGTCACAAACTCAGGATCATGACTGTGTCCATGAGAAGTGAAATCCAGGAGAAAAGAGAGAAACCAAGGAGAAGCAAAATGGATACAGACAGTCTTTTTCGAACAAGTAATTTAGATTTTCAAAGTTTCGTCCAGTGTGGAAGTCTTCTCTCTTAGAAATAACATGGCTAAAAATTAAATGATCTATGCGGACTCAAGTAGTTTCAGCTTGGCGAATGCCAATTTCTTATTCCCAAATGCCCTTGTCCAAAGGGTAAAAACCTAAAGGAACCCCGGGATCCCGGCACCTGCCACCTTACTCGTGGGAGGTTTGTTTTACACGCTGGTCGCCTCACTTGGTTTGTGGCAACACACATGTCCAAGGGGCAGAGCCATGTCATACAAACTCAGCCAGCCACACATTTAGAGAAATTTGCAAAACTGGAATATAAGCCACCTTCACATATGCTGTTCTGTCTGACTAGAATATTCTTCCCTCTCCTCAATTTGCCCGGCTTATTTCTGGGTGGATTTTCAGCTGGTCCACTCTGATATGGGTCGGTTGTTGATGCGCTTACTGGTTGTTTACAGTAGGCAATCCATAGGAATTGCTGAATGTTCATGTCATATAAATTGTTAACTGTTTTGAATGCCCCTCCAGCTTATTCCAATTCTTTTAAAACTAAGCTGCAGCACTAGTGTCTCCAAGGACATGCCCTGGGAGGGGTGTGCCCCCACTTCTGTGGTTTCACAGGACCCTGTGCTTACTTATCTTTCTCAGGGAACCTGGCTCCCCTATACTTACCAACTCTTACAAACATGGATTTAGGGGCCTGTTTTCCCAATTCCCTGGAAATTCCTTGAAGACTGGGGCAATGCCTTCACCTACGTTTTTAAGTTTGAATCCTCAGAACCCAGTACTTGTATAGTATCTGGCCTTCGGAAGGTGCTCAATAAAGATCTGCTGAAATAATGATGAATTATCCCTTACGGCCACATGGTAATGATGTCATGAATAAGGCTCCATATTTCAGAGGACTTCATGGCCTTGTAATTATTCTCAGTAATGGCCCACTGGCCGGATATGAATTGGATTCATGGTTCCTCTTCCAAACACAGCCCCCTGTTTCTAAGGATACTGAAATAGCAATCTAGACGTCCAAAGTCATTGTTTTAGAGCTAGGCCCTGAGAGCCACCAAATCATTAGAGACCATGATAATTGTGCTTCTTCACAATTAGAGACCTGTTTTCAGGAGGAGGAGGGAAATTAACTCCACTCCTCTGTTGGCAACATCAGATGGAGTTTGTCTCCATTTATCTCACATTTTCAATTCGTCTTAATTTACTTGCACATAAAAGACTAATAAAAAAAGAATCTCCAAATGTGAACAGGGGTGGGATTCTAAATAATTTATAAATTCTTTTATGCCAGTGGTTCCCAACTTGCCAGGAGCCGCAGTTCCTAGCAAAGGAACCAAGATCTCAAGGGCATCTCTGTACTTCCACGGGGACATCAAAGGGTGCTAAAGGTACACCAACTACTCTTCCTATAATAGGGTCCTGATGTTTTTTCAGGAAAGGGCCACTGTAACTTGAAAATATCAGAGTTTTATGTATTTGTCATACTTTAACAGCATGCATTTATTACTTTCATAATAAGAAAAAAGTAAAATGAGCTTAAGTTTGATATTCTTTCCTCAAGAAAAACAAACTCAAAGGTATGATTTAAGCTGCAAAGTACCAAGAGAAAGTTTGAAATGTCTGTGATCATCAGAGCTTTCCAATGAAACATTCAGATCCATCAACAAGCATTTACTGAGCACGTACTGGTGACCAGGCACTGGCGGTACTGAGAGGCATAACTGCAGGCAGCATTTCTGAAAGTACAGACCCTCTGCCCACCGGTAGCAAAGCTGCCCTGGGGAGCCTGCTGTAGACCACCTCATCAGAGGCTCTGAGAACCGGGCCTGAGACATTAGCCATTTTAAATACGCTCCTTAGATATTTAATATGCACATTCTAGGGTGAGAAACACTGCTTTCATGAACCATTTTAACGGCAATGACTGGTTTCAGTGAAGAATGCCAGCAAGTGTAACAGCAGGATTTAATCTTGGAACAAGATTTTAGCTTAGAAAACACCGTTCCCTGCGTAATGAAGCAGGGTGCCCCTAGGCTGTCAATCTGTGATTTCTAAGGAAGAAGGGACAGTGTCAAAGTGACCAGATGCAGAGTGTGTAGGCTCTTGACAGCAGCCTCTTAGGAAGTTCTACATGGAACCAAGCCTGGTGAGAAATCAGGAAACCTTGGTGTGTTCCTGGAGATTCTCCAGGAGTTAGAAAAGGTAATGTGTACTTCCCCCTCTTCTTTAGAGAGCACGCTCTAGCGTCTGGGTTCACTGAGCCTTGCCCATACATGGAATAGGCACTCTGCACCTAGAATACTCACTCTGTGTCTTCTGGATGGTGTTCAGCAGTGGGAGAACCAAGGTGGTAGCTTGGAGACATGTTTTCAAGCTGAGTTGCTATGGCGCTTATATTGGTATCTGCTACGACCTGGGGGAAAACCAGAACAAGAAAATCCACTGTAAGTCAGGGGAGAATTAGAGGAACCATACTATACTCAATGGTTGGTTCTCATCCTCATCTGATTCAACCTATCTGCAGCATTTGACACAAAAGGATTATTCTCTGAAACAACTCTTTTAAGATTTTATTTATTTATTTGACAGAGAGAGAGAGAGAGAGAGAGAGAGAGAGAGAGAGCGCGCACAAGCAGGGGGAGAAGCAGAGGTAGAAGCAGACACCCCGTTGAGCAGGGAGCTCGATGTGGGGCTGGATCCCAGGACCCCAGGGTCATGATCTGAGCTGANAGGTAGAAGCAGACACCCTGTTGAGCAGGGAGCTCGATGTGGGGCTGGATCCCAGGACCCCAGGGTCATGATCTGAGCTGAAGGCAGATGTTTAACTGACGGAGCCACCCAGGCGCCCCCTCAAACTATTTTCTTCATTTGGTTTCCATGACACCACACTTTACTAGTTTCCTTTTTACCTGCTTCCTTTCCTTCTTATCTCCTAAACCTCCAGGGCAGTGCCACAGGGCTCCGTCCTTGAGTTTCTTATCTCTCCCATCTAAACCTCCCCTTACTTAGCTCATCTGATCTCCTCTCCCCACTGGATCGTCTAAATACCATCTATGTCATGATAATTCCTGAGTCTGCATCTCCCCCACCACCTCTTAACTCCAGTTCTCTCTGTCCAATCACCAGTTAGTGGGATGTCCAACAGGTGTCAAAGCTAACACGTGCAGCACTGAGCACCCCCCCGCCCCCACCCCGTCTGCTCCTGTAGACTTCCTCATCTCAGGTAACTACAACCTATTCTTTGTTTCAGCAAATGACTCAGTGTCGTCCTTGACTACTCTCACAACCCACATTCAGTCCTCATAAAATTCTATTGGTCTCTTTTCTTCCTCCCTCCTTGCCTTCCTCCCTTCCTTCCTCTTTTCGCTCCCTCCCTCCCTCCCTGTCTTCCTTCCTTTTCTTTCTTTTCTTTTAACGATTTTACTTATTTATTTGTCAGAGAGAGAGAGAGCACGCACACACACAAGCAGTGGGGGGGGGGTCAGAGAGTGAGGGAGAAGCAGACTCCCCAGTAAGCAGGAAGCCAGACGTGGGGCTCAATCCCAGAACCCTGGGATCATGACCTGAGCCAAAGGCAGATGCCTGACCAACTGAGCCACCCAGGTGTTCCTCTGTGGGTCTGTCCACAAAATCATCTCTTGCCTGGAGTTCTACAAAAGCCCCCTTGCTGTTCTCCTTGCTTCAGCCCCTCTCCGACTCCCCCCATAGCAGCTAGAATGGTCCTATTCAAACACAGCAGGTTATTACACTCCTCTGCTTAAAACTGTCCAAAAGGAACCCAGCTCCCTAGGGTCACAAGCCTAAGTCCTTACTATGACCCACAAGGTCATCTGTAGGTGACCTTCCAGTTACGTCTCTGCCTTCAGCTCCTAACGCTGTCCTCTGCAGTCATGGTGTTCCAGCCACACTGGCCTCCTCGCTGTCCCTCTAACATGCCAGGGGTGTCTCCACCTCAGTGCTTCGCGGGTGCTCTGCCTTCTGCTAGAACACTCTGTGTTCAGCATCTGCACGGTTGGCTCCTCAGGTCCTTGGCCACTAGAACTAAAATTTCCAAACCAACACCCAGCCCAACATTTCACACCCTCTGCTTTGTGTTTCATTCTTAGCACCATCGCTATCTAATAAATTACATCTATTTCACCTTATTTATCTTATTGTCTGTCACTTCACATTAGAGTGTGAGAGCAGGAAGCTTGTCTGCTTCAGTCACTACTGTACCCTCATTAGGTACAACAGTGCCTGGCAAATACACGTTCAAATAATATTTGGTGACTGAAAGAAAGAAGGAATGACTGATTCCCTATTGTTTTTTTAGATGGTTCCAAACAATAGTATATGAGATGTAAACATTTGCTTTATATTTTTAATCTGCAGATAACATTCAAAAGCATGCAAAAGAAATATGGTATACCTCTGACAGCTCATACTAGGACACAGAATGAGGTTCTCGAGTTCAGTTTCTGCCATTTAAATGGTGTTGTGCCTGAATTTCAGCTTTCTCCTCTGTTGAATGGGAATCATAAAAGCCTGCCTTGTATGCTCTCTCCAGAGCTCCTGGGCTACTCCTGCTTCTGATCAGTGGTTCTTCTTCTAGGTTATAATAGTGCACAAGTTAAGTATGGAGTCAGGGACTTGACACCAATGCAAAGGAACTGGATTTGACTGCAGTTTCAGAATGAACCAACAGAGGGCATGGCTGCCTAAACTGCCAAGCTTAGCTGCATCTGTCATTAGAGTTTTTACAACAAGGAAAGTGACAGGCCGGCCCTGGCGAATCAGAATACATTGTGGTGAAGTATCCTCTTCTGAGGGAAAACACAGCTGTGTCAAGTTATGGAATCTTCTGGAAATACCATCATATACAGAATGGCTGAAGGAACTGGGCAAACATTTAGGATAAGAGACAAAGAGGAAAAGACAGATTCACCTTGACCACAAGAGCCCCTCCACTTTCTACCGGCCCTTTTTGTACTCTCCCAAGAGCAAGTGTATCAGAGAAGTTGTCTGTAATCTCAATCTACACCATCTTCATGAACCACTCCACCCCGGCAGCCATTCCCATCTCCAGACCTACACTTCTATGACCCATTTTCTGGCCTTCCTCCTGTTGCTGGGGCCCACTTTTCCACCTCTTGGCTATTCTACTCACACCTATGGCTCAGTCCTGTGACCAATTCTCACATGCACACGCAGGGTCTAGGTGACAACGTATGCATTCCCATAGCTTTATTTCTTTATTTATTTTTAAAAAGATTTTATTTATTTATTTGACACAGAGAGATCAGATCACAAGTAGGCAGAGAGGCAGGCAGAGAGAGAGGAGGAAGCAGGCTCCCCGCTGAGCAGGGAGCCCGATGCGGGCCTCGATCCCAGGACCCTGAGATCATGACCTGAGCTGAAGGCAGAGGCTTTAACCCACTGAGCCACCGAGGCACCCATTCCCATAGCTTTAAATGCCAACAAGGTGCTGGAAATTCCCCGCCTAGTCTGCTGTATCCAATTGCCAACTTACCATCTGCTTTAACAAAATTCAAACTCTTGATCCAACAACCATTCTGCCATTCATTTTCCTTCTAGTTTTCCCTGTCAGTAGATGGTAGCTCTGACCACCTGATTAAAATGTGCTAGGTGTAAGACTGGAAATACTTGATTGCTGACTGGTGACCACTGTTGAACTAGAAAGGGTGCTGGGATGCTAACCACACAGGTGCTTACTCTCTGAGTATCGGCCTGCTACACCCTCTCTCCCCCCATATGTAATCCACCACCAAGTCCTCTGGAGTCGACCTCTGAAGTACTTCTCAAATCTGTTTCCTTTTTGCCTCTATGGTGACCATCTCATCAATTCTTCATTATCAGGTGCCTTTTAACCAGCATCCTCATTCATCCTCTTCTAATCTCTCTTCTATACAACAGCCAGTTACCTTTTTCAATAAAAAATGGATAATGACACTTCCCTACTCAAAACCTTTCTGTTGTCTTTGTACTTGGAATAAAATTCAGACTCCCTAATTATACATGAAAGGTCCTCCCCTAGCCTGCTCCTCTAATCCCATCAATCTCCTTCCATTCCACCCACATTTCAGTTCTCTCTGCTGCAATCTGCCCCCACCCCCAAAACCCACCAGTTGGCCTGGCATCAGCTTACAAGTGGCTTTCCTTATACTAGCCTTCTTTACTACCAGTGCTTAAATTAATTTCTCCTGTTTTCCTCTTCATGGCACTGGCAAAATATTTCTCACAAATTGTGAGAACATATTTCCGTGACTGCTAATGGGTCTTCCCCACCTCCCACCACAGGATCCATGAGGATAAGGACTGCTTCTCAGCATTAATGTGCCTGGCACATAACAGTTGCATAATGAGTATTTGTGGAGTGAATGAATCCAAAACCTTCCTAAGGAATAGAGATTATGTCTATGGCCATACCACCCTGAACGCGCCCGGTCAGTACTTGGATGGGAGGAATAGAGATTGTGGGACTCAATTTTCTGAATTTCCACAGAACAGAGTGAGACTGATAGAGATTACAAGGAGATTGGTTTTGGGTCCTTTTAGCAGAGAAAAAACTCTGGTCAGGCCATCACAGAATGGAATGGTGCAGCTCGTTGGGGCATGAACATCCCGTCGAAGCTAGCGCTCAAACAGAGGCTCAAAATCTATTAATTTGGGATACAGTAAAGGGGGTTCCTGTATTTGGTAGGAATTTGGACTTGTACTCTCAGCTGACCATGAAACAGACCATCCATTATGGGGCTGAGGGAAAAAGTCAGTAAATATTGTTTTCTCTAAGATACCTCAAGATTTGATGGCAACCTGCTCCTTTCTTTGCTGGTTTGTTCAATTTCTAACAGCACCATGACTACTGAGTATCAACTGAGCATTAACTTTACGCTACGTGCCCTCCTGAGTCCCTATAGGGGTAGGTACCGCTATTATTTCTGTATTTTAGACAGACGAACCTGGAGCAGAGAGGTTAAGTTACTTTTCCAAAGTCAGTTAAGGAGTGAAGGCTGGTTTTGTTTCCATGTCATTTCACTCTAGAATCTTGTGCTTTTCATCATATGCAGTGTGTGGGTATAGACCTGGTCTTGGACGCTCACACCAGGCAATTTGACTCGCTCTGCATATAGTTAAGTACAGTCTAGATATGGTGTCGGGGGAGAGAGAGGCAGATAGACAGTTGAACGGGCAGTTGCAAATATAACAGATCATCATGGCGTGTGGTTGACAACTGGCAGGAAAACTCCCTGGCTCTCACAAGGTACTATAATAAGAGGGCTCAGGGCGTGGAAGATAGATGCCCATGGATGTTCCAGAAGGATCTTTTTTTTTTTTTTAACTTTTAGAAAAAGATTACACTTTCAAGAGTTCATGAAATTGGCCATATAAATTGTGAAACCAAAGTCACGGTTCTATTTGGGTAAAATTAAACTTTTTTTTATCTAGCTAGAAAATATAAAAACACTTCTAATAGCACCATTTTATAGAGAAACTCACCATCCCTCTAAAATCTGAAGGCCTCTTGCTTAACCCAACCCTGAAATAAAAAGGGCCTCCCACCCACTGATGATATTAAATCCTAAGGGCTTACCTAGGGTCCTTGGAGCTGTTCAAGCTCCTATTTTCTAGGAATGGAAGCCAAGAAGGTAGACGGGAAATGTGAAGGATTTTCACTGATGGCTTAGTCTTTTGTAGGAAGGCAAGGAGAACATAAACCCATTACCCCCAGAATGACTTTTAGCCCCAAGGTGTCTGCATTAACCATCTTGGTCTCAGAGTTGATTGGTCTTCCCAGAGACTGATTTGTGAAAGATGATAATCTGATCTCAGAAGGGATGATATATGTTCAGCTGGTACAAGTCCAATGAGTCTTAGTCCAGCCCTGCTTCCGAAGCGTTCTTCCCCCATCAACACCAAGGACTGACCAACATGGAGGTAAGGCTGGGAAAGGTCTATTTATGTGTTTTGAAGACAGGAGAAGGCAAACAGACTAAGGGGAGGTTTACTCATTTTTCCTTTTTTAAATTTTTTTTTAAGTGAATCTAGAACTCCCGGGTACAAACTTCTGTGGCAGGTTCTGAGGATAGAGACAGGAGTAGAGGAAACCAGAGATGTGTTCTGTCCCTTCAGCAGACAGGCTGGCAGTTGATGTTACCTAGTGTGGGGGGCAGATATGAACACATGCTGTTCAAAGTGGAAAGAAAAGAGAGGAAGGATAGGGTAAAGCAAAGGAGGTTTTGAGGTCCCGAGACAATGGGTATTAAGGTCTGTGCAACCTGAATATGTGGTTCAGGACCTGTGGTGTCCGGAGTCCTTGGTCCCAGCTCCATTTCCACATTACTCAGATCATCAACCTTTCTTCTCATCCCTAATCCCTGGGGACTGGAGATATGGCAGACGTCTTCCTTGCTTCCCACTCACCCTTCAGAACCATTCACCTGGTTCAAAACCGGTGGGTCCTTTAAGTTTATGTCATTCTTTATTGCTGCACATAGTGCTGCTATGTATATCTCGAAGAATGGTTCTTTAAGACGGATAACTAGATGAGGCACTGCTGGGTGATGGGTACGCACAGAGGAAATGTGATAAAACTTCTGAAGCTGCCATGTGGCTGCAGCAGTTTGAACTCGCACCGGGCTCTAGTGAGAATACTTTGTTTCCTCACCTTCTACCCAACCTTGTTAGGATCAAATATTTAGTAAGTGCCTACCCGAGGAGAGGGAGGCCACTGGTCTGAAGGAAGACGAGGAGGCAATCCCTGTACCTGAGGAGAAGGAGACATGTGATACGAAAGAGAAGGAGGAAGCCACTCTGTGTGAGGCGAGAGAGACTCATGAAATGAAAGCGGAAGTCACTCCACTTGAGGAGGGGGAGACTTGTGAAATGAAAGAAGAGAAAGAGAAAGTCACTCTCTCCGACAGGAAGACTTGTGAAATGAAGGATGGGGAAGAAGCCCTATCCTCTGAGGCTAATGACAAAGCGGAGACTTGGGAATCAGTGGAAGAGGAAGAACCAATAAGGATGTTTCCCTCTCCAACTGCCCCTGCCCCTCAAAGCGTGTTTCCCCCTCCAACTGCCCCTGCCCCTCACAGCGTGTTTCCCCCTCCAACTGCCCTTGCCCCTCACAGCGTGTTTCCCCCTCCAACTGCCCTTGCCCCTCACAGCGTGTTTCCCCCTCCAAATGGATTCCCTGGTCAAACTGTGCTTTCCCCTCCAGGAGGGTATTTATTCTGATATGCTTTCTCATGCCTTGGCTTCTTGTGACATTTACTAATTTAGGTTAAAAGCAAAACTAAATTCAGTCAGAACTGTATGTTCTATATTAAAATGATCTATGCTTTCCTTAAAAATAGGTTTGGGGGGGCACTTGTGTGGGCTCAGTCTGTTAAGCATCTGCCTTCAGCTCAGGTCATGATCCCAGGGTCCTGGGACTGAGCCCTGCATCAGGGTCCCCGCTCAGCAGGGAGTCTGCTTCTCCCTCTCCCTCAGCCTAACTCCCCCGCTTGTGCTTCTCTCTCTCTCTCTCTCTCTCTCTCTCTCTCTGAAATAAATACAATCTTTAAAAAAATTGGTTTGGGAGATTGTTTTGGAGAATTGAGAAGTCAAATATTTTCTAGATAAGTAGGATTATCACAATGCACAAAAGCTTGAGCTCCTTGCTTACAACTTTCCTGAGCTGCTGATCCCATAGAGGAATAAGATTAGCCCTTAGATTTGTTAGAGGAGGGGCGCCTGGGTGGCTCCGTGGGTTAGAGCCTCTGCCTTTGGCTCAGGTCATGATCTCAGAGTCCTGGGATCGAGGCCCACATCAGGCTCTCTGCTTGGCAGGGAGCCTGCTTCCCCCTCTCTCTCTGCCTGCCTCTCTGCCTCCTTGTGATCTGTCTCTCTCTCTCTGTCAAATAAATAAATAAAATCTTAAAAAAAAAAGATTTGTTAGAGGACTCATTTCTGCAGTACAAAATACAAACTCAGCACTCGCATCCATCCTGGATCCTAGATCCATAGTGTGGATATGCTGAAAACCAACAGGAAGTGTGTGAAGGTGCTCTCTGAGAAAGCTGGCATCCTAAGATGGGTCATGGAACAGAAGAACAATCAAGAAAAGTTTGCCTTGGGCGCCTGGGTGGCTCAGTGGGTTAAAGCCTCTGCCTTTGGCTCAGGTCATGATCTCAGGGTCCTGGAATGGAGGCCTGCATTGGGCTCTCTGCTCAGCAGAGAGCCTGCTTCCTCCTCGCTCTGCCTACTTGTGATCTGATCTCTCTCTCTGTGTATGAAATAAATAAATAACATCTTAAAAAAAAAAAAAAAGTTTGCCTTGTCCCAGGCCTGACATTTGGTGCAACTTAATGAAGTAGAAAGCACATCTGCTTCAAGTTTTTATTTAGAATCTAGTGACACTGATTCCAGGGACATCAGAGTATACTAACTTCAATGTATCTGTTTTAAAAATATAATGGTTTGCAGTGTCAACTTTTTAAAGTTTGGAGTAAACTAAGGGGCGAAGTGACTGCTAGTGACATCACCACCTAGGGGCATACATCTCACGTGCCACCTGGAAAACCACTCCTTCCAGGGTTGTAGAAATGTTCGCATCTGCTGACCTCAAGCCCATATTATAATGAAAGTAATACAATGCCACTTAATGTTTACCATTGGCAATCCACTGTTTTATTAAACATTATACCTCATTTAATCTTCATAGCAACCTTGGAAGAAAGGAGCTATGATCCATATTTATAGAAAACTGAAGAGTGGGTGCCTGGGTGGCTCAGTGGATTAAAGCCTATGCCTTCGGCTCAGGTCATGATCTCAGGGTCCTGGGGTTTGAGGCCCGCATCAGGCTCCCTGCTGAGCAGGGCGCCTGCTTCCTCCTCTCTCTCTGCCTACTTGTGATCTCTCTCTCTGTGTCAAATAAATAAAAATCTTAAAAAAAAAAAAACAGAAAACTGAAGAGTTAAGTGACAGGACTCAAAACACACAACTTTCTGACACTGAAGACCACTTGCTCTACAGAACTTCCACTGGTCTTCATTTCAACTTTCAAACCTTCNGTTTGAGGCCCGCATCAGGCTCCCTGCTGAGCAGGGCGCCTGCTTCCTCCTCTCTCTCTGCCTACTTGTGATCTCTCTCTCTGTGTCAAATAAATAAAAATCTTAAAAAAAAAAAAAAGAAAACGGAAGAGTTAAGTGACAGGACTCAAAACACACAACTTTCTGACACTGAAGACCACTTGCTCTACAGAACTTCCACTGGTCTTCATTTCAACTTTCAAACCTTCAAGCTCTTTGCCCTTTTCCTGGAGCTCACCACTCCCTTCCTGGCAACCCCTGGCTTTCTATCCATCATGACCTGCACAGGTCAGCTGGTCATGTATTAGAAACATGCGGGAAGCCTTAGACTCTCCCTCGAAGTCCACGCTACATCCCAGACCAATTAAATCCCTGTGGCTGACTCAGGAACCAGGAACTGCTCACAAGCCCCTCTTCTCCGCTGACGATCACACATGTGCCTTTACATGCTTGCCCTGCACCCTCCGTCAACACGCCTTCCCTATTCCCAACCCAACCCATCTTTCTCCTCTAGTAGAATTTTCCTGGACCGAACTGGTAACCATGCTGATTAGTTCTCTGTAAGCTCGTATCTTTTAATGGCATCAGCATCGCTCAGCAACCCACTCAACATGACCAACACTTTTTAGCCCAGGCCCTGTGCTAGGGGCACAGGCATCACGTTGGATCAGTTCACCGTCTTAGGGGAAAATGACCCCCCAGGCACTCCCTGTTTCCCAACTTTCTGGTTGGAGAGTTTCCAAACAAAGGATTTCACGGGATTTATAAAGAGGGGAAAGGTGGGGTGACATGGGTATTCCAGGCATAGAGAATAATGTGCTTTACTCTCTCTAAATAATATGTCACTCCAGAGGCTCTCAGGTTGGCTTTGGAACAAGCAGCAGCATCACTCTAATGATCATCATCAAATACTTTTTTTCTTTTAAAGGTTTTAAGTAATCTCTGCACCCAACATGGGGCTTGGACTTACAAGCCCGAGATCCAGAGTCTCATGCTCTACCAACTGAGCCAGCCAGACGCCGCTTCACATTAAAATTTCTAATCTTCTTTTTCAGAGGTGTCTTCTATCTCCTTTGCTCCCAACCACCCCTTTGCTCTCTACTGACTTGCCACCAACTCTGAAAGAAAATCAATTTCTTGAAAGATTGCCAGTGATTTATCTACCAGTTGTAGTGACTTTTCCAGCTTTATTTACTTCTGCTTCACTGGTAAGTGTGCTATTTTTAAAATTCTTTTCTCCTGAAGTGTCTAGAACCTGTATTCTTGACTCCTGGTTCTTTTCTGTTTCTTTTTCCAGGATAATTCTTTTTGTGTGCACATGATAAAAAATTAAATAGTACAGCACATGATAAAAAATTCAACACTTTCACTCTCTAGAGACACACTAAACATTTCCCTTTTCAATTCTAGAAGTATAAGCTAAGTAATATGCTTATAATCCTATTTTAAAATTTATCATCTTGTTGATGTCTATCAACTCCCTATTTCGAAAGATGAAATATTCCACTGGATGAAAATTTAGCTTGCCAACCTCTTCCACTTTATATTATTTTAAAGTTCTACTTGTTTCCTATGTTGCTTTAAATATACTTAAACCTCTATAGTTCTAACAATTTCCAACAATCTTTTACTTCAACTTTAAAGATTTACTTCTCGTATTTCCCTGTCCACTAATACATCCCAGATAACCATGACAGCGGTATTTCTTGCATTATGATGTTTGGTTTTGTTGGTTTCATTATAATGGCTTACAATGTTTATATAAGTGTTGATTATACTGAGACAACTACTGTACTGTGATTACATTTCCTTTTCTTGGTACAAGTTTATTTTCTTCAAGATAACAATGACCTCATTTTGTTTAATTTTTATATACTTATCACCAACTGAGCCCCAAGTTTTTCCAGTAATCTCAAACTTCTAATTAATTGAGATAATTAATAAACTTATAAAGTAACTAATTAACCAACTAATTAATGAGATAATTCATCTGTTCCTCTTCTTTTCTTTTGATGCAGAGGCATTTCTCTTAGAGTGTCTTCTCCCCATGCTCCAATTTGGGCAAGTTATTCTCTATGCTCACTACACAGCTGTCCTGGGACTTCCATGTTTCTCAGCATTGAATCCATTGGCTTCCCTCTTTCTTACCTGCTCTTTTGCTGGAATACCATCCTAAAGCAGTTTTCTCAGAAATACACTGGTGGAAGAGAGGTGCCATTTGAATCTCTTGTTCTTTTGTAAGTAGCTTATACTTTTCTCTCTGGAAGTTTTAGAATGTATATAGGTATTATACTTATTTATCACGCTTACTGATTCATGGACCTTAAGCTAAGATTTTCTTTCTTTCTTATTTTTCTGTTTCTCTTTTTGCAACTCCGATTTGTTGGATATTGGATTCCCTGAATTAATTTCATGTCTTTTTCTCTTCCATTTTCAATTGAGGGTTCAAAAAGAAGTCACTGTTTTCTCTATATTATCTTAATAAATATGACATCTCTCTATCTCTCTCTCTCTCTCTCTCTCCAAACCAGCAGTTGGACCCTCTTATATCAACTTTTTTTTTGTGTTCTGGAGAATGTCCCCAAAGGGCCTCCCAAACTACTTTGTTAGACAGACTCTTAATGAATCTCCCTGATTTCAGACTCTCTTCTCCTGCCTTCTCTACCTGCTGTTGACTCCAAGCCTTTGTCCTATCTTTGTCAACACTGTTTTCATTCATTTATTCAACCAGTATCTATGATATATAATGTACCAGGCAGTGGGGATGCTGACACTGAAAAGCCTCAGATGGCTTTATTTACCCTGTTCCCAGCAGTGAAGTCTCCCTGAGTATTGGCAGTACATTTCCTCTGCCTACTGGACATCTCCAACTACAATGTTCTCTTCCAACGTCCTCTTCATGTCCCCTAGTTTAGTTAGTGCTACCTCAATCCACCCATTCTGCTATACTCCCGAATGTCTGCAAAATTTCTTAATGGACCCCAAACAAGCCTCACAAGTTTCCTTAGTGATAAAAATCTCTGATATGCTCTTTTTATCTTCTGTGTTCTCAAAGATGTACCCCCCCCCAAAAAAGAATTCTAGCAGAGAGTCTGGGTTACCTAATTTTGTCCAAAAAAGGTTTCATGGTCATTCTCCAGATAAAAGAGCTTAACCAAACTATCAGACTAGAAAAGCAAATATAATTGGGAACATTGAAAATGACACCGTGTAGCCACATCAATCTCCACTGACCAATTTATCATTAAGAATAAGAAACCATCAGACTTTAAAGACAGAAATATCTACCTCTCATTAACACCCGGAGACAGCAATTTACACTGTGGGGAGAAGCTTCTGGAAGTGTTGGTCATCTCTTCTACTCTTCCCCCTTCACCATCCTGCAGTCTGCTGAGCCAGACCTTAATCTTCTCTGTGCAACCAGCAGTTGCTGACTGCTTTGCATGATACACCGACAGTAAGTCTTTTCCACACCATCAGACACAATTACCTGACCTTCCCTACTGCTCTGCCAATGGGCTGGCTTTTCTGACGATAAAAATAATTACCCAGTGCCAAGTCAGCTGTAATAACTATATTGCTGGCACTATATGCACATTGTTTTAATTAAGGCAAATATACTACATAACTGAAAAGTGTTTGACGCAGGACATAAGAGTTTTCTGGGTTTCGTGTCTAAAGCCCTTGGCAGCACGTATGCTCCATACACATAACTGTGTAGATTATAACTGTAAAAATCACAAAGGATTCCACTGAGCTTTTAATAGCACAGGTTAGAAAATAACACTACCCACTAATGTGATTAATGCAAGAGAGCATTTTTAAACCAAATGCCATTTTCTTAAAAAACAGAGATAGGAAAAAGAAGGAAGTCCTTCAAAGGTATGTGGATAGTAGCAATCTGACTGAGTGAAGTGTTAATTCTGCATCGGAGAGCCTGAGTTCATTGTCATTTAAAGTGTTTCACAGTTAATGTTACAGTTTTATATTGTGGCTTCTCATTTCTTTGTGAAGAAGGTGGAGCTGAACAAATTATATTGGCGTGTGAAAATACTGGTAATACCTGATTTTGCTAAGGGAGACTTTTTTTTGGTCTTGACATAAGTTATTAGTTCAAGTAACTTCTTTTTAAAATTCTGTGTAACTAATGGTCCCCAGTCAGAGACTGAGGAGTTGCACTTTTAGGCCTCTAGGGGTCAGCATAACTCGAGGAAGAGCAAGCCTGCAAACAAGAAAAACCAAGGATATGCACAGGGTTTGACCTTGATTGAGGTGGGGTAGAGGGAGGAACGTGAGGTGGCAGCATAAGGCCCACTGAAAGTGAGGACTAGGGGTAGAGGGGAAGTTGACTCTACAGCCAGTCCACGCAGTGTTCTGGTTTGTGCTCCGCAGAAACCTGGGGACCCAAATCAGTGAATAGTATGTTGCCTATCGCATAAACTCTTTTGAAACTACTGACAGTATTTTTATGATCCCCTTCATACATGCTGAAAGTAATTTACTTTTTTTTTTTAAGGCTTTATTTATTTTGGAGAGGGAAGGGGCAGTGGGAGAGGGAGAGAAAATCCCAAGCAGACTCCCCATTGGGTGCAGAGTCCAACCTGGGGGTTCTACCCATGAACTCGAGATCGTGAACAGAGCTGAAATCAGGAGCTGGAGCTGACCTGACTGAGCCACCCAGGTGCCCCATCATTTACTTTCATAATGTCTGTTTTGGCCCTTTGGATTTAGACCATTGAGATGTGAGAGTTAAGCACCACAAACTGGTTCTCCCCAGTGTAATGGCTTTTCAGTTTGAAATTATTATTATTTTCAAGATTTTATTTTTAAGTAATCTCCACACCCAATGTGGGGCTCGAACTTTCAACCCTGAGACCAAGAGCTTCCTGTTCTACTGACTGACCCAGCCAGGTGCCCTGGAAATTATTTGAAGGCTAGAATGATCTGAGGGGCTGGCTAGCCCTCTCTAAGGTACTAAATGGTGGGCGCCTGGGTGGCTCAGTGGGTTAAAGCCTCTGCTTTCAGCTCAGGTCATGATCTCAGGGTCCTGGGATCGAGGCCCACATCGGGCTCCCTGCTCAGCGGGGAGCCTGCTCCCCCCCCCCATCTCTCTCTGCCTGCCTCTCTGCCTCCTTGTGATCTCTCTCCCTCTGTGAAATTAAAAAATAAATAAATAAATAAAAAATCTTAAGGTACTAAATGGTGGGTTTTATTCTTTTCACCTGTAAACCATTCAATACTACCTGCAGAAGTGTGGTAATTATAATCATATATTTTGGAAGAAACTCATTAGCAAAACTCACTGCAGTATCATACCTCTCACTCCCCCGTATCAATCTCAGACACATGTGGAGTGCTGAAATATAAGGAAGGGTAATCAACAGCACACCTCCTTTCTACTCTCTGCTATATTTCCCCATGCATCTGGACAAAACTCTTGGGGACCACAGCTGATAAATAATTGTCTGCGTCGGTTGATGACAACCACACAGTGAGAATTTAACAGTGTTGGCAATCATTCATGCTACGGGGAAAAAGAGCATTGTATTTTTTCCTTCGTTTAAAGGGAGTGGAAGAAACAGCGTTTGGGCAGTTCGGTAACAGTTTTTGGGCATAAGAAAAGAAATCATTTCCTATTCCTCACAAACTTTGATTTACAAAAGAATGCTGGAAGCTAAAAGCCTTGTTGATTTATCATGTGAAGCAAAGAGTAATTTTTCTCCCCTTGTTATGCTTTCATATAATCATGCTCACTGCCTGTATGGGTGGCATTAAAGAATTTCTGAATAAAAATAATAATTTCTTGCTTTCAACCTTCATAATTCACATCAGCAGGCACCCTGCAGGGCGGTGATGCCTACTGCCAGTGACGCTCAATCTTTTTTGCACGCCACTTATCTGCCTCGCGCAGCTGCGTGTTCCATTGATCGCAATACCTGCAGGATAATGCGCCCGTAGGCGTTCTTTAGCAGATTAACCACATCCGCGTGAGACAGCCCATCCAAAGGTTGCCCATTAATGCTGACAATCCGATCTCCAACCTGGAAGTACAAAAGTGGTAGAAAATCACTATCATTAAGAAAAATTAAATTTGAAGAGAATGCTTAAAATTCTTTGTAAGTCATATTTCCCATTTGTGGCTATTGTGAAGATTCTGTGTTTCTCCTGGGTATACATGTTCCAGAAGCATGAGGAATTTTTATGGCTTTCCCCAAATACAGACCAATCAGAGAAACAAGAAGGGGGTCAGATTTGATTAGGGGAAGGCACCGCAGGCCACTTTTGTATTTTGGCAATGGCGGTGATTCATACATCCATTCACCAGTAATAGCGGGGCATACAAATTAACTGTTCAATAAAGCTCTAATGAGGAAACCAAATATTTTCTCCTTTATTTTTCTACCTAAATTAAAATTAAGGGGCAATGGGGGGGGGAAATCATAAGAATGTTAATTCTTTTGGTTGAAGGACGATTCTCAGGTCAAATCTCTCATAGGTGAAGATTAATTTTGGGTGAAGTGCTAAAAATGGTATGGGAGGCTTTGCAAACGAGCTGCAATTTCTTCTTTCATCGGGAAGCTTTGATACAAACAATAATATTTTTATATGCCCAGGGACCTAATGAATTTTAGGTGTCAACTTTCTCCAATGCATTTTGCCCTCAGCGTGGGTCTCTGCTGGAATTCCAACTTTAAAATAAAGTGCCCATGGCTGCAACTTTATCTCCCACCACATGCTGTTAGCACTTCGCCATTTTCCTTTTGTTTACCTTAAGCTTCTGGGTACGTGCAGCCACACCACTGGCCTGAATCATGGCAATAAATATCGGGATATCTCCTAAGGGACTTCCTTTTCCTCCGGCAATACTGATTCCAAGGGCATCACTGAGCTCCTAAAAGAGAAGGAAAACACGGTGCTCATATATTTAATAAAAAACCACAACCTGATTGCTCCCAGAGAGGGGTTGGACACAATCCCCCATGATGCAGGAGGTCAGGGTAACATGGGAATGAAGTGCAGAGCCTTTGGAGTCAGAACGAAACCTGAGTTTTCAGCCCCAGCACTTAATCAGCTGGGGGTGGGGAGGGTCTTAGTGCAGTTCCTTAACCTCTTAGAGTTTGCATCTTTATGCTGGTTTGAGGATTAAATGAGATGATAGAGTGCAGTCGTAGCCTACAGAAGAGGCTCAATAAAAGGCAACAGTAGGAGTAAAAACAAAACAAAAAAAAATACAAAACAACCCTATGTTACTGCTCAGTTTAGTGGCCAATTTTGATGCAGACTTGGCAAGTATGTTCTCATATGGTGTTTATGATTAAACTGCCACACATATCATGCTCTTCCGGGTGTGAACAAACACACTTGGCTCCAAAGGAGCTGCACGGCTGCATTACAACAAAGGCTCCGAGAGGGCGCCCACTGGAACGGCAGCGGCGTCCGCAGAGAGAAGGGAGGCGCGGCCGAAAGCGTTCCTGAAGATGAGGAGGTGAGGCGGCCGGGCTCGCCCGGACCCTGGCGCAGAGATCCTGGCTCTCGTCCAGGTTTTCCCCACATGGGTACCACAGGGTTGCTGTTTGAAAAATCAGGGAAAGAATGACGGACGCGTTCCAGTTTCAGCCTGGTGGCATTCGCTCGACGATAGCCTCTCTCTCCCGCTGATTAAAATGGGATTAAAATGGGGTTCGCTCTATCGAACGCAGAAAACAGCTACCCGAGGCTTCGGAAAAGTAAAGAAGCCAACACACGGTGTGGCAGGGAGCCGAAACTTGGAGAAACAGCAGCGGGGGGCGGATGTCCCGCTCGTCTTCCTGGCAGCGCCGTCCTGAGGGCGACACCCGGTCGGTCGAGGAGCTGGAAAGGTGGCAGGTACACTCGGGAAGGCTCTGCGGTGGACGCCCCATCTCGCCCATCTCGCCGGTCGGAGGAACCAGGCGAGGGAGCCCCCGGTGGCCCGGGAACAGAGGAAGAAAGCCGGGTAGACAGAGACTGAGAAGGGGAGCCACAGAATTCTCTGGTTTCATTCTAAGCGACTCAGGTGCGGGACAGACCAACACAGACCTGAGCTGGGAGCTGAGCCACCGCTCCCAGCAAGGGGAGCCCGAACTTGCAGTCTGAACCCGAATGGCTGCCTGCCTGCTGGACCATAAACATCAACACTCTTCAGAGTCTACACAGCGTACCATTCCTGAGGTCCAGGATAAAATCCGGCACTACTCAGTATGCACAGAAAATGTGACCCAATTTTTTTCAGTTCTTTAAAATATGCAGGACGGGGCACCTGGGTGGCTCAGGTCATGATTTTGGGATCCTGGGATTGAGTCCCACGTCCAGGACCCTGCTCAGAGGGGAGTCTGCTTCTCTCTCTGCCCCTGCTTGCGTGCTCTCTCTTGCTCATTTTCTTTCAAATAAATAAATAATGAAATACGCAGGAAGGTTGAAAGTAAAAACTACAGCATTGTTTGCTGGGGTTCTCAATTTATGTAAATGTAAACATATGAAGACTATGGCATAAATATTAGTGGTGTGGGTGTGGTAAAGGGGCTTACATGGTAGCAAGTCTCCGGATTTTTTTTTTTTAGAATTCTTTTTTTTTTTAAATTTATTTATTTGTCAGAGACAGAACACAAGCAGGCAGAGTGGCAGGCAGAGGCAGAGGGAGAAACAGGCTCCTTGCCGAGCAAGGAGTCCAATGCGGGACTCGATCCCAGGATGCTGGGATCATGATCTGAGCTGAAGGCAGCTGCTTAACCAACTGAGCCACGCAGGCGTCCCTAATTGATTATTTAAAAACATACACAGCTTAGTGTGCTTCGATTTTACCTCTTAAAGTTGGAAGATGGAAAAAGAACAAAATGACAGCAAAAACCATATATGAAAGAACTATAAAAACTCATGTCACAGGGGCTCCTGGGTGCCTCAGTTGGTTAAGCGATCGCCTTCAGCTCAGGTCATGAGCCCGGGGTCCTGGGATGGAGTCCTACATGGGGCTCCTCCTACTCAGCAGGGAGCCTGTTCCTCCCTCTCCCTCTTCCTCTGCCTGCTGCTCACCCTGCTTGTGCTCTCTCTGTCAAATAAATAAATAAAATCTTAAAAAAAAAAAACCTCATGTCACATAAATGTGAGGAATTATTCTTTACTATTAATATTACTAATGCTGCCATGTCATGCCTATAAAATAAGAATGGCGAAGCTGACCTCTCCAGTCACGGGCAATTTATATCCTGTTTTCAAACATATTTGTGCCTGGCTTATATTTTTTGAATGCCTCAATAGTAAAGCAATGCACACAAAATGGCAAGATGCGTTTCATCACAAAAGTTTCTGCTTGGAACATGTGTGGGAGAATATGGTTACTGGGAACAGGCCTTTTCACAAAAACCTATAAAAAAAAAAAGTGACCGAAATGACTAAGGAGATATAAAATGATATACACATACATACATATATATTTTTTCTTTTTCTTTTCTTTTCTTTTTAAGATTTACGCACTTATTGAGAGAGAGTGTGCATATGAGCCTGACTGGGAGGGAGAGAGAAACTCAAGCCGATCTCGCTCCTGAGCTTGGAGCCTGACATGGGGCTCGATTCCCTGCTGTGAGATCATGACCTGAGCTGAAACCGAGAGTCAGAGGCTCAACCAACTGTGCCACCCGGGCACCCCCATAAAATGATATTTTATAAACGCTGGAATGAGGAGTCATTTATGGAATACTTGACTTTGTTCAAATCCATCGTAATGCTTCCGTAATTTATCCATAATTATGTACATGTTGGGAGATTTAACTTTCTTATCATAGGAACACCTGAGTTGCCACTTGGTGGAAAGATACTAGTAATAAATGAAGCAGATTTACTTCAAATTGTAGTCAATAATAACGGATGCCACTTCTTGGACATCTATGACGCACTAGGTACTATGCTAAGTACATTACTTGCATTATCTCATTTAATCCACACAGTAAGTTTGACCTCGTGAGGTAAACGTTGTCATCCTCAGTCCATAGGTGAGAAAACTTGCATAACTTGCTGAAGGTCATAGAGCTAATAAGTAGCAGAGTGCCTTCAAACACAGCGATGATTGATTCCAGGGAACTAAGCTATGCTGGATATCTCTTCACTGCAGTTGAACCATGACTGTAACAAGGTCATAATTTCTTTTTTAAGTACTTCTTGAATCCCAAATTTAATGGTTAAAAGTGATTAAAATAAAAGCACTTTCCAATATTCTGGATATCACATAGGAGTTTGAAAATCAAGATCAACAACTTTATGAATTTAAATACAACTGGCACAATCTTCTCAAGAAGGCAATTGAACAAAATGTGTAAACGCCTTTAACAAGTGTGGCTTTTGACTCAACAATTTCTAGGAACGAGTCCTGAGGAAATCACCCATGATATAGACCAAAAACAAAAACAAAAACAAAAACAAAAACATGTTGTTATTATAAAAGAGGAAAAGTTGAGAAATATGCTAATTGTTTATTAGAAGGAAGTTGATTAAGAAAAGTATAGCACATTTATGTGATGGAATACTATGCAACCAATAAAAATCATGCTGTGTGCTGTAAAAAAAAAATACTAGCACAGCTAAAAGTTTATCCTTTAGGGGCGCCTGGGTGGCTTAGTGGGTTAAGCCTCTGCCTTCGGCTCAGGTCATGATCTCAGGGTCCTGGGATCGAACCCCGCATCAGGCTCTCTCTCGGCGGGGAACCTGCTTCTCCCTCTCTCTCTGCCTGCTGCTCTGCCTTCTTGTGATCTTTCTCTCTGTGTCAAATAAATAAATAAAATCTTTAAAAAAGTAAAAATAAGAAAATAAAAAATAAAAATAAATAAAAGGAAAACAATAAAAGTTCATCCTTTAAAGTGAAGGAGACAGGGGCACCTGGATGGCTCGGTTGGTTAGGTGTGTGACTCTTAATTTTCAGCTCAGGCTGTGATCTCAGCGTCCTGGGATCAGGCCCCACATTGGGCTCCATGCTTGGTGTGGAGTTTGCTTGAGATCTCTCCCTCTCCGCCCTCCCCACCCCCCGCTTGTGTTCTCTCTAAATAAATAAATAAATACAATCTTTAAAAAAAAATGAAAAAGAAATAACAAAAAAAAAGAAAAAGCTACCAGACTGTGTTAAATATGATACTTTTTTTTTTTTGGTTTGTTTCATAAAACTTAAACACATGTACATAACAGAGTGGATGGGACATACCAAAAAAATTCACAATGGTCCTCTATGTGGCTTTGCTGTATTTTTCTAAGTCTATTTATGTTACACAGACCATTTAATGCCTTCAGTCCAACAAACTGTACTAAGGAGAAAATATACATTTTAAGGAAAATATAACACAAATCAGAAAAATAGCAAAATTAATGACCTACCCTGATGATCTCAACAGTCCTTGGTCCCATATCTGTGCCTATAAATAATGAAGCAACACAATTAACTTTTTAAAATAAAGAGATAACACAGTTAGGATTTAATATTCTCCTATAAAAGTAATATTATTTTAAAAAAATAGTAACATTTTCTGGGCCTTTCAAGAGAGAATACAAATAGGTACTACATACTTCAAAATCTAAACTGGTAACCATTGGCTAGGGGCTATTTTAAGAGGCCCCCTGTCTGAGGTAGATGTGGTCACAACCACGTGGCCCGACAAGCCGATGTTGGTACCAGCAGCCGCCAGGGATACAGAGCCTAACCGGCTTGGGGGATGAGCTCTGTGTGTCACCGTACATTTTCCTGCCTTAATCGAAGACAAGCCTCTCTTCAGGGTAAGGCTTAAAAAGACCCCTTGCCTTGCCCCACCCGCAATGGTATATATGTTTTTGACCCTCCTCAAGTGACCTGTCATTTGAAATTTTTCTCTTTGGGAAATGGTTTTCCTTTATGAAGTAGTTTTGATTTCCGCTTTCCTGTTTTTCATGTGATTTGTGTGCAGTTAAAGGCCCATTCCCCAAATGAATCTCTATGGTTTTCTTTCCTTAGAACAGGCTTTTCATCAAGCTTGGGGCTTAGGTGCACATGTTTGAAGATTTCAACGTATCTGAATTGAGGGTGAAGAATTGTTTTAAAAAATATCGATTTTTTAAAAAATTGGGGTCACAGGGCAGTTTTTTTGGAAGTGTGTCCAAGTCATACCTGAAGTTTTGGGGGAAGGATCTGGAGCTCTTTTTGTGCCAACCAGGTTTTGCAGGCTGGTGATGACGGGAGCGAGGGAGGGATGGAAGCTGCTGTGTGCGCTGTGTTGGCTTCCCTGGAAAGAAAGCCCGCCGTCAGCTATGCTCAGACACTGACTTGGTCTTAAAAATTCCCACTCAGTATTTTAATTACTGAAGTAGCCATAACCATGTGATAGAAAATTCTGCAGAGGCTAAAAGAGAAAACAGAAGTGATCCCTACTCACACTCTTACCACTCTAACCCAATCCCATTTGAGATTTTCCCATTGCCTTCCCTCTTATATAAGCTTTTGTATATGGTTTCAATCATCAAGATAGAAAACATGCAATAACTTAAGCTTTTCTTGCTCCCCATGAAATCAAAAAGCATTTTCCTAGGTTGTTATATACTATTTACATATGATCAATTAATGGCACTATGTGTCACCTGGGGCTATAGTCAACATTACCTTATTACCCAAATTACATGATCTATTTTGCTAAAATAACTATCATAAAAATTTGACCAAAGGAAACTTTCTCCTCAGGTATAGGAGAAAGCAGCAAATATCAAGGGACTATATTGTTTCAGGAATGGGTTAAATTTTTTTTCTCAGAGATTTTCCTGGAGTCAGTGGTAATTGAGCCCAATCTGTTATACTTCCATTATTGTCTTTTTATTCATTTAAATAAATATTTGCGGTCTACATTTTATAGTCATGTATGGCTAGTAGCTAGTCAATGAGAATCATATACACAGTGGAGGGCTTTTCCAATGCAGAAAATAATGTAACCCCCCCACCCAAAATGTAACCAATAATGAATAAAGAATGTTTTCTACCAAATTATCAAGGTTACGCCTAATTGCCTCAACATTTTAAGCTAAACCTAAGATCACAATTATAATCTGATATATTATAATTTGATCCATTTCCTTAGTTCTGTGATGCAAGTTGTTTAATATTTTGATTCCTTAAATATGAGAATTTTCAAACATACAGAAAAGGTGAATTATACAGTGGACATTCATATGCATGCCACCTAGATTCCACAATCAATATTTTGCTGGATTTTCTTGTTCATATATATATATATATATATATATATATATATATATTTAAAGGAGTGTTTTCTCTATTTTTCCTGAAAGGATATGATTTAAATCNGATACAGAAAAGGTGAATTATACAGTAGACATTCATATGCATGCCACCTAGATTCCACAATCAATATTTTGCTGGATTTTCTTGATCACATATCCACTCATCTATTCATCAGTTTTTAAAAATTCATTTAAAGTTACAGACATCATATACTTCACAATGGATATATATATATATTTAAAGGAGTGTTTTCTCTATTTTTCCTGAAAGGATATGATTTAAATCAATAGTGCTATAATAAATATTCAGAATTGAGGGAGTATAGCATATTATAACTTTTGCTAAAAAAATCTTAGAACAATGTGTTTGCCACAGCCTTTATAAATATGAGCTGTGCCTGGGAGGATTCCCTCAGTTATCTGAGGAAAAGATTTCTCAAGTGATTTTCCATTACATACCTTCCTCTGCAGAGTAAAGGCAGTCTTTTCCGGTTGGTGGGAAAAGACTTTTTTAAAAAAGAGGCTCAGTGGCCCCAAGAAAAGATTTCTCTTAATGAACCCACTTTCTCTAGGCCAAATCTAACAAATTATGATTCTCCTTGGCCCTCAGAAGAAGACATTTATTTCCCCATTGTATAATTGCCCAGAAAGAAATTTGTGCCCCTACAGGGTCTGAAGGTGGAAATGTTTGGGAATGGGATCCTCTCTTCCTCCGGGCAGGTCACAGGCTGGTCTTTAGCTCTTGGTAATGGAGGACATTTCCTTTCACAGCCAGCTACGAGGCTTCTTTCACTCACCCAAATATCACTGCAGACATTCATACCACCTCAGCCAGAATTTTAAGGACAATTTTAAGGACAAAATATTTACTATTTTTCTTAAAATTGAATTAAACTTCTACCCCCTAAGGTAAAAATTCTGTGCAAGAAGGTTAGATAAAAGTGTTTGATGCTTTCTCTTAGGTTTCCAAAATAGGACGGCTCACATTTATAGATCAGCTAACTGGTAATGATGGCTTTATTGACATTTAATAATAGAGCTTCTAAATTTGTTAGCTCTGTATTTAACTTGAGTGAGAACTTTATTAATCACTAAGACATTATTATACATGTTCCTCAAGGACAGAAATCTAGTCTACCTACTAACTCATCCTTCAGTTCAAACTTTTCTTAAAATGTTGGGATTCTTTGTACCCCTTTGTGGTTTTGCATAGGCTATTCCATCTGTCTGGGATGCCTTCTCCCTCTTTTCAACCTATTAAACTCCTTGTGCAGTGAGATCCAATGGCACCTCCTCTGTGGTACCCTCCCATATTCTCCAAGGAAGAAAAATTTGATCCCCGGTATTGTTCAGTCTGAATTCTCACCTGCGTACAACAAGGCTTTAGTGAAATCACTCAACAAGCAAACCTTCCACTAAGAAAGAAGCTGAAACAACTATTTTTGCATCTGCAGTTTCCACTGTTAATACAAGTCTGCTCAGAATCATCATCAACCATTTGTTCCTGGAGTCCCACACACAGCACTGAGTCTTAGTACCCATGATAGTTGCTGCTCATTGCATTGGCCAGAAAGGAAAGAGAAAACATATTCTAAGCTTAACATGATGTTTATTGGTTTCACTGTTTTGAAGATTCTCTAAGACAAGACAGCTAGTCTGTGATCCTAGCTGAACAATGGTATTTTTCTTTACCCACTTTCTAATGCCAGTGAAGCAAAAGAGGCAGTTCATAGCATTCCAGAAACACCTGTGTGCTAACCACAAACTCAGAAGGATTTCTAAACAAAGGCCTTGGAGAGGCTTTCAGTCTAAGGCAACCACGGAGGGGACAAAAACTCATGCTTTTCACCTGAAAACAAAGGCCCATCTATAACCCACAAAGGAGATGGAGATCACAAGTTTCTACAGCTTCATTATGAACCAAAAGGGACAAACATATAGTCTACCATCTTGATTTTGTCAGTTATTATAATGAAAACAAAACAAAACCCCCAAACTTTGAAATATACTTTGTTAAAAAAAAAAAGTGGCACTTACATCAGCCTTGCAAATAAACATAAGATGTTTGCTAACCTACAAAATATCACCCATTAAGGCCTCCCTCTCAGAGGAGAACCCCCCACACTTCGCTCTCTTAGGAATATGCCATTAATTGCCCTCAGCATGTGTGAGTGGCTATTCACAAGTTAACTTTATAGCAATATTTAATTGAATGAATAGAACAATGGTGTGCTAATGAGGGTCAAATTGCCACCAGATGTTGCCTCTTTCGTTCTTTTTTTTAAATAAACACAGCTGTGTACATGCATGAATGCGTAGGCAATACAGAACTACTAGTGGACGAGAAAAGTGGTTCTAAGGAAACACTGGCAGGCAATAAAGAAGAGAAAAATCTGGGGATTAACAAATATTAGCAAATTTCCATTCCACCTTTCATTTTTATTTCAAAAACATTAAAATGCACTGAATGTGGTGTTGTGAATACGCTGTCTAGTACACATTATTTCCAATCATTTATGAAACAGGGGGCTCTCTCCCAGTGGGGATAGGGGAGTGAGTCGGTCTGACGGGAAGCCATCAACAACCTGACTATTCTGTGAAGTCTTCCTCGAGGAGGTCCAGGAACCAGCTCGGAGTCTTCCAATCTCTAGCTGCACCAGCCCCTGTGCACACTTGGGAGGACAAGAAGAGAGGTGAGAAACAGCATTCACATTCTAAATTACCATGGCAGAGCTTCCACTCATCTCTGCACCAAGAACTGTAAATGGGTGGTGAAAACAAGAGGGGTAAAAGGAAATTCAGTAATCAATAAAATCGTACAACATAACAAAAATTCTTCAACTCCACAGTATTCACCTCATGACTTCATGACTTCTTTACACATGGTAAAGGATTACATTTCATTTCACCTCTTCCTTCTCCCTTCTGATGAAAGTATTCACGAGGGGCGCCTGGGTGGCTCAGTGGATTAAGCCTCTGCCTTCAACTCAGGTCATGATCTCAGGGTCCTGGGATTGAGCCCCACATCGGGCTCTCTGCTCAGCAGGGAGCCTGCTTCCTCCTCTCTCTCTGCCTGCCTCTCTGCCTACTTGTAATCTCTCTCTCTTTGTCAAATGAATAAATAAAATCTTAAAAAGAAAAGTATTCACAAGCAGTGAAATAATGAAGAAAAAGTGGTGAATGGAGGACAGAGAAATCATAGAGATAATTTACAAATAATAAATTCCCTCATAAGTCATAACTCATAGCTGACTACACTAGGAAATCAGGATTTTAAAATGAACAAGGTTCATTTGGCTTTGCAAAAGCTTCCACAACTATTTGTGAAACAGTGTAAGATGCAGCTGGTTATAGTTGAATGGAAATTTACAAGAATTTTTATTAATCAGTTTCCTCCAAGGGAGGTAGCATCCATGTGGCGGAGACACTTGGAAGGGAATTCTGAACCTAGCCTCTCTACAACTTCAGTGAGAAACAGCATGGGTCATGGGAAAACCACTCAAGCAGACCCTTGTCATCTTGGACATACTGCTCTCGTTTTTCAAACTTCATTTGTGAAACAGGAATTGGTCTAGATAATCTTTAATGGTCCCTCAAGTGATAAAAGCTGAATTTGGTACATTCATGACAATACAGCTTTAGAGAGAAAAGGATGAATTTTTTGATTCCAGAACTTACCCATCTAATGCATGTAGAGGGTAATTGCAGGTACCTGGTTCCTCACAAGCATAAAAACTAGCTTAGAAATCCTCAAAGAGGTTTCTCGTCAACCCTGTTAGTCAATATAACAGCTTTCTTGTAAAGCTATTTATGATGGGGTAAAATAATCAGAGATTAGATCTCTAGTGAAAACTAGAGTTAGCATAAAGTCAACCCATTTTATAACTAAGCTAGATTAGAACGGTTCCCTCTGGATTTCAGTTCTACCAACCAGGCAGACAGCAGCCTGAGGACTCACCTTGAGGACAGTGGCCACTGTCTCCTGTGAGGCATTTCTCATGTCCTCCCCATTCACAGATAAGATCTGATCTCCCTGAATCAATCTCCTATCAAGGTCTGCAGCTCCACCCTTGACGATGTCAGAAATAAACACTCCACTTCCGTTTCTGTGGATACCACAAAGCAGTGGGTAATGGCACAGTTTAGTATTTCCGAGTAAATCTGAGATGACTGACATTCTATACAGTTTCACTAAATCCTAAAGCTGGGAATAAGGGTCCTACAAAGCTATCGCATCCAATAATACCCACTAACTTCCCAAATGATAAACCTCAGAGTGCTTGCCCTTTAAATAGTTTATACCTATTTATGCTGCCTACTGTAATATTCATTTCTATTGGCCCAAGGGCATCATTTCTGTAAGAGGATAATCTTAGTGAAATGAAATAGAAATTCACTTTAAAAAGTAGAGTTAAGTACTCTTAAAATGTACAAGTTATTTCCTTATAGATCAGCACAGTTATTAGCATCTGATCCGTTTCTAGTTTCTTTCTCTCCCTATTCCTTCCCTTATTATGGTTTTAATTACATTTACTTGTCTGAGGAGTAAATAAATGTCTGTCTCAAAATTCAAGAGGTTAAAAAGTGGAGAAAGAGGTTGAAAAGTCTCCCTCTCACCTCTGTTCCCCAGTCCCCAAGTTCCTTTTTTGGAGGTGACCAGTATGTTACCTTTTTCTTGTGTATCTCAAGAGATATTCTGTGTATACATTAGCAAACGCATGTACATATAGCACATATGTGTGTGAATAGTTGTACATGCACATACTCTCTTCCAGAGTTTCTTCTTCCAGTTTTATTGTTTTCACTCAATACACCTTGGGATTGGCCTTTATGAGCACTTGGGGGTTCCTCATTTTTTAGGGTTGTATCCTATTCTACAGATGTTTCTTAATTTCATGATTAGTAAGCTATTGATAAAAAATACACAGGTTGTTGTCATTCACTAGCTATAGCGAACAATGTGCAATGCATACCATCGTGGAATTGCTAAGTCAAAGAATTATGAACGTGAGAGCTTATACACCTGACCCTTCACAATGGGTCAGGAGTGTGAATGTTCCTTACAAACTCAATCTGAAATACGAGCGCTGTAGGAAGAGTGTTTTATCAATCCAGTAGGAGACAACAAAGTAAAAACCATTCCTCTAAGTGGAATCTCCCCAGACATATATGTCACAACCAGCAAGCAAACTTCAACATGGGCTCTGTCAGGTGTGCATTGAGTTTCTTTAGAAATAGGAGTCTCCGCTTTTTTGATTTATAATACATTTTCAGAGTGATGATTCACTGGTGCTGGAGAATGAGACCACGACAGCACAGTACTTGGCACAAAATCAGTGCTCTCAAAAACTGTCTCCAATATTTTTATTTTAATAACGGCTTCGACGGCTGAAAAAAAGCATCAGGCAAGCCATCAGAGGTCCATGAAGGCACAGGACATAATATATACAAAGCTAACTTCAGTTCTTCCTAAGAAGATGGCTGATAACCATTTAAGGTCATATTGGGGTGTCACCTAGAAACCTTGCAGCCCTGTTGGAATAAATACACACCAAATATTGAAAACCACTAAACCATAGGAGCTGGAATTGCAGTTTCAAGATATTATTTACTTCTCTTATCTACTACTGTTATTCTATAATGCCCATCAAATGGGTCAGCAGCACAGACTTCAAAAGAAAGGCCTAGACAACAGGATCTACCTACATTTTTGTTGCAAGTTATTCTTTTGGGGACATCTTTCTTAATGAAAACTATGGTCACGAAAAAATTACATTTGTCTCTCAACTATATCTACTCAGCTAATTTTTGAAACTCAACAACTGGTTGTAGTTAACACAGCATGAAATTTACATGGTAATATTTCTTGATATTAGCTGTTTCTCGGGTAAGGTGGCTTTAATTCACCCCATGCAAGCCTCAGATCTAAGGGACTCCAAGGCAAAAACATCTTTTTGATTCTGTTCTTATTCTATATGGGAACAAGTACAGTCTGTGTTGATTGGGCTCTGAGTCTATCTTCACATGACACACTTTTTCTTGGTTAAGATCTTGCTCGGAAACATGACTTAGGTCACTCTAATATTTAGAAATAGGTTAATTTTAGAAACTGTATCATTAGTTTACACAAGACTTTCTCTGCCAGTGTTCGTAGGTTCCTGAGGGCTCCGGGGGGACAGGCCAATCTGTCCTCACTTGTATTTCCTTACCGTTTCCCAACGATGCTCAGACCCAGTCCTCGGCCAGCCTTTTTCTGCAGATCCACTGGGAAAATCTCCAAGTTCTCCTCATCCCTGTAGTGTGCCTCATCTCTATACACCACCAGTCGCACCTTCTGGGGGGTCTGCCTCAGGGCTGTGATGGCTTCTTCGTGGCCGGCGCTCCTCAGGTCAATCCCATTAACCTGGAACAACAGGCATCTGAGATGGGCTGCTGACAGCAGAGGCCTCTATGCCTGCTCTGTCTGCTGAGCTCCTTAATCCAACCAGTGAAAAACCTCTAGAAGTTTCCAGCCATTCCCGAGGCACAAAGGCAGTGATTATTAGTACTAGTAGCTGTTTCACATATAAGGGATGCTAACCCTTATACTCCCCCCAACCCCAAAAAGGTTAGTACACACAATAAGGCACTTTTGCATAGCTGTGAACTTTACTATGGGATCAACATGGTTGGGGAGGGAGGGCGAGAGGGAGCAGGGCGGGTGGAAGGGGCTGACTGGCTCATTCAACTGAGGTCAAAAGGGAAATAAACATTAGTGTTTGGTCAGCATTTTTAGACTCAGTTTGCTTATTGAATTTGACATCCTCACTCTTAATTGCAAACATCACAACTACTTTAGAATAAGTAGGAAGGAAATGAGAGATTTTCCACAGTGTCAAAAACCCCCTGAAGTACCCTCTTCTGAACCTGGATCTGAGTGAGCACCAATAGGACCACAGGTTAGAAGCAAACTATCTTGGAAACAGCACTGAGGAAGGCCATGGCTCTGTTTCTGGCAAATCATGTGAATCTGGACAAGCCACGTAACTTCTAAGACTCTGCTCCCTTGTCTGCTATAGTAGAGATCATAGCCAACTTTTAAATTTATTTATTTAAAGATTTTATTCATTTATTTGAGAGAGTGTGAGTGAAAGAGCACAAGCAGGGACAGAGGGAGAAGGATAAGCAGACTCCCGGCTGAGCAGGGAGTCTAATGTGGGGCTCGATCCCAGGACTCTGGGGGCGTGGCCTGAGTTGAAGGCAGACGCTTAACTGACTGAGCCACCCAGACGCCCCTTTATTTTTTATTTAACAAATGTTTGTGTAGTGCCTGTGAATTAGCCCTTTATAAATATTTACTCATTTAATCCTTATACTAACTCTCTGAAGTAGGTACCGTTACTATTTTACAGACAAGGACAGTAAGGCATGGAGAGGCTGAGAGATTTGACCAAGGTTACACAGCGAGCAGATGGAGGAGTCACAGTTTGAACCCAGACTGTCTTCCCACCCTTAGTCGCTATGTCATTCTGCCTCAACTTCCTCTCAGAATGAGTTCCTGGAGCCCCCTGCCACAGAGAGAATTGAGCAGTGCTATAGATTAGTGGATTTAACACAAGGGAGAAACTGAGGAGCAGAATGGCCGAGGACTCAAAGGAAGGGAGTCGTGGGTCACTCTTTCAAGGTCACAGCTAGGAAATGAGCCAAAGGGAAGAATAGGCCCAGGTCATTGGGGGTGTGTGTGTGTGTGTGTGCGTGGCAGAATGGAAGAGTTCCCTCGTGATGCTGGTTCTACTCCACGTTCCAGTCTATCCCTGTGTGTTCTGGGCAGGCCAGGCTTATCTCTCGTCTTCCATTCCTTCATCTTCCCAGGGAGGGACTGGTCTCAGGCTTCCCCAATTCTAACATTCCGAAGACGAATGACTGTGGCATGAAGAATGGTTACAGACAAGGGAGAAAAGAGCAATGAGCCCTTCCTGGAGAAGGTGAGTTTTGAGTTATTCTTTGAAATTGATTCTATGAGGCAGAAAAATGTTTTAAAAGACTGATTTTCAAGCTTTTTTCCCCCCCCTTTTCTGGCAGATCTTGGGTTTATGTTCTCACTTAGATTAACTACATCCAGCATGATAGTGGTTAAAGGGCACCCGGCTGGTTCGGTCAGCAGAGTATGCGTCTCTTGATCTCAGGGTCATGAGTTCAAGCCAACGCTGGGCATAGAGCTTACTTAAAAAAAATTTTTTTTGTAAAAAAACAACAAAAAAAACAGTGGTTAAGCATAGGTTTTGAATACAGATGGGCTTCAGTTTGAGCCCTGATTCTAACTTACTTTGTGAAACCTCAGGTACATTACTTAAGCTTCAACTGTGTCCTCTATGAGTTGGAGACAATATCTACTTAGTGTTGTGAGGATTAAGTGAAATAAACCCTCTAATGCATTGGGCACAGGACCTGGCCCACTGTTAAGCCCAGTGTAAGTTACAAGTTGGTAATTTACAAGGGATTGAAGTAACCTGAGTCAGATCTGTTTTCCGTCAGCACCAGCATCCACTGTTACTTCAGGCTCACGCTGCATTCTCAGTGTTTGAGAGGTAAATCCACAGAACAAAGGGAAAAAACAGCGTCTCTAGAAGATGCGGTCTGAGCTGATTATTTTCCCGTATTCCAATAGATGGCGCACAAGACCACTTCTGTTAATCCACTGCACCACAGTTACTTCCACGGGCTGAAGGTGAAGTCTCTTAAGCCTCTAAAATACCTTTTCAAAAGGCCCTAGCAATTATACATTCAATAAGAAGCACTGTCATGAAACTAATATTATAAAAGCAATTTATACTAAATTCCAGCATTAAGATGCTTGCTCAAATCCAAGTGATCTGCTCCAAGTTCATAGTTTTCATTTCCTCCTCTGCTTATCAAGAGGCACCACTAAATGCACCAGTAATCATAAGAGAAATATCGCTGTGTAGCTCGAATACTGTGGAGTGATGTATTACCTTAAGTGCTTACAGAAGTACTATATGCATTATTTAGAGCATTGATTGTAGGGGTGGTAATAGCAGGGCTCCCTATTTGAGACAAAGAGCCAAAGGAGGCCCCAGTTGTCAATGGGAGTGTATCGCATAGCTTGGGTAGGATGAGGAAGTGGGTGAACCACTGCTTTAGAAGGAAAGAATAACCAAACTAGGCAGCAGTTCCTTGCTATTTTAGTTCACAGGGAAAACCAGGCATTAGCCCTCTACTCTTTCTGCTTCCACTTGCACAAAAATAGAAGAGGATAATGGAGGTAGGGGTAGATGAGGGACTTTGTTTTAGGAAGATAGAGTGAAGAACATGCGTGTGCATGGGGAGGTGGGGAAAGGCAGAGGGAAAGGGGAAGGGAGAATCTTAGGCAGGCATCGTGTCCAGCATGGAGTCCAATGCAGGGCTCAATCTCACAACCCTGAGATCATGACCTGAGACGAAATCAAGCCTGACACTTAACCAACTGAGCAACCCAGGTGCCCCAAGGGACTGACTTTAAAAGCAGAATCAGAAAGCAGTCAGTCCATGCTAATTATAGAATCATTAATCTTGCCATGCTAAAACATTATTGTACTATATCTTTGCAAGCAAAATCTGGCTTGTCCCAATTTTTTTTTTTTAAGATTTTATTTATTGATTTGACAGAGAGACAGTGAGAGAGGGAACACAGGCACGGGGAGTGGGAGAGGGAGAGGGAGAAGCAGGCTTCCTGCGGAGCAGGGAGCCTGATGTAGGGCTTGATCCCAGGATCCTGGGATCGTGACCTGAGCCAAAGGCAGACGCTTAACGACTGAGCCACCCAGGTGCCCCCCAATTGTCTTTTTTTTTTTTTTAAAGTAATCTCTACACTCAGTGTAGGGGCTGGAACCCACAACCACAAGATAAGAGTCGTGTGCTCTACCGACTGAGCCAGCCGGATGCCCCATGGCTTGTCCTAATTTTAATATGAGGATAGAATTAAAAACCATGAAAGGCCAGCTGCCAATGCAGAGGACTCATAAGCAGAAAGGCCATTGTCTGGAAAACACTGGTGTAGAATTCTCTGGTTTCATGGTCTTGAAATATACCACCGAAGCTGACCTGTCTTCTTCTTCTTTTTTTTTAAAGATATTATTTATTTATTTGACACCGAGAAAGAGATCACAAGTAGGCAGAGAGGCAAGCAGAGAGAGAGGAGGAAGCAGGCTCGCCGCTGAGCAGGGAGCCCCATGCGGGGCTCGATCCCAGGACCCTGAGATCATGACCTGAGCTGAAGGCAGAGGCTTTAACCCACTGAGGCACCCAGGCGCCCTGACCTGTCTTCTTAAGGCAAAGCTGCAGGCCACAGGCTGGTTATGCTTCATTATGCATCTATACACATCGATCACAATTACAAGTCCAAATGTGGGGCCTAAGCTGCTTAGAAAGGAAACATCTTACTTGACCAAACAGCTATTTCTTAACTAAACACACCATATGCTCTTGTACTGCATGGGGTAAAAGAACAGCCTGTCCTGACCAATAAAAATAATAATAATAATAACTTTTTAGTTAATACACAGTATTACATTATGTCCTGGTCATCTTTAATGAGAAACATAGACCATCGGTCCATATTGGGTAATATAATTCAGTTGGGTGCCAGGAAATGGTTTGAGTTTTCAATTTCTCCTTCCACTTAATTGCTTTCTTCATGTTAACCTGTCCTGAGTTGCTTGTACGTGAATATCCTTTATGGGAGACAGCAGCTACAGCTGAGGTCTACCCAGTACAAACAGATACAGTTTTAAAAAGTTTTTTACTGAGGTATAACTGTTATGAAATAAACTATATTTAAAGGGTATAATTTATACTGTGAATTTATGTGATTCAAATCTATGCAACCATCACCATAATCAAGAAAATGCACATATTAGATTTAGTTTCAAGTGACCATTATAGAATCATTCGTGGGCTTACGGATCACAAAAGTATCTAGGCATGTATGCATCTGTACTCTTGAATATTCAATCTATTTATTTTACAAAGCCAATTATGATAACACCAGTTAATTAGAAAACCTAGGGAGGAAAAAAACCCTCAAAACTTCTGACCACTAAAAAACGGTGCTGTATGCTAAAGCAGTCAAGCCAATTCCCAAAGAGGTCTCGCTTATTTTTCTAACCTCATACACTTGTGCCTTAATGAATGTACTGGGAATATGTCCTAATCCAATGATGAAGCACAGTAAAAGTCTGCAGAGAAACCCTGAATTTAATTTGTAATGAGCCTGGCCTTAACTCCTTCTTGCCTATATTTTCAGCCCTTAATTATATCTGTGGTTTCATCTTGGGAGGCAGACTTGAACCACCAAAGGGAAAATAAAATTCTATGATGTCATTCATAATGTGCTATATTAAAGTTGCAAAGCAAAAATGCACATGCCCACCATAAAATGTTAACTATTCAATTAAATTCATCCAATGAAAGAAATAAATGTTGCCTAAAGGTTTCACACCATCAAAAAAGCTCTTTCGTTCCACCTACCAGAATGCCTGGCATTGACCTGCCATTCATCCGTTCCCTAGTTCAGACAATGCCTGCCTTGGCATTTTTTTTTAAAAGCTTTATCGCCATTGCTAATTGAGAGTCCATTTGAAAGACGCAAGCTAACCATTTCATCTTATTAATAACTACCATGTACCACCTAAAAGGAGAAGATTCTACATTTTCACCAACTAGAAAACAAAAGAGGAAAAGCATGGACCTCCACTCTACTTAAAGATTTATTAGGAGTAAGAAAACAATACTTAAAACTGCAATAAAAGTCTTTAAAACATCAGGCGTGCATGTTTATGCGTATGTGTCTACGTATTTTGAGGAGAGAATTTAGACAGGTATAACAGAGGCAGAAAAGTCAAATTGCAACATTATACACTCTTATTTGATAGGAGGATTATGGAACTATTAGAACTACAGAACTTTAATTTTAAAAACGTTTTCAGATTTAGATAGATAATCTGCTATGATTTTGATGGCAGTTATTCAATGTACATTAAAAAAATTAAAAAGTAAGTACACGTTTTGCTAAATGGGAGAGAAGTGAGGACAAAGTTAAGTACAAGGCAGTGAGTAAACAGACTGTGGATCAAGGTCAGTAAAGGAATTGTATTTGCTAGTATTTTTAAGACATTTATTTATTTATATGAGTTTTTAAAAATTTTTATTAATTTTTTTAAGGAGGCTAGGAGGGACAGAGAGAAAATCTTAAGCAGGAGCAGGCTTCATGCTCAGCGGGGAGCCTGATGTGGGGCTGGATCTCAACCTTGAGATCATGACCGGAGCCAAAATCAAGAGTTGGACACTTAACCTACTGAGCCACCCAGGTGCCCCTGTATTTGCTAATATTAAATAAAATTCATAGTCCCCTACCTCTAGTATCTGGTCACCAGCCCAAAGTCTTCCATCTCTGGCTGCTGCTCCTTCTTCGTAGACTTCGTGTATAACTATAGCATCCTATAAAAAACAAATTCTTATTAATTTTCAACAACCATAAATGCTTCCTTACACAACCAACCAAACCATAGGCAGCAACCCATAATTTGCTCTTTGCTAATAATGTCATATTTTATTTGACCGAAAAGTAAACAAAACATACAGTTACGATATATTCAGAGGTATAATTAATTTTTCCTAGGTTTATTATTTCATTCCTTTAGGACTGGCTTTGCCTAAGATTTCAAGTTAAACTTCCCCCATGTGTTTTACTATTAACCTGTACATTGCTGCTGTGTATGAACTTGAGGTGAACTATGTGTCATTCTTATTTACATTTTATGGTATATTTTGAAACACGGTTTCAGGTATTTATTAGTATTCAAGGATTTGGCATAGATGTGTGGCCTGATGCAGGGGGTCTGTCAGGCCTCATTACTCGGGCAATGTAAGAAAAGAACCGAAGTGGAATGAAATGACCCTGGAGGACGAAGCATGGAGGAGGGGAAAGGGTGTTCATGAACTTAAGTGTAAGACAGCTGTGGGTTCAAATTCTCACCTGCCGTTGTGTAACTGTTGGGCAAATTAACTCCTGAGCTTAGCATTCTGAGCCATAAAATCGGGACAATACCTAAGCTAGGTAAGTGTCAGCTGAGGAAAGCAGATCATGGTTAGTGATTTAAAAGATTCCTGTCTTTTCGGGCGCCTGGGTGGCTCAGTGGGTTAAAGCCGCTGCCTTCGGCTCAGGTCATGATCCCAGAGTCCTGGGATCGAGGCCCACATCGGTCTCTCTGCTCAGCAGGGAGCCTGCTTCCTCCTCTCTCCTCTCTCTCTGCCTGCCTCTCTGCCTACTTGTAATCTCTCTCTCTGTGTCAAATAAATAAATAAAATCTTAAAAAAAAAAA
>LNAC01000120.1:901915-967078 GCA_002007465.1 Ailurus styani
AAAGATTTTATTTATTTTATTTGACACAGAGAGAGAGATTACAAGTAGGCAGAGAGGCAGGCAGAGAGACAGGGAAAGGAGGAAGCAGGCTCCCCGCTAAGCAGAGAGCCCGATGTGGGCCTCGATCCCAGGACGCTGAGATCATGACCTGAGCCGAAAGCAGAGGCTTTAACCCACTGAGCCACCCAGGCACCCTCTCTTTCTTTTTTAGAGGGAGAAAAAGAGGGGCAGGGCAAAGGGAGAGGGAAAGAAAATCTTAAGCAGGCTCCAAGCCCAGTGCAGAGCCCAACCCGTGGCTTGATCTTACAGACCTGAAATCATGACCTGAGGTGAAATCAAGAGTCATAATGGACACTTCACTGACTGAGCCAGCCAGGCGCCCCTTTAGGTTACTCTTTCTGAAGTCATGGACTGCTCAGGGCTAAGGCCAAGGGACCATTTGAATGCACACAAGATCGAAGCCAGACTGCAAAAGTTCTGTTACCAGGTATTTTGATTTTTTTGTTTTCGTTAAGTATAGTTGGTCTTCACTGTTTGTGGATTCTGTATTTGCAAATTCACTCACTTCCCCAAATCAATGTTCCTGGTGCATTCAGTCATTTGTGGACATGGGCCAAGTGTTGAAAAATCTCAGCTGCCTGATTCACTTGTTCCCAGGAGAAGGAGAAAAGGTGACATTTTGCCTTCGTGTTTCAGCTCTCATATTATGAACAAGCATCTTTTCTGTGGTCTTTTTAGTGCCACATGTTTTGTATTTTTGTGCTTTATGTTTGTGCTTTTGCTGTTTAAAACATCTCCCAAGTACAAGATTGAAGTGTTGTTTTATGTTTCTAAGCAGGAGAAGGCTGTGATGTGCCACATGGAAAAAATACATGTGTTAGATAACTTTTGTTCACTTATGAGTTACAGTGTTGCTGGCCATGAGTTCAATGTTTATGAATCAACAATAGATACTAAAATAACCTATCTTTAAAAAGTAACACACGTAAAACAAGGTTATATATTGACTGTCAAAAAATGTTGTGACCTGGGCGCCTGGGTGGCTCAGTGGGTTGAAGCCTCTGCTTTCGGCTCAGGTCATGATCTCAGCGTCCTGGGATCGAGGCCCGCATCGGGCTCTCTGCTCAGCGGGGAGTCTGCTTCCCCCCTCTCTCTCTGCCTGCCTCTCTGCCTACTTGTAATCTCTCTCTCTCTGTGTCAAATAAATGGATAAAATCTTTAAAAAAAGAAAAAAAAATGTTGTGACCAGAGGAATCTATCTCTGTACTTACCCTGGAAGTAATAGTTCAGTATTCACTGACTCAGTGTTTGCTATGACTTTATAGAACATAATGACCATGAATAACAAGAACTGACTGTACCTCCTACTGTTGCTTCTCCCTGCTGATACTTCTCTATAACACAGCTGGGAAGTCTAACGTGAAAGGTGATAAAGGTGGAAACGCAGACATGGGCTATCTGTAATAGGGATGGCAGGACTCCTGTCAACAAAGGCAGGACTCCTGTTTTCCCTACTATCGTGGGGCAGTAGGTTGATTAACCCAAGGATGGAAAACCGAATGCATTTTTCTTGCTGTAGCATGTGTTATTATGCTTACATTCCATGTATTTTGTAGATCTATTTTATTTTTGAACCCATTGCAAGGGTAAAGGGCAAAGATGATTCAAGACAAGTTGCAAAGAAGCTAATCTTCCCACCTTTAAGCCCTCTGCTTTGATGCAAAATGTATTTGGCATACCCCTTGCTGATTCTTGAGAAGCTAAATGTTAAGTGATTACTTTCAGGGGTGCCTGGGTGGCTCAGTTGGTTAAGCGTCTGCCTTTGGCTCAGGTCATGGTCCTACAGTCCTGGGATCAAGTCCTGCATCGGGCTCCCTGCTCAGCAGTGAGCCTGCTTCTCCTTCTCCCTCTGCCTGCCACTCCCCCTGCTTGTGCTCTCTCTCTGTGTCAAATAAATAATTAAAATATATATTTTTTAAATGTTGTGGATGAATGCCACTGAAGTAATACCTTTGATTAAATAACCCACAGTGGTTATGGTTACACATAAAGAATATATATATGTATATATATTTATATAATATTTATATAAATATAATACTTATATATTATGTGTTGCAATACTTATATATTATATTTTTATAATTTGTATATAAATAGCATGTATAAATGTTAATAGAAATATTTATATATAAATATATTAATATATTATTAAATATGGAGTAATAACAAATTATAAAATATAATATAAAATAATAAATATAAATAATGTAAATATATATAAAGAGATTACTTTCAATATCTCATAAGAACATGCAGGACTTGAGGCAGTGCCAATTTTCTTTATTCTAAGATGATTCTTTTTCTCATTTTATTTTATTTTATTAAGATTTTACTTATTTATTTGAGAGAGAGAGCGAGCAAGCACAAGCAGGAGGAGCTGCAGGCAGAGGGAGAGGGAGAAGCAGGCTCCCTGCTGAGCAAGGAGCCTATGTAGGACTCGATCCCAGCACCATGGGATTATGACCTGAGCCAAAGGCAGCCACTTAACTGACTAGCACCCAGGCACCCCTCCCCTTTTATTTTAGTTTTATAATTTGGATGAATCTCATAATCAAGTGTACATTCAATATACTCTTTCCTACCATGGATACAATAAAATATTATTACTTTAGAAGAAGTACAATATTTGTCAAACTGATGCAGTTTTGCTTGCCAACTTCATAGGCTGAATAATTATTTCTGTCCTGAAAACCTGAAGAAGCCACAGCTATACAAGGGAAGTCAACAAGAGTCAAAAGAACTTATACCTGGAATCATACTTTTTGAAATCCGGATACTCTACACAGATTTTCTATGAACCTCAAAACATGGTCTTCAACTAATCCCTATAAAACTCTGCTACAAAAGGAACAAAGGGCGAGTCTCTATATCCTAATCTCAATTTATTTATTTATTGTAATATGCTTTGGGTAGGGTATGAAGATTCATACCTACCAAACCCTCCAAGAGAAAGAAAATGGATCAAAATGTTCAGCACCTACTATTTTGAAATGCTGAAATTTTCTTCGGTAATACACTATAGGCAACATAAATGAGTGTCAAATCAGCAATACTAGTGGCTCTTGACTAAAAGTATGGATTAAATGATCAGTTATACAAGAAGCAGTAACAGCAATCTGTGTGTGTGTGTGTGTGTGTGTGTGTGTGTGAGTGTGTGTGTGTGTGTGTGTGTCTGTGTGTGTGTTAAAGCAATGGACTATATAAGCTATCCTAAAACTCAAGCTCAGGGACTGCAAACTCTTGTACACTATAGGTAACTAAAATGTGGAATGAAAATCATAGCAATAAAACAGCTAATATAAGAATTGCAATGAATATATAAAAAGTTTCACATTTTAAGATGCTGAAAAGCTTTCCCCTCTCAAACTCAGAAAAGAAGCTGTTTTGTATTTACTTAAAACGGAGTTCCCTTGCCAAGACCGACTTAGCAAAAGGTTGATACTCACCAATATGAATATAATTTTTCATACTGAAATACAGATTTATTTTAGGGAAATGGGATAATATTTGCATTATATTTTATAAGCCCCTATAGTTCCATCTGGTCCTTATTTATCTAAACTTTACTCAGCTTGCATAATATTTTTGCTTACAGTCATATTCTTTAAGATCAGAAATGCCCAAATCTGGAAATTCAGAGGTACTATTCGTTAACATTCTTTCAGTGTGATTCATAGACTTTTTGCAAACTCTGCTTTGATTTTAAAATAAAACTAAGGTAATAAGATGTTTTCTGTAAAAATATATGACTTAAGCAATAATGATAAAATGAGCCTGGCTTTGGGGGATTACACGCCAAAGCAAACCACACTCCTCATGAAGCAGACCATGCAAAGTTCATTTGAAGGGGAAGAGCAAAATAAAACACTTAATCAAATGTAAAATAGTTTTCTATTCTGCTTACTTTAAAAAAATATCTAGTAGTTTAAATTGCTACAGTTCTATATTTAAATGGTCAAAAGCAGTAACAGCTAAACAATAGCATGCAACATAGTGAATCAGGGTTAAGTGAGGTTACTACAGAGCTGGACATATGGTTAGAACTAAAAGACAGATATTTTTCACTTCAGTTTCTACATGGATGACTTTACCACATAGTGTCCAAATATGATAGTCCTTCACCTCACAGTATCCAAATGTGATAGTCCTTCACCTCGATGCTTCTTTGCTAATGTACCTCTCCCATCTCTAGAACGTCTGTTTAAGGAGACTGAATTAAATTGGTACTAGATCAGGTGGTGAAAGAAATACTGATTTGAAACATGGAGAGAAATTAGATTTGTAATCTGACATTCCCAGGCCGTCTAAATACTACAAGTATCTAAATTTTACAATCTACCCTGGGCATTCACTGACCTCAATTACAACGTGATGGTACCAAGACTATAAAGACAAAACAAATGCCCTAGGCTAATTGTTTGCCTCTTACAAAGAGACTAGTTTATCTTCAGCCCAGAGGAACAACACAAGTGTAACAAAGTGGGCTTATATTCATAAACTTAACCTTTCCGAAGGTGATAACAATGACCAGCTTCCATAAAACTCAGCAATAATTAAGCCTTATTCTCTAGTTAAAAAAACTCAAGACTTTTAAGAAATTTGTGAGATGGGAATGTAAAAAGAGAGAGAGAATTTCCTTAGACTGCCATAACCTTCAGAAAGTGACTTATCAATGTAAATGTTCCTGGCTGATTAAAAAGTAAAGCCTAATAATAACATCCTTGCAGAGACTGGCTGCCTGCATTTGTCAAAATATTTCTTGAGATTTGGCGAAATATTTCTCGAGATTTGGAGATAGTCCATTCCACCTTTGGCCAGCTGATGTTTAGAAAGTCCTTCCTTATGAAAATGTGAAATCTGTTTTTCACTGGGAACCTTGGAAGAAACTGTTGTTATCCCTCATCCACATAAAAAGAACCTTACATGTTTGCAGACAGTTGTCACTGTCCCCTCTGATCTTCCTTTCCCAACTCTACTCAATTCTTCCTTGCAATGATGTGGTTTCAACAATGTCCTGTTGGCCACATCATCATACCCAGAAGTTAAAAGGATACTCTAGCTACAGTTAAAACTGATCAGGGAAGCACTCCAGACACATCTAACAGCACGTGCAAATGCCTTGAAAGGAAAGGAAGGAGGCCAGCCTGGTTGGACTCCAGAGTGGCTCATAGAGGCTAGACAGGCTTCCTTCCTTTCCTTTCCTTCCTTTCCTTCCTTCCTTCCTCCCTCCCTCCTTTCCTTCTTCCCTCCCTCCCTCTCTTTTCTCTCTTTCTTTTCTTTCCTTTTTTTTCTTCCTTCCTTCCTTCCTTTCCTTTTCTTTTTTCTTTTCTTTTTAAAGATTTTTATTTATTTATTTGACATAGAGAGAGAGAGAGAGACAGAGAGAGAGATCACAAGTAGGCTGAGAGGCAGGCAGAGAGAGAGGAGGAAGCAGGCTCCCTGCTGAGCAGAGAGCCCAGTGTGGGGCTTGATCCCAGGACCCTGAGATCACAACCTGAGCTGAAGGCAGAGGTTTAATCCACCGAGCCACCTAGGTGCCCCTAGACAGGCCTATTTCTAATGGGCGAGGCACTATATGGTGGTACTTAAGGTACAAAATACAATGAAACAGGCCTGTTCTCAAGGTACTCAGGGTCTGGTGGGTGAGGTAAATAACTCCCTTTTACAGGTGAAGGTCGATGACATATAGTGGTAGCCCTAAGAAAGGAACCCAGTCATGTGGCTTTGGAGTCAGATTGTCTGATTAAACCACAACTGGACCAAGTGCTAGCATTATGTCCTTGGAGAAGTTATCTAACTTGCCAGCATCTTCATTTCCTCACTTGTAAAATGGGGATAATACCACTACGTCTTCTATAGGATTGTTGTGAGAATTAAGTAAGAGGATATATCATACTACATACTAAGAAGAGTGTCAAATTACTTTTTTAAAGTGTGATGCTGAAAAATATGTAAATATGCAGAAACAAAGTCATGTTTCTCAGTGTGTAGCTGATGTATCAAACACAGATGAAGGGAGCTGAGGATATATTTTAATATGAATGTTTAACAATAATCAATAATAACTGAACTCATGGGGTACCTGAGTGGCTCAGTCAGTTAAGCATTTGTCTTTGACTCAGGCCATGACTCCAGGGTCCTGGGATCGAGCCCCACATTGGGCTCCCTGCTTCTCTGTCTGCACCGCCCCCGCCCCCCAATTCTGGCTTGTGCTGTCTCTTGCCCTCTCTCAAATAAATAAATAAATAAAATCTTTAAAAAAATAATGACTGAACTCAGTATACAGGCATTGGAAAAAATCTTTTATATTCCTTATCTTATTAATCTACATACCAACCTTAAGAGGTAGATTTTGTTGTCACCGCCATTGCACAAATGAAGAAGCAGATTTAACCTTAGAAGGGTTAAGTTGCTTGTCCAAGGCCCTACAGTTAGAGATGTGGGATTCAGATGCCATAGAATCAGCATCATTACTCAGAGAAAGGAACATGCACAGAGCGAGGGTCCTGGAGAAACTTTTGTCATTCTTTCTGCACTTGACTTGTTCAATCCCAAGAATAGTCCAAGTCTGCCAATACTCTGAGATAAAAGATTTGTTTCTTAAGTTTTTCTTTCTCTTCTCTAGAACTCCCAAGGCTCATAATAAAATAACCCCAACAAAATGACACTGGAGAACTCTGTTTTACTTCTTCCTAGGACACTAGAGATAAAACTCAGCAGCAAGCAAACATTTCAGAGAAGGGGGAACTGAAGGATTCAAGGAGAGGCTTAAGAAGTATGTGGTGAGCATGAGAGGTAAGAGTCCTCAGTCTTTCATTTGGCAGAATATGTCAAGTCTTAAGAGTTGCAAGATTTCATGCAAACTAGCACTCCAAGACCAGTAAGAATAGTGGTGGTGGTGGGGAGCGGTAGGATGATGGGTGAGTGGATGGATGCATGGAAGGAAATAATGTGAATAAATATACTAATTATTTTATACTTTATCTCGTTTCCTTGCTGTGTGCCCCTCTACACTCACATGTAGAAACTCTAATGCTCAATGTAATGGTATTAGGAGGTGGGACTTTTTGGAGGTGATTAGGGCCCGAGAGCAGAGTCTTCATTAATGAAATTAATGCCCTTATAAAAGAGTCCTCACAGAGGCTCCTTTTAGTATGTGAAGATATGAGAAGTCTACAACACAGAAGAGGGCCCTCATCTGTCCATGACCTTGGACTTCCAGCCTCCAGAACTGTGAGAAATAAATTTCCATTGCTTATAAGCCACCCAGTCTGTGGTATTTTGTTATAGCAGCCTGAATGGACTAAGATCTGGCTTATAAGAAACATATAAAAACTAATCCATATTAATTTTTTTTAGATTTTATTTATTTGTCAGAGAGACACAATGAGAGAGGGAACACAAGCAGGGGGAGTGGGAGAGGGAGAAACAGGCTTCCTGCTGAGGAGGGAGCCCGATGTGGGGCTCGATCCCACCTGGGATCATGACCTGAGCCAAAGGCAGACACTTAACGACTGAGCCACCCAGGCGCTCCCTAATCCATATTAATTAAATCTAGAAAGTGTGTACTGTAGTTCTCCTTCCTTCCTTCCTGTAGGTGCGGCTTGAACTTGAGACCCTGAGATCACTTCCTGAGCTGAGATCAAGAGTTGGAAGCTTAACTGACTGAGCCACCCAGATGCCCCCAGTTGTACTTTTTTCTACTTTCCAGAGAAAAATCCCTATTTTAATAGTCCTTGTTAGGATTTTTCATTGGTTGGTCCCTTATGTTAGACCATAAACACTGAAGGTAGAATAAACTTGACGGAGCATGTAAGGACAGGGTTATTTCACTCAACTTTATGTCCTCGGCACTAAGGGCAGCCTTTAAGCTGACATATGTAAGCTATCACAGAAGAGCCGCATTCACCAAAAGCAGACCCAGGAGCACATCAGAAGATTAAAACAACAGAGGCAGAAGTCTGTCACTGAGGATTGGGTCCAGGTGCACTCATAAACCTTCCCAAGAGGCGCACCCTCACCATCATCTTGGTATTTTAAAAGGCCCATTTAGAAGACTGGCTGCAAACGCACTGGGGTGCTAAGTGAGATGTCCCTCTCTGATCTTGGAAACCATCTGCCTTGGCTCCAGAGCAATTATTTATAGCAGATAGGACTGATGTGGTGTCAAGACCAAGTCCCAGAGGCTTAATTCCTCCAAAGATGGCAAAGTTATCTGTTGGATACACAACAAAGAGGGCCCAGAAACCCTAATTGGGTGGAATGGAGCAGATGCTTAAGAAGGCTCACCAGCACTCAGAATGTGCTCTTTCCCCCCATCAGAGCTGAAGTGAGGGTGCACACTTCACACAATCAATTGTGCAAAGACAAGTGCAAAGGTACTTTTGTCAGTGGGTCAACGCTGTCCACAATTTCCCTTCAGATGCTCTCATCTTCATTTGCTAATAACTTGCTGCTGGCTGGGAGCTGTCCCATGACCTCGCTGGATAATGAGACCTGGAGTGTCAATGAGGCTACATATTCCATGTCAAAATGTGGAAGGAAAAAAGATCTTCACTGTGGTAAACAATGCTTTTATTTGTTAAAGCGCCTTCTGCCCACCCCTGCTGTTCGGCTTCACCAAAAACGACATGGCTATATATAACTCGTGAGTCTAACTTACAGCTTTTGATGAGGTACCTGAGGTTAAGAAATAAAAGCTGTGTCCCATTTCTCATTTTTAAGTGGTACTTATCCTTCCAAGGACAATGGGATTTACAGTCTCAAAAGGCAGAACTATATATTATGAACTTCGGAATGCTGTTAAAGATTTTTTTTTTTTTTTTTTTTTTTTTTTTTTTTTTTTGCGGGGGTGCTGCCTCGTGGAGGCCAGAGAAGCAGGAGCACAGCATAGCATTTAGCAAACTGCCTCAGCCAGGAAGCAGTAGGTGACGCGCGCAGTGGAAGCCCCCAAGCCGGGAGCCAGGAGCACCAGTGTGTGCAACAGGGAAGACCGAAGGGCAGCACGGGCACATNTCCAACCCCCCCCCCCCCCACGGAAAGCAAAATCAGATTAATAACAAAGCGGAAAAAAAAAATCAGCTAACAAACCCATTCAGCTGGACAAAACATGCTATGGGATTTCCTACTGGAAAAAATTTTCCTATTTCCTATGGGGAATCTGATACTGCCTTATTTTAAGCGGTACAGACTTAGATTTACAAAAGATAAATCAGAGGGTTACCTCTTCATCAAAGAATTTGCTACAGAATTTCCTTAAAATGTAATTTCCCTGGTTCATTTAAAATATAGATTTATCTAAATTCCATTTATCCAATATTCAGGAATATTTCTTTGGAAAAATGAGAAAACAGACTCTGGAAAGGAGAAACAGCCAATATTCAGGGTCGGCCAATAGTTTCTGCATACTAGCCCAAAGACCTTGGGATGACAATTTATTTATAATATGCTTTAAAAATATATAATACGTATATATATTCACTTCCTTATGACCCCAGAACTTTTCTGCATTTCTCATTATCTGGCTTAGAAAGGTATCTGCTCAGCTTCTGTTGCTGAGGCAAGGGGCAAACTTTTCTTTAGACGTTTCCCTCCAAGTGGTCTGGTCTAGGCAATATTTTAAAATTGTATTTAAATCTCACCCCATGAAAGGGTGGGAGCTACAAGTGGCTGCTGAGCTAGTTAACTCCAGGTGTTCCCAGTTTCATCCAAGCTCATGAACAAATATCCTCATGTATGCAGGAAGCCACACATAGTATGCCCTGCCTGCACAGGCAAAGGGAGAATAATTTGGGGAAAAAAATTATCCTGAATTCAGGAGAAAAGTTATAGCAATACTTTAATCAGGTGGATGGAGATAAAAATCCTTTAATAAATAAACCCCGGCATCTAAGCACATCCTGTTAAGGTCATGCACTAGCGGGGTGTGTGACGCCGCCTTCGCTAGATCGGGTGGGACAGGGGTGTGGGGGGAAGGGCTGAGACCGAGGGGCAGGCAGAAGGCCCGGAGACCCGGGTTTCCACTGCACTGTGTGGTTCTTGAGATACCTAGTGCTTTAGGCACCTAATAGGTACTACAGAAATATATAACAGGATCTCCGCACCTCCTGACAATACTAATGTGGAAATACTATACTCCTGACAAAAATGAAAATGATTTTTACTGATCATATTACACCTGTTTTATCTGTAAATTTAACATATACAATCTATCCCTTACTAAATAAAATGGGCAAAAGAAATACCAAAATATTCACTTAAAAACATGTTTATTAAGAAGCCTTGTAAAAAAAAAAAAAGAGGAAGAAGCCTCGTCTCTAGGGAGAGTAGGATGGGTTTGGAGGGCAGGGCTAGGGCGAAAGGGTTGGAGGAGGATTTGATTTCTACCTTATACCCTTTTGTGTCAATTTAACTGAGTATAATATGTATGACCTACTCAAATATATATGCATTGATTCATCACATTTTTATAAATCAAAACCCAGAAAGTTTTAAAAAAATGGTAATGAGTAGTAACATCAAAATATACTAAATAGGGCACCTGGGTGGCTCAGTAGGTTAAGCGTCTGACTCTAGATTTGGGCTCAGGTCATGATCTCAGAGTTGTGAGACTGAGCTCTGAATGGACGTAGAGGCTACTTAGGATTCTCTCTTTTCCCTCTGCCCCTTCCCCTCTCTAATACACACACACACTACTCAAAGACCTGTCATCCAAGCAAAAACTAACATTCTAGACTACTTTTTTAAAAATTATGAGTAGACATGAAGATAGTTAGAATAAAACAAAACCTAAACTGTTGTGCTACAATTGATATACATTTTTATCTAGCATTCTATTAAATAATGATGATGATTGTAATAATAACAGTTCATACTTATTTTACACTTAGTATGTACCAGACACTGGCCTAAATCCTGTTATTTTTTTTAATGTTTAATTTATAATTAGCAGATTTAAGAGAGAAAGGGAAAGTGTGCACATGAGCTGTGGGGAGGGGAAGAAGGAGAGAGAGAATCTTTTTTTTTTTTAAAGATTTTATTTATTTATTTGACACAGAGTGAGAGAGAGATTACAAGTAGGCAGAGAGACAGGCAGAGAGAGAGAGGAGGAAGCAGGCTCCCCACTGAGCAGGGAGCCTGATGTGGGCCTCGATTCCAGGACGCTGAGATCATGACCTGAGCCGAAAGCAGAGGCTTTAGCCCACTGAGCCACCCAGGCGCCCGGAGAGAGAGAATCTTAAGCAGACTCTGTGCTGAGCGTGGAGCCTGACTTGGGGCTTGAGCTCACGACCCTGAGATCATGACCTGAACCACAATCAAGAGTTGGACACTTCACCAACTGAACCACGCAGGTGCCCCTAAATCCTGTTATAATATTTCTCAATAATTGCTATAATGTTGTTGGTCTAATAAGCATTTTTAAAAAAATACTCAATGTAGAGAAAATCCTGGTGAAAATTAAACACTGAGAAAAAATGAAAGCTGGCCAGAATATACATGCATATCTGTAATTACGTTTTCCTCCATACCACGAAGAAGCCAAGTCTTCCACAGAAGTGATAAAGGCCATAATGAAGCTCAACAATGAACTGTGACAGCGGATATACTTCACTTCTAGGAACTTACCAAAGGTGTGTCTTTTCCTCCCACAATGCTGAGACCAAGACCTGAACGTCCCTTGGATATTTCTATAATCATCTCCTGGCCAGGAACAATGGGACACGTGGCAGGGTCCACTGACAGAGGGGCCTGGAAACCACCTGGAGAAGGACGAAACAGAATGACGGGCAAGTAGGAGAGGCAGCCCAGCACGCACCATCCCTTAGCTGGGGAGTACATGGTTTGCACATGTTCGTCATTCCACTCTTTCCCTGCTAAGCACCATGAAGGAAAGAGCTGGGTCCTTCTTGCCCATTCAGGAAGGGATGACACCTGACACTTTTGAGATGAAAAGAGTAACTACCCCCCTTACTCAATCAACTATTTTAAGTATACTTGAAATTTTTTAATCTTAAAATATACTCTGAAAACTCATACGGAAAGATGTAAGGTGATTAAATGATTAAGTACATATAGGTGTATGTTATAATAAAAATGAAGGCTGGTATGACAGAAGATTCTGAGTTATAGTTAGAAGTTACTAAGAAGAATTAGTGCTTAAACACTTTCAATTAGAGCACATCACGAATTAAGATATATAAAGGATTTTATCAATAAAGTATGACGTGGCTGAAAATAAGAATTACTTAACAATGATCCCAAAATATATACATAGTAAAAAAAAAAGTGTCATAAATACACTGTTCACGAACTAATTGCTTAGTTCCATAGCTGAATAACTTGTTAAAAGAGTTGCTGCTACTAGATAAAGTTTTACTTTTGACTCTTTAGCTCTACTGATTGAGCCAGCCAGGTGCCCCAAGGTTTACTTTCTAAAATCATTATTTTGTTTTATTTATTTATTTGACAGAGAGAGAGAGAGAGAGAGATCACAAGTAGGCAGAGAGGCAGGCAGACAGAGAGAGGAGGAAGCTGGCTCCCCAATGAGCAGAGAGCCCGATGCGGAGCTCTATCCCAGGACCCTGAGATCATGACCTGAGCTGAAGGCAGAGGCTTTAACCCACTGAGCCACCCAGGTGCCCCTATTTATTTATTTTTCTGAAGTAGGTTCCACAACCAGCGTGGAGCCCAACATGGGGCTTGAACTCACGACCCTGAGATCAAGACCTAAGCTGAAATCATGAATTGGTCACTCAACGGACTAAGCTACACAGGTGCCCCTAAATCATTGTTTAAGATTGGGTTTCTCTAAAAAATGAGAGGGAAAAAAATACTTACTGGTTAGGAAAAGATGTTTAATATAATCCCTTTATCTAGCATAAATTCTACACATGTGCATTTTCCAGATGGCTGAACCTAACTAATTGAAAAATCAAAATATTTAAAATGTTAGCTTCAAGAGCTTCTTGCACAAATAATAGCCTCCAGAGAACGTCATCTTTGACAACTAAGTTTAATCATCATGAGTCCTGACTCGTAACATGGGGATAGAATTTAGTTAAGGGCTGATAATAAAGGGCCCCACCTGCTGGTCAGCTGCAGCTAATGCACAGGGGCCAACCAGGGATCCACAAAGCTCATTAAACATCTGCACAAGCACAGGCCCCCAGACTATGCAGGCTAAGAATGATTTTCACATTTTCAAAAGGTTGGGGGAAAAAAATAAAAAGAAAAGAAAAATAACATTTCAAGACATGTGAAAATTACATGAAATTCAAATTTCAATGTCCATAAATGAAGTTGTATTGGAACACAGCCCTGCTAATCCATTTACTTCCAGTCTACGGCTGTTAGCACCCTGCGACAGCGGAGCTGAGTCGTTGCAACAGAGACCATATGGTCCACAAGACTTAAATATTTACTATCTGGCTCTTTACAGAAAAAGTTTGCCAATCCCTGATATTAAACAAAAGGAAACAGGCTCTAGGTAAGCCTGTGGAGGCTTCTGCTCCGGCTCAGTAGTAGTAGTAGTAGTAGTAGTAGTAGTAGTAGTAGTAGTAGTAGTAGTAGTAGTAGTAGTAGTAGTAGTAATAATAATAATAATAATAATAATAATAATAATAAAAAAGCAGGTTCTGGAGTGGTGGGGATGTGCATATAAGCTCCCAAGAAGGGATTTAATAGGTGGGTGAAATGGAGGCTCGTTCTTCGGCTGACAAATGCATGTAACGAAGCGCGTTCTAACAGGAAGTCAATGAACAATGTGTGTGAGGTGCCAGGGTAGCAGCTGGCACGACGTGGCATGCATGCAGTTGCTCTTTCTGACCACATGGAATTTATTAATCTAACGGCCTCCTAGTTAAGAGTCAGAAATTTAGTGACACAACCTCGGTAACAATAAAAAATGCCCTATTAGAAGGAGAATATTAAATTAGAGACTTAATTTGACTCTAGATCTTTTGGCAGCATATGCATTTCACACTCCATTTTCCATCCATTTACACTAAAAACAATGTGCAATAGGGCATAATTTCATGAATGCTTTATGAAGTTTATGCTCCTTCTGTAAATGACTAGTATAGCCTCTTGAGTGAGAAGAGAGGACACAGAGTCAGAGACCCTGGGGATGGCGCTTCTCTACCTCCACCTCTGCTCACCCTAGCCAGTCCTGAGTCAGGGTCGGTATGTATTCTTCCCATACAGCCCAGCCCGAAGCCTGACAGATGAAGCTCCCAGTAAATGTTGGGTAAGTAGAGGACCGAAGGAGTAGAATTTCCACAGATTAAATAATGGGAGATTAATTTCTGTTACCAAGATATAAATATGTGATGCATCTTATCAAAACTCAATTGGTCTACATTGTGGTTGCTGTCTCAGTAAAAGGCCAGGTAGTAAGTATTTTGAGCTTTACAGACCATACATTCTCTGTTGAACTACTCGATTCTACCCTTATTGTGTGAAGGCAACCTTAGACAACAGGTAAACAAATGAGTATTCCAGTAAAATTTTATTTGTGGACATGAAAGTCTGGGTTTCAGACAGTTTTCGTGAAATATTCTTTTGACTTTTTCCAACCCCTTAAAAATATGAAAACCATTTTTAGCTTGCAGACCATAAAAAACAGATGGTGGGCCAAATCTGACCCCTGGGTTGTGGTTTGCTGACCACATTCATCAAGTATTTTAGAAAAATCCAGTACTTTAGAATAATATACCTGCTTGCTAAAGTTCTTATTGAGTTGGTATTTATGAAAAAATATGCACAAAACAAATACATAAAGGTGTCAGGCCTGTTAAATTCATGCAGGGGTGTGTTTTGCCACTGGAGAGCACAGTGTTTTAAAATGGCCACTTTTTTTTTTTTTTTTTTACAGACCTATATCACGTAAAAGCAAAGTGGAAATACTCATTATTCATTTTGAAATTCTATTTTCAACTGCCAGTCAGCATAATTCATGCCAGGAATTCAAAGACAGAAAGTGAATACTCATGTCTTTAAGCACTGAAAATTAACAATCTTCAAATAACTTACATCAACATATGCAAGGCTAACAATTTGACTGAATGTGATTTTTAGGGGATAATACTCATACACTAAACATAATCTTCTGGGGAGATTCCAGAATAATTTGTAAGCCTCATATATAAACAGTATTTAGTGAGGGGCTTTTGTTCTAGCACCTTCTTACTCAGTAAGCGATAGGCAATCGCAGTAGCAGGTGAAGAAAATGGTGACCTGCCCAAGTCCTGGAGCTAAGGAAGCGGAGGAGGGGTGCAGAGCCAGGCTTCCTGACTCCTGGTCCAGTGCTCTTTTCAGGATATCACAATTCCCTCTTTTTCTCATGTTGGAGGAGTCAATTCAGTTCGGCTCATGGAAAATATCATACCATAGCTTGTGAAATCCGCATCCGTTGAGTGGTACGATGGAGCTGGTGCTAAAGGGATCTCTTGTGAACCGAAGGAGACTTTTGTTGAATATTTTTGCTGTTGTTTCATCTGGCTGACAGCCTACAAAAGAAGGGGAAATTAGACGAATGTCAAAGAGCAGAACGAAAGCCAAAGGATGAGACTTTAAAACCGGTGTGTTGTTACCCAAACAATGGTGGCACTCCAATAATGTCTTCTGACAATTTAGAGCGGAAGAGGTGGCAGGAGGAAGTTAGGATGATTTCTGTCCCATCCCCCATGCTTCCCTATTGAACTTTACATCTAAGAGGCTTCAGTGAAGGATGGATGGAGGAAGGGAAGAAGGATAACAGCTGACGACACTCTGTCATTGTGGTCTGTATATGATGCTGGGGCTGGGAAGCAGAACAAAAATTTTTATAATTTTCACTGATTCTAATGAAATCAATGTGAAGTCCACATAACCACGTTGTGCCCACTGAAGGGCAATCTATGCTGCAGATGTTCTGAGCACACAGCAATGTCCTTCTCTTCTGGATACATCCACAATAGTCAAATGCATTAGGCAGGTTAATTGAGCAACATGAGGGCCAGGGAGAGAAAATAAGCATCCGCTGAAAGTCTACTAAGTGCCAGGTACAACTGATTCCATTTTAATTCACTTTAAAGGATGATACCTTATTCACCCTTGATTCTCAGTGCCTGGAACATAGCAGACCCTCAATAAATGTTTGATGAATGAGTCAATGAATGGATATAGAACAGTAAAATTGAAGACATGGAAACTCACAGTTGAAAATGAATTTGTGATTCAATGAAGGTACAGAGACCTTTGCTATGTGAGCTTTGGAAAGTTAACTCATAATTCTGGATTTCTGTGGATAATACCTCCAATGAATATTAGTATTACAAAACTGAGAAAAACCAAACGGACTCCATGCTCGCTTAACAGGCAGTTAAGAAACATAGGTAGTGACCTGACCTGCCTTCTGGATCTGTAGTTAGCCAGGGAACCCATCCCCAGCTGGAAGATTCTGGTGGAGGCAGTGAAGCACCAGGCTGTCCCTGGAGTCTAAAAATAGGATCAAGGTAACTGCTCCAGAACAATGACACCTCAAGATTCTGTCAGCGGAAGGCGATGCCTCAATACAAGGCAGCGTGCAGCATATAAAAACTAGAACACCACCTGCCATTGTGTATCTGTGTTGTGCTTTCCAGGTTTTATAAACACTTTTCCATCCATGAATTCTTTTAATCCTGAGAACAACCTGGAGAGTGAGACAATATTACTTTCTTTTCTAGATAAAGAAACCACTGCCAAGTGACATGTCTCAAACCACACAGCTATTTAGGAGGAAGAGGTCAGATTAAAAGTCAGTAGTAGCTAAAGAATGCTACAAATTCTTTTTTTATTTTTATTTTTTAAAGATTTTATTTTTAAGCAATCGCTACCCCCATTGGGGGCTTGGGCTCATAACCCTGAGATCAAGAGTTGTGTGTTCTACTGAGTGAGCCAGCCAGGTGCCCCAGAATGATGCAGATTTAAAATGTTTATCAAACTGCTGCTAGGCAGTGGTTCTGTGGACGTTCATTTTTTTCTCTGTAGTTTTTCTCGCCAACATTTAATAGTGACCATATACTTACTTAAGAAGACTTATTCAAAGACATATTTTCAGTGATTTAAAAAAGAGGGAAGTGGAAAAATGACAAATACAGGTTTACTACCAGAAAACTGAACAATGGAAACACCTAGATACAAGTTACTCTGAGGACCATACTTTCCAGTGTCCTTGAAGCTAGATACATCTGCAAACTAAGTTTTGGTTTTGTTTTTTTTTTTAAGATTTTATTTATTTATTTGACAGAGAGAGACACAGCAAGGGGAGTGGGAGAGGGAGAAGCAGGCTTCCCGCTGAGGAGGGAGCCTGATGCAGGGCTCGACCCCAGGACCCTGGGATCATGACCTGAACCGAAGGCGGACACTTAATGACTGAGTCACCCAGGCACCCCTGCAGACTAAGTTTTGGTCTGTAGATGTAAACAGATGTGGGCTGTACAATTTTCAGGTCATTTTCTGCAGGATAAGGATCCTGCCTTCCTCTTCTTCCTAACTGGAATGCAGATGGGATGACAACAGCCCAAACAGTCGTCTCAGACCAAAAACTGGATGCACTTTTTTGAGGATGGTAATCAGATAAGAGGTGCCTCAGTGTGTGACACTGGGACATACGCATCATCCTCAGACTGATGACACTCATACTTGATACAGAAGAGAAACTTCTTGTAGAGATTGAGCCTCATCTTAATTCATAGAGCACTTAGGTTCAACTTTTGTTTTTTATCACCTTTAAAAAGCACATCATTAACAAAGCTGCTAAAGAGTTCTTAGTGAAAAAAATCATGTGATTAAAAAAAGATCTATTTAATTTTTAACTTTATTTTTGTTTTAATTTTCTAAAGATTTTATTTATTTGTCAGAGAGAGAGAGAGAGAGAGAGCGAGAGAGAGCATAAGCAGGGGGAGCAGCAGGCAGAGGGAGAAGCAGACTCCCCGCTGAGAAAGGAACCCAACACAGGACTTGATCCCAGGACCCTGAGATCATGACCTGAGCTGAAATCAAGAGTTGGACTCTTAACCAATGGAGCCACCCTGGCATCCCTATTTATTTGAGAGAGACAGTGCATGCCTGAGTGGGGGGCGAGGGGCAGAGGGAGAGGACCTTCAAGCACACTCCTTGCTGAGCCTAGAACCCTATCCATGAGATCACGACCTGAGCCAGAACCGAGAGTTGGACACCTCATTGACTGAGCCACCGAGGTGCCCCAGAATCACGTGATTTTTAAATTGGTAATGTTTGCGCTTATCATTATATCCCAGCTCCGGGTAGCATCCCACTGCATGTGCATGATATGTTTCCAACAGATAGTGATAGCATTGAACTCAATTAAAAAATAAGGAAACAGTCCACAGAAACCAAGTGAAATGTCCAACATATATTTTTAGAGGCCGATCTCTTGTTGGTAGGTGTGGAGATGGATGGGATGTGTGGTCCTGTGACTCATCCATTGGCACAAACCCAAACTACTGAGAATGAAGGATAAGAAAGGTTGGGTTTGCTGTTTAACAGCTTCTACCCAAACATGGGAGTTGGAATGGATGTTCTAGGTTATCCAACCTAACTAAACCAGTGGTTTTCAAACACTGTCTTCATAATAGAAATTGCCAGGGAGTTTTTAAAATTTATATGGAGGCTGGGGGCTCCCCCCCACCCCATCCTAGACCAAATAAATCAGCACCTAGGTGGACCCAGGCAAGTTTTGTTTAAGAATTGCTGCTTAAAGTTAAACCATGGATTTTTCACCCAGGGTAAATGGGTTTCTAAGAAATCCATAAAGGGCATTTTGGGAATTACAAAAATCCTGTGTTGTACCAAAATTATGTTTATCAGTGTTTTTCTAGGGAAAGACTCTACAGTTCATTTATGATGCAAAAACAAAAATCACGATTCAAAGAAGATATGAATTGTTGAGTTTGCTAGTGCTGACTAGCTGGGTGGCCACAAGTGAGTCACTTCACCTCCTTACACCTAAACTTTTCATCTTTAAATTGGTAGTGATTATTTCTAAACCTGGCCAGCTTGTTCAAAAGATCAAAGAGAAAAGGACATAAATAAACCTATCACTATGCCAGGAACAGTTTAAGATTTCAACTGACAATAGCTATTAATGTCTTTATGTGTTTTGATAATGAATGACCAGCCAGCTCCTGATTAAAAACCATGTGGGTGGTTTGGAACAGCTCAAGGGGTTGGGAAATTCTTCATAATGAGCTGACACAGGCTCACAGCAGGTGTTGCCCACTGACCTCCGGCTGGTTCTCTTCTGCAACCACTGAGCCAGACAGGCACCCCTCCACCTACTCATTTTTCAAAAATTTTATTTTAGAGAGAGAGCGCATCAGTGAGGAGGGGGTAGGGGAGAGTCTCAAGCAGCCTTCCTGCTGAGTGTGGAGCCCGATGCAGGGCTCAAGTCCACAAACTGGAGATCATGACCTGAGCCAAAATCAAGAGTTGGATGCTCAATGGACTGAGCCACCCAAAGGCCCCTACATCTACTCATTTTTATTTGAGTTTTTAGTATGTAAGTTTGGAGACTTTTCAAAAGTATTTTCTTTGGCAATATTTGAAATATCACGTGAACTCTAGTTCCTTAAATATAACAATAGCTAATACAGTGATAAGGTGAATTTTAGTAGCATAAAAGTATAAACTGGCACATAGAAATGAGAATCAAGATTTTAAAAAGAAAAAACTCAACAGCAACAATAGTACAAAAATTTGACAGAAATTTATAGTTTTTTTTGAGAAGTGAACTTAAAACGTAAGGAACACCAAAGTCACTCTATTTATATTTTTATAGAACTACAAATTCTCCCACTTAAGATTTTTACTAATGACATTAAGTAAGACATGGAACTCTCAGAATTTAAGTGCAGGTGTGTTTGTAGGGATGGCTCACTTTTAAACACCTGCTCAGGGTACTGGCCCAGGAAGATGCACAGAGACTATTTCTATACACCTTGCACAGAATCAGTGATATGGCTGTGGGTTGACTTCAAATTCTAAGACACACCATAACCTCCTAGCAAGTAATAAAGGGTCCGATTTCATTGCAATCAGTTCCTTTTCTTCTGGAACCCATTTATAATGCACAACATGCCAGCAGAACAAAACCTAAAGTGGAAATTACGTACATTGTCAGTTGGGCACTCCAGTGCCTTCTGCTGACCAGCCACCTGGGAGATGTCCTCCTCAAACAGAAAAGATACAACCAGTTAGTGGCATTGTAGGGCTCAAGTGCACTTTCCAACTGTAGCAAACACCATGGGGCTACAAAAATGACCAAAGCACCAGTCGTAAAAGTTCTGTTCATCCAACTGAACAAAGTCTCATTAATGAATGCAACCTTGTCATTTCCAAATGTTTCTTTTAGGCCCTTTCAGATCTACTTTAAACTTATCAGATACCCACTGATGGTCACTTCAGCTAGAGTTTTTTCTTCTTTTGCCATTCTAGTAATCTCTAAATTTGTATTTATACTGAATATTTAGTTCTTTCAGGGTTTGAACTCTGATATTAGAACTTTTTTCCCCTCAAAGTCACCAAAGACAATGAAGGATACAGAGTTCAGTTAGTCCTGAATCCCACAGAAAAGTGCAAAGTCCAGATTTTAGAGCGAAATAAACTACCAAAACACACAGGAAACCAATGCATACCTAAAGGGCGGTTTATTGATGCCAACAAATTGACTGGAATGCTTATGTCTGCTTCCCACTATATCCTATCCTTCTTTACGGGCAAAGTTATAGGGGAAACGATCATTTGATGGTTTACTCTCAGGGATGAACTCCAGCATTTGGACTTGGACAAGGCGGAGAACATGGAGACAGACTGATTTGGGTAGGAGAAAGGTTGGGCTTACTGTAGCCCATGGTAAATGTCTGAGACACACCTGCTGGGAGGTCTAATGTACAGACTACAGGTAGGTAAGCTATCTGAAGATGATGAGTGGTGTGACTTGTAGAGTAAAGCGGTAATTGTTTGTGACCCTAGTTCCTCGACTCAAGAGTTCTGCAACCCTGGGCAGGTTACCTGACATCTCCAAGCCTCACTCAGTCTCATTTATAAAATGGGAAAAAATAAAGGTTGTTAAGCTCTAGGGATGTTGTCAGGATTAAATGAGGCAATATATGAAAAGCACTTAGCATGGTACCTGGCAAACAACAAATATGTAATAAAGATGTTAATGATGATAGTAAATGGAATCCAGCCCTGATACATCCATATTCCTAACTCTACTATAGAGTTGGTGAAAATAATTACACAGACAGACACTTTCTCCTTTGGGGAATGCTGGAGTACTATCTGATATCTGCAGCCCCTACCCTGGTTTCTCTTTAGAACATACTGAACTACTTAATCCAACAGGCTCCCATCAGATTTGCAACAATACAATAGAGAGTCATGATCAGGTCATGCCCAGCCATTCATTATCATTAGATTAGGTTACAGTCTCATCCTGTCTCATCAATTCCCTATTGGTTTACACCTGAGAAACTGAACCCCAGCACATAATATCCTGAGACTGCCCCCTAGGTCCCCAGGATGATTGTGATTTCCCTTATCTGACCACTTATTTTTTTAGGACCCTAGCTCTTTCTCATTTAGATACAGATTCTCTCTCAATTTCCCATATGGGACAAACACTCTAGAACTCTTCCCAACAATCCTTCCCGCAACTGACCCCTCCGAACTGTGCTCCTAAACAGATTACAAGCCATGAATTCACAAGTTCCTTCCTGCGTTCTTCCCTGACACTGGGCAGTACCCCTTCCAGACCACGACCAAGTTATTTTCTCACCATTTACGTAACACTGTGTTGTATCTTTTTATGTGTTTGTCTCTCATATACTAATATGACTGACTTTGTCTTATTTGTTTCTTCAACATACGGCAGAACAGACCGCAAGCTTGATAAAGGGCCAGGGCTGAATGAATCAAAGTTCAGGAACTCAAATCTTAAATGCACCTGGATGGAGTTCAGAGCCAGCCTTGAAAGACAGGATGCAGAGTGAAGGTGATCCCGCGGTTTCCACTTAAAAGGATTACAGTTGAAAAAAGACAACACGGGAAGGTCAATAAATGGCGCTCACAGAAATTTTCAGAATTAAACTTCTAACCTGACTTATAAAGGAAAACCACTGGTATTATTCCTTCCAGTGTGGATCAAATAGCCTTCTGAAGAGCAACAGTGCCCCTACCTGAAAATGATATTGCAAATCAGCAGTCCCACCTTTGTTTAAACCCAGATTAACTAGCATGGGACAAAGGAGCTGATTTCCCCAGCTAAAGACTTAAAAACCCAATTTGCATATCGCACAGAGCTACTACTAATTCGTTGAATCCATCCTTATTTGCACTTGTAAATAAAAAGGGCACTGGAATCGTTGCCAGAAAAATCTGGGGTCAGATTGGTTCCATTACTGGCAGCGGTCATGCTCAGAAACCTTCATTTTTAGCAACAGTAAAAATACAGTAACAGCTACCTAAAGAAGGGGTTGCCAGCAAAGTTGAATTCAACACATGCTACAGAGCATCCACTCCATGCCAGCAAGGAAGACGACTAATGGAGCCGTGCACTTAGGACATTTACATATCCGGTGACAGACAGTAGAGAAAAAGTTACAGAAACTTTGAATCGTAACTGAATGTTATCTGTAGGAAGGTGTGTGGCAGATAGCAGGTGCCTGAGAAGTGACAGTTTCCTTCCCTTTCCCTAGTCCTCGAAATGTGGAAGGATGAGAAGAGGAAATCAGAGCTCTGAAAAGCATCTGGTCCAACACCCTGTTCCATTTCTTTCTCTTTCTTAAAGATTTATTTATTTATTTGAGAGAGATGCAGAAAGAGAGAGAAAGAGAGCGCGCAAGCGTGTGCACAGAGGGAGAATGTGAGGGAGAAGGAGGCTACCCGCTGAGCAGGGAACCTGATGCGGGGCTGATCCCAGGACCCTGAGTTCACGACCTGAGCCAAAGGCAGATGCTTATCTGACGGAGCCCCACAGGAGCCCCCTGTCCCATTTCTTATGCTGATTACAGTTAAACCTCTGGGCCAAGGGATGCGGCCATTGCATGACAATGATGATGACTGCGCTGCACTGACCGCCAATTACTGTGCTAGATACCATCCCCATTTCGGAAGCCGAAGTACAAAACAGAGCTGTGGTGTAAGGGCTATTGTCCTCAGTGCAGAGTTAACTGGGGCACAAGAGGCTGGAGCACATGCAGAAAGTCCAGGCGCATCGGGCTGCAGAGCCCCTGCTCTTAGCTGAGGACGAACCACAAGGGAAAGACAAAGTGCTGTTCACCTCCTCCCAGTGACACCCATGAGATTCTTAGGAGCCAGCCTCAACACAGTGATTCCATTTTTAGATAAAACATTAAGTCAGAACGAGTCATGCCAGCTTATTTTGAGCTTGGGCAGGCAAAAAAAATTCGTGGCACTAGCCACCGCAGTGACCTAGGGTACGTTACTTTCTTCTGTGTTTTGTGTTTAAACATAAATTTAGTACTTGCTCATCTTCCAACTACTGCACCGAGGGAGTTCTTAGTGCCTTCAAAGCTGAAGTTCTGGGACAGTCTAAGGTGCTGACTTTGCACAAGAGACCCCTAAATAAGAAGGCTGAGGAAGGAGTGTGGAAAGATCATATCATTTTGTGGAACAAACCAAAAGAACACATTCTGTGTGCGTTATATTATGATCATCAGGATAGTACTATGAACTCCTGAAAGAAAATGCTTTGTGGGCCAAGCAAATTACTCTGATCAAGAGAAGGAGCTTTTGAGTGGTGGACGTAAAAAGCAACCCTGGGAATATTCTATATAATAGATAATAATGGGGATGTCCAGTTTACAATCACCAAAGCTGGTTGACTTCTATCCCAAAGTTGGGTATTCAACATGCCCTATCTGTCCAACCAAAGTAATTGGTCCAAGGATAGACATCTGAACTACCTAAAAACATCCTGTGGATTTTCTAAAGTGGACCCAAGGGAAGAGACTCAGCCCCTTTGTGGTCCAGAGGCTTAGAAACTTTTGGTGGCCACACTCCCAGGAAGTTGAGGAAGCAAGTCTGCAGGCGAGGAGAGTCAAAGAGACATCCAGATACCTCTGGGGCACCAGGAGTCAGGTTCCCACTGTCCCTGAGGCTGACGACCCAGCCTTTCCTATAGTAATGTAAATAGAGCCTGGAGCCTATCAGTAAATTTCCCTTGGTCTGTAAAGTCAAGCTGAGATTTTATCACCTGCACTCAAGAGACTACTGATTAAAATGAGGTGGAGGGCACCTGGGTGGCTCAGTGAGTTAAGCCTCTGCCCTCAGCTCAGGTCATGATCTCAGGGTCCTAGGATCGAGGCCCGCATTGGGCTCCCTGCTCAGCGGAGAGCCTGCTTCCCCCTGCTTCTCTGCCTACGTGTGATCTCGATCTCTCTCTCTCTCTCTCTCAAATAAATAAAAATAAAATCTTTAAAATGAGGTGGAGCCCAGAAAAGATCTATCAGGATAACAAACCCAAAGGGGTCAAGCCAGAAGGTCTCTAGGGGGAGATGAAGGAAGTGAACTAAGAAAACTAGAGAGGGCTGCTCAGCCTAAAGGTAGTCAGACTCAGTGATTTTTAAAACATGGCCTCTCAGACACACAGATTGTCTCCTGCTGATTTGGCCCTTGGCCTCCCACTCTGGAGCATGTGGATACACTAGAAAAGGACAGCCTTTGCCTGAATCAGCCCCACCCAACTCCTCCCCCGCCTGGCCCCCTGCATTAGCTGAAATCCGGTCAGCAAGAGCTCCCAGCACCTTCCTGTCCCCCTCTGCAGCTCTTGGCCACACTAGGAATTGCTTCAGTAAAGCTGGATGCCAACCCTGCCTGTGACACTCAGTTGAGTCTCTGTTCCTCAGTTTTCTTATCAATCAAATGGGGACAGGAATAGGCTCAATCTCCTATAAAATAGAAATTAATACACTTAGAGTGATGTCTTTTGGAGCACACAGGAAATGCTGTGAAAGCGTTAACTGCTATGATTCTCAGCAGTTCTGAAAGCACCTTCGAGATAAGATTTGTGCTTCTTGTTCACTGGGGTAGTCCTGTGGCTAGCATAGTATCTGGAACATAATAGGCTTTTCAAACTAAACTTGCTTACTTTCTGCTCCCTTTGAAAGATAAGATATATAATATGGGTTTTAGATTATAGAACCTTAAAAACTATGTTAACAAGTAGGACTTCTCCAGAGAAGTGAAAACTTCACAGGTCAAAAGACAATGTGCAAGCTGCACACACACACACACACACACACACACAGGTAAGAAGTTCTGAGTTCTGGGCTCTGCCAATGCGTCCTTTTCCTTTGTGGGGTCCTTAGTGCTAATAATTAACACCGTTAGATTATTTTCTCAGTTTAGAAAAATCTGATAAGCAATAGCTTCCTTCCAGGCAAGTTGAATTTCACATAACAAGTCTTCACAGTAGACCAGTTAAAGGGGTTGGGAGGGAAAGCAAGCCAGCAGACGTCAAAGATGGGAATTTGTGTTAAAAATGTGCACCTCTATTTCTGCTGTCTCTGAGTTCATGAGGTCACCTTTACCTGCTACCCTCACATCTCTATATTATCTTCTTCGTTTATGATGCACAGGCAGAGAGAACGGAGGAAAAAGCCAAGAGCTTTCCTCTTGTGACTCTCATGAAGGGAACAGACCTGACTGTAAATCTACTGTCTTCTTTATGACCAGGAAAGGGGAATTTATCACGTAGGCAAATCTCAAGTGATTTTTCAGAAATACAAGATATAAAGTACAATGAGCTGTGAAAAATGCCACATATTTGAATGCACTTGAACTCTGCCATTGGCAATTTGCATACTGTCACAAAAGAGAGGCTGGTGCTGACTCAGACACATTGTCTCTGGCTTCTTACAAGGGAGTTCCTAGGCTTTTGTTATAGATGCAGTTTTCATTTCGGATCTGAAACAGAGAATAAGATTTGCACAGTGACATCTGCTCCCCTAGCTGAACCAGAAATCCTGCAGTTCTCGATGGACTAGAAGTTGGGGATAAAAATGGATTTTAAGGGCGCCTGGGTGGCTCAGTGGGTTAAAGCCGCTGCCTTCGGCTCAGGTCATGATCCCAGGGTGCTGGGATCGAGGCCCACATCGGGCTATCTGCTCAGCGGGGAGCCTGCTTCCTCCTCTCTCCTCTCTCTCTGCCTGCCTCTCTGCCTACTTGTAATCTCTCTCTGTGTCAAATGAATAAATAAAAAAATCTTTAAAAAAAATGGATTTTAAGTACACAGTCCAGCTGTTTAAAAATGAGCAGGATACACATCTGAGAATTCCAGCCTGGAAGTAAGACCTACAGTCATCGGAAACACATTTTAACCTATATTTCCAAACTTGGACCCCAGCACTTTAAAAACACTTAGGAATAATTTTTAATCAAGCCCAGTCATCAAAATTGACAAACTAATGTCAATTATACTTCATTTAAAAAATTTTAAAGCAAAATAAGATAAAAAATTGATAAAATGAACCTGTACCAGAAATCACATGGCATATTATTCCCTTAAAAGTTAAAATTCTAGGGTGCCTGGGTGGCTCAGTTGGTTAAGCGACTGCCTTTGGCTCAGGTCATGATCCTGGAGTCCCAAGATTGAGTCCTGCACCAGGCTCTTTGCTCAGTGGGGAATCTGCTTCTTCCGCTGGCCCTCCCCCTTCTCATGCTCTCTCTCAATAAATAAAATCTTAAGGAAAAAAAAAAAGTTTACAATTCTAGGGGCACCTGGGTGGCTCAGTCAGTTGAGTGCCTTCAGCTCAGGTCATGATCCCAGGATTCTGGGATCCAACCACGCATTGGGCTCCCTTCTCAGCAAGGGGAGTCTGCTTCTCCCTTTATCCCTCCCTCCACTTGTGCTCTCCTTCTTTTTCTCAAATAAATAAAATCTTAAAAAAGTTAAAATCCTACACTGAACTTATTATCTTCCTCTATGAATCTACTGTTGCTCATTTTTTTTCCATGTCATTGTTTCAAAAATTAGAGACACTATCTGCTTCCTACTTATTCAGGTTCGAAACCAAAGTCAGCTTTTACTAATCTCTCTCCTTGTCTACTTTGATTGAATCATTTGTAAAATAGATTGTTTCAGACTTTGGGATTTCACAGACTAAAAAATTTTCAAAAGAATGTCAGGATTATAGAGACACTTCCCCCCCACCCAGCAATGAAAACCAAAGAAATATAAGTTGGAGCATATGAATTTGCCATTTTGTAAGTCAAGAAATTGTCAAGTTCAGTGATTTCACAGGGTTCAACCTATTAAAGTCCTCTCCTCCCAATTACTACCATATATCATTACCATAATGTCACATAGGAAGAGCCATTTTAACACTAAAAATTTAGGTAGGGCACAGTTTTAAAGGGCAGTTCTTGAAATTGAATAGATTTAGCTTTATGAAGAACTCTGCATGGGGTTATTTTTTGTTTTTCCCACAAATCAATGGAAACTCACAGATCCCCATGGGTCTCTTTAGTATTATCTGAACAGAGGAGAAAGCTCGGACTTTGGAGTCAGATAATGGCTTACATCCAAATTTCTCTACCTGTAGGTTATGATGAACTAGGCTTCTCCAAACCTCAGTTTCTTCATAGGTTAACATCAATGATCTCTTGGAGAGGCAGAGTGACCTGATCAGGCATGTGAGTCTAACACGTAAGTAAGGCTTTGAATCTTTACCGTGACACTTAGTGCCCCTAAGCCTTTGGGCAAGTGAATTAACTTCTAGAATACTTGGGCCACTCATCTGCAAAATGGTAATAATAATGTTTTCATGATGGGGAGGATGGAGATAAACACTCTGTTCAGGTCCTAACAGATAGTTAATGCTCAATAAATGGTGGAGGGTATTATTATTATTACTACTGTTTTTATCAGGATAAATGAGGTACGATTTTCAAAGTGCCTACACTAAGTGACAAGTACATAATGAGTAGCCATTAAATAATAGTTTCCTTCTTATACAGAAATCTAAAATTCAATACACAAGAAAGAATGCATGAGAGGGGGGCCTGGGTGGCTCAGTCGTTAAGCATCTGCCTTCAGCTCAGGTCATGATCCCACCTTCCTGGGATTGAGCCCCACATCCGGATCCCTGCTCCTCGGGAAGCCTGCTTCTCCTTCTCCCACTCCCCCTGCTTGTGTTCCCTCTTTTGTTGTGTCTCTCTCTGTCAAATAAATAAATAAAATCTTAAAAAAAAAAAAAAGAACACATGAGATTAATGGCAGCTAATGCTTTCATGGCATTTCCTGTGTGCTCCAAAAGACATCACTCTAAGTGTGTTAATTTCTATTTTATAGGAGATTGAGCCTATTCCTGTCCCCATTTGATTGATAAGAAAACTGAGGAACAGAGACTCAACTGAGCGTCACAGGCAGGGTTGGCATCCAGCTTTACCGAAGTAATTCCTAGTGTGGCAAAGAGCTGCAGAGGGGGACAGGAAGGTGCTGGGAGCTCTTGCTGACCGGATTTCAGCTAATGCACGGGGCCAGGCGGGGGAGGAGTTGGGTGGGGCTGATTCAGGCAAAGGCTGTCCTTTTCTAGTGTATCCACATGCTCCAGAGTGGGAGGCCAAGGGCCAAATCAGCAGGAGACAATCTGTGTCTGAGAGGCCATGTTTTAAAAATCACTGAGTCTGACTACCTTTAGGCTGAGTAGCCCCCGCAAGCCTGTTGTCTTACACCCAGTCCACTTCATTCACCCTTCCCCATAAATGCGCTCTTCCTCCTAGCTTTCTTTTCTCAGTAGCAGCACCCACCACCCAGCCAGTCAGCTGCCACGATGCACAAGAAAGTCAGTCTTGATCCCTTTCCTCCCCTGTCAACTTTCATGTCAGTTATTCTAACAACTTTTTAACTCTCTCCTTGCCTCCAAGCTTTGATATTTTCTAAGGGATTTTTCACAGGGCATTCCAAAGGGTCTTTTCAAATGGCTCATCTCCTCATCATCTCCTCTTAAAAAACCAGTCCAAAGGTTATCCCTTGGTCCACCAGGCTTTCCACCACACAAACCCTGTCTGCTTTGTGGCTCTCACCTCCTGCCACTTGACCTGAATGGCCACAGCTCTGTCTCTGGTATTAGACCTGGGATGCAGAGTCAAGTGTCTAGAGGTGGTGGGGATGCAGGAACCAGGCTTGGGTGGGGGAATCCTGGAAGAGTAGGGACAGAAATAAACTGGAAGTGCATAAATGACTTATGGGGTGGCTTGGCATGCTGGCCTGTTTTCAGGAGAAAAGCGAAACCAGGATTTTTATGTGAATATCTCCTGATTCATAAAATCAAATGTATTAAGAACGCACCATGGAGGGGAAATAAGATCTGGATCGGTCTTTGACAGCCAGATTGTGACCTCTGCATCAGACCTAACGTGCTGTGCTCCTGAATGAGAGAGGTCTCATTTATCTTCACATTCGTAGAGCCTGACCCATCACAGGTTCTCAGGAAGTGTGTACTGAGTAATGAGTGTCCTGCACACACAGATGTTTTATAGGCACAATCTGGTGTGAACAACAGCTACGTTTACTGAGCCCTTACTGCATACCAAGCACTGTGCTAAGCATTTCATGTATAAAATCATACCCTGTCCTCACAACAGAGAGGTGGACAACCTCCTCTTCCATTTTTGGATGAAGATGCAGATAGACAGGATAAGGCGCTTTTCCTAGTGAACAGCAGGGGTGAACATGAAGCCCGTTCAGATTACTGAGCCCATGATTTGCATCTGATAGCCTTTTTCATCTGAGAAAGCAAGTACGAGCAAGCCCCTTGGAGACATGAGTAGTATCTGTAACACTCAACACTGATTTTTCAATAGGTCTGCTTGAAAATTTTGCATGGACCGAGCGCAGCAAGTGGAGAGGAAAAAGTGTTCCTCAAATGTTGCTATTGTAGCTGGTGGAGACCGTGATGGTCGAGTGCATGGCCAGTCACGGCATGAATGTCCATGTCACAGCTCATTGAGGTTAGTGAGAGTGAATTCAGAAACAACTCTCGCTTCCTCAGGCATCTTGCTACCCCGTACATTCCCAGATCTCCACAAAGAACCCATAGGTTGAAGGCCACCCTGAACTCACTGAGATACTCTCGTTTTTCTACTCTTGCCCTAAGGATCAGAAATATTCCACAATGAAAGACAACAGTAAAAATACATTGCAGACAGCTGGAAAAAATCTAAACATTTTGAAAACTTTTGAGAAATCTAAAATGTTATTGAGGCCACTGTATCAGATCTGTGATGACAAGGACCACTGGACACATAGACACACAGACTGTATTGCTGCGAAGCAGTTTCATAAATTGGGGAGAGAACGCTGAGCACATCTGTTAGGGGCATTTCCTCGCAGGTTTATCTTGGGCTGCTGGCCAGGTCCGGGGATGATGCTGGTTCTCAAGACCCAGATGGTACAACAGTTGCCATTTAAATAGCTCTAAACCTGCACTCGGAGGAAAGTTTTAAAGAATACATGCAGAAGGTTTGCATGCTGAGGGCAAGAAAGGTAAATTTCTTTACTGGCAGCTTTCTGTGGAACTTGTCTTTCCTTGCTGTTTATTAAAATCTTTCCCCAGGGACGCCTGGGTGGCTCAGTTCGTTAAGCAGCTGCCTTCGGTCATGATCCCAGGGTCCTGGGATCGAGTCCTGCATCAGGCTCCTTGCTCGGCAGGGAGCCTGCTTCTTCCTCTGCCTGCTTGTGCTCTCTCTCTCTGACAAATAAATAAAATCTTTAAAAAAATTAAATTAAATTAAAATAATAAAATGAAATGAAATGAAATGAAATCTTTCCCCAGAGTATGAGAATAGTTAGCTGTCACCATCTCTTGTGGGTGGCCATTGCTATAATGAACTTCCAGCTCGTCAGGTGGCATCCAGCCTGGGCCCCGTCCAAGCGAGTCACCACTTCGCAGCTCCAGTGCACAGTCACCTTCTAGAGCCCCGCTGGGCCTCCCACTGCTTTCAGCCCAGGGACCACCTTGTTGGCCTGGCTCCAGTCTGGGGTCCATCTCACCAGGGATGGCAACCATGCACTTTCATACTTTCAGTTCACCTGACTCCCCAAGGCTCCACCATCACCTAGCACCTGTCCTTCTTTCTTCTTTGCCACATTCCCAGTAGCGTCAGCTTCTCCTTCCGATCTCAGTTCATTTCCCCGAAAAAGCCCTCCCTGACAACGTCGAATCCCCTTCCTCTATTCTCCCATAGCACCAAACACCTCTAGTTCTTAGCTTTGACCAAAATTGAGGCTTTGATCTCTTTGTGACATTATCTGAATGACGTCCGTCTCCCATGAAGACTGTAAACCACACAGGAAGAGAGACTTTGTCTGTTTACCTTCTGTAGCATTGCTCCAGGATCTGGCACAGAATGCAGTAACAGACAGAGTGCAAGTATTTATAAGATAAAGTCAGGCTTTAATTTTTTAAAAATATTTTATTTATTTATTTGACAGAGAAAGATCACAAGTAGGCAGAGAGGCAGGCAGAGAGAGAGAGGAGGAAGCAGGCTCCCCGCTGAGCAGAGAGCCTGATGCAGGCCTCGATCCCAGGACCCTGAGATCATGACCTGAGCCGAAGGCAGAGGCTTTAACCTACTGAGCCACCCAGGTGCCCCAGGCTTTAATTTTGACGGACAAACAATCTGGGCTTTTTCTACCAGGGATCATTGAACACTTGTAAAATATCCCAAAAGGTGGAAAGACTATACACTTATTGAACAGATTCTGTTTCTAGAGGTTACCTCAGCATTGCTCATTTGATTTCACTTTGTGGATTACCTCTATTTTTACTTCTCTTTCCTCTTGCTCCTGTTTTTTAAGAATATTTTTATTGAGATATAATTAACATACCACAAAATGCCTCCCCATCTCAAGTATACAACACAATGGTTTTCACATTCAGAGTTGTACAAATATCATCACAATCTAAGTTTAGAACATTTTCATAACCTCAGAAAGAAACCCTAACGGGTATACCCATTGGGGTCACTCCCATTCCCCACCCAGACCCCCAGCCATAGGCAACCACTGATTTATTCTCTGTCTCTATAGGTACGCCTCCTGTTGACATTTCATATACAGAGTATGTGGCTGTAGCATCATGTGTCAGAACTTCATTATCTTTTAGTGCTAAATTCCATGGCATAATATACCACATTTTATTTATTCAGGTGATGGACATTTAGGCTGTTTCCATTTTGGGGCTATTATGAATAATGCTACTATGAACACTAGTATACAAGTTTTTGTGCAGATAAGTTTTCATTCCTCCTGGGTGCATACCTAGGAACAAAATTATAATATGTTGATATAACTAGGCTTAATACTGTGAAGAACTGCAAACAGCTTTCCCAACTGGCAATGCTACTTTATATTCTCACTAGTGATGTATGAGAGCTCCAATCACTCCACACCCTTGCCAGCACTTGCTATTATCTGTCTTTTTGATCATGGTCCTCCTAGTAGGTGTAAAGTGTATTTCATTGTGGTTTTGATATGTATTTAGTTCCCTAATGGTTAATGAGGTTGAGCATCTTTTCATGTGCTTATTGGCCATTTGTATATCTTTAGAGAAAGGTTTATTCAGGTCCTTACCCACTTTTTTTTTTTTAAGATTTTATTTATTTATTTGAGAGAGAGAGAGAGAATGAGAGAGAGAGAGCATGAGACGGGGGAGGGTCAGAGGAGAAGCAGACTCCCTGCTCTGTGAGGACCACGATGCAGGACTCGATCCTGGGATTCCAGGATCATGACTTGAGCCAAAGGCAGTCACTTAACCAACTGAGCCACTCAGGCATGCCCTTACCCATTTTTAAATTGAGTTGTCTTTTTATTATTTTGTTGTAAGCTAGTTGCTTTAAAATGATTTTACTGGGCGCCTGGGTGGCTCAGATGGTTCCTTCCCTTGCTCCTTCCTTCCCACTAGCCACTGAACTTCTAAAGATAGCAAGCTGATGTGAACACTTGTCCTCAAACATCTCAAGCTCTTTAAGAAGCTCTAACAGTTCTGCTCATCACTGAATCTTCTGCACACAGCAAGACAAGCTCGGTTAATACTTGTTGTTTGAAAAAACAGACCACAAAGCGATATTTCTGGTATTTCAGAAAGGCTGTCTATGTGAACTACATGACGAGAAGAAGACGGGCTTTTGGGGCAAAAATAACAGGGTTTGCGTCTCAGCCATACCACCTACCTGCTTCGAGACCTTAGGAACATACTTGCCGCCTCTCAGCCTTAGTACCTTGTCAGTAAAGCAGGGCCAATGATATATTTCATTTAAGATTTATTTATTTGAGGAGGGGAGGGGCAGAGGGAGAGACTCTTCAAGCAGACTCCCCTCTGAGCATAGAGCTCCTGATGCAGAGCTCAATCCCAGGACCCCGTGATCATGACTTAAGCCGAAACCAAGAGTTGTATGCTCAACCGACTGAGCCACCCAGGTGCCCCCCCACTGGGTGATTATTTAATGTCTTAGTGCCTCTGTTTCCTCATCTCTTTCTTTCTTCCTTCCTTCCTTCCTTTCTTTCACAGAGAGAGAGATCACAAGTAGGCAGAGCAGTAGACAGAGAAAGAGGAGGAAGCAGGCTCCCTGCTGAGCAGAGAGCCCAATGCGGGGCTCGATCCCAGGACCCTGAGATCATGACCTGAGCCGAAGGCAGAGGCTTTAACCCACTGAGCCACCCAGGTGCCCTGTTTCCCCATCTCTTAAATGGGGATAATACTAGCACTAACCTCATAGGCCTGTTATGTAAATGAGCTTAGGATAATGCCTAGCATATAGGCATTCAATAAATACTGCCTGTTATGATCAGCGTTTGCATTTCTCAGGCTGAACAATTCACTTCGGTTTTCTAAGTTACACCTTAATGCTTCGCTCACAACAGCTAATCCTTATGCTGCTAGCACTAAATGTTTTAATTAGAATAACAGCATCATCATTATTAACAACGACTCACCCTCGTACAGAGATTCCAGAGCACTCTGCCATGGTTCTGCATAGTACTGGATAGCTGGCCCTCCTCAGTTCTCGCAACAGTGGTTTCTTTCTCTCATTTTATAGATGCAGAAACTGAGGCACAGAAAGGTTACATGTCCAATATAATCTGGTAGTCAATGGCAGAGTCAGGATTTGAATCCAACTAGTCTGGCTCCAACATTTGTACTCTTGATAATTAAGTTATACTGCCTCAAAAGAGTATATTATATTAGCACGCATACTCTCAACATGATAAAAACATAGGTTGAGAGGCGCCTGGGTGGCTCAGTCGGTTAAGCGTCTACCTTTGGCTCAGGTCAGGATCTCAGGGTCCTGGGATTGAGCCCCACGGTGGGCTCCCTGAGCAGGGAGTCTGCTTCTCCTTCTCCATCCACCTCCCCCCAGCCCCATGCTTTCCCACACTCTCACTCACTCTCTCTCAAATAAGTAAATAAAATCTTAAAAAAAAATAGGTTGATATCCAAAAGATTAAGATAATTACTTTAGGGATTCATGACCTTCTATGTCAAGATACCAGGGAGTCAAAGACCTTTCAGGATGAGACCCAGGTCTTCCAATTTCCTGTTTTGTGATCCTTCCCTAAGTAGATTAAGGTCTCATCTGTAAGTCTGGGATAAATATTTCTTGCTCTACTTTTTACATAGGGTTATTTGGGGATACAGTTGAATAAGATTACAAAGTATCATTTTATTTTTATTTATTTATTTTTATTTTTTTAAAAGATTTTATTTATTTATTTGACAGAGAGAGACCAGATCACAAGTAGGCAGAGAGGCAGGCAGAGAGAGAGAGAGAGAGAGAGAGAGAAGCAGGCTCCCCGCTGAGCAGGGAGCCCGATGCGGGCCTCGATCCCAGGACCCTGAGATCATGACCTGAGATCATGACCTGAGCCGAAGGCAGAGGCTTTAACCCACTGAGCCACCCAGGCGCCCACAAAGTATCATTTTAGAAAAAATTTAGATATTAAGAAATTAAGCTAATGAGATAATGACACTTTGTTTTGCAAATCACAAAGCTCTGTGCAGATAGCTTTTTAAAAGTTCCCTTCAAGAGGCTTAAAAAATAGTTTTAACAGGCTCTCACCTAGACTTCTGAAATAGATTCCAGACACTTCCCTTCCTCCAGTCTCTCACAACTGGAATCTATGTTTCACAAACCATCATCTGATCAGTTGTCTAAAAACAAGTTATTCTCCCTTTAAAAATATTTGAGAGAAATCCAATACCTACTGAAGGTATTATAAACCCCTTGGCTCTGGATCTGGGGACTACTGAGATATGGACCAAAGCCAGCCATAACTGAACAGTGGAAACAGTCCTGGAATATGCTGACCCATGACTTAGTCTTAGCTCTGGAAACAGGTAGGCTTGAAGAATTTAATAGCTTTCTGAAGTACACTTTCTCCTAGGTAGCACCCTGTGTCTACCCATATTCATGTAGCTACTGAGACACTGACTGAGCACTGAGCACATGAAGATGAGTGAATTCATCTATAATTCACAGCATCCAGTCCCTTCAGTTCTGCGACTCCACTGTTCAAATTATATTGCCCATTGTTGCCCTACAAACGCCCAACACTTACGCGCTACTCCATCGTCCACACAGACTGAGCTGGTAAATCTCCCCTCTACACCAATCTCACCAGTCAATTGCCTTCTCATCTTCGGACGTTTACCTTAAAGGCCATGATTCTAGGAAACCTTCCTTAATCCCTGAATGAGATGGTCTTCCTTCCACTTTTGAACACATGCAACACAGTGTGTGAGGTTTTTTTTCCTCTCTCTCTCTCTCTCTCTACTATACTTCTGCACATATGATTTTCCAGACACAAATTCTATTATCCTCACTGGTTCTAGAGGGTCAGCTTCTGAAGAGCAAGGCTGGTGTTTCTCCTGCTCACTCCTGCAGGAGCCAGCATCGTGCCTCATGAGACAGACAGATGTCCCCCGTAAGAAGCAAGGAAGCAACTTCTAGAGGGTTAGGGCTTAGTGTTTCCAACTATTGTGACATAAACAGAAAAGAGTCAAGGCCCACACAGGTCACATGCTGTCCTCCGACAAGATGCACTGGGCAACAATCCGAGGGGGTGTAGCAGCCCTAACGCCGATCTTGTAATAGAAATACTCATGATAACTAGTGACGAGTAACAGTTATTAATACTTTGTAACAAGAGAACACATTAGCTTGCACCATATGAAATTCTTACACACAAAACAGCCATTTCTTATGATTCAATCTAGTATTTTGCTAATTTATTATCTATCCTCCTCCCCCTACTCATCCTGAAGAGAGTCCCCATGAGCCCAGGCATTTAAAAAAAAAAAAAAAAAGGGCGCCTGGGTGGCTCAGTGGGTTAAAGCCTCTGCCTTCGGCTCAGGTCACGATCTCAGGGTCCTGGGATCGAGGCCCGCATCGGGCTCCCTACTCAGCGGGGAGCCTGCTTCTCCCTCTCTCTCTGCCTGCCTCTCTGCCTACTTGTGATCTGATCTCTCTCTCTGTGTCAAATAAATAAATAAAGTCTTAAAAAACTTTATTTATTTGTTTGTTTGTTTATTTATTTGGGGCGGAGGGGGGATGGGCAGAGGGAAGCACAGAGCCTGATGTGGGGCTCAGTCCCACAACCCTGAGATCATGACCTGAGCCAAAATCAAGAGTCATGTGCTTAACCAACTGTGCCACTCAGGAACCCTGAGAGCAGGCATTTTTCTACATTTTGTTCACTTTTGTATCTCTAGTGCCTGGAACATAGTGGTATTCAGCAAGTATTTCTTGAGTTAATGGATGAATTTGGTAAACTATTTGCCCTATATTGCACTACACGATTTATACCTTATAGTCCATTTGTTTCCTCCTAATATCCTGATTACTGTTCTTCAGGTGGGAAAACTGTGGGTTGATGAGGTCAAGTAACTCATCCAAGACCACACTCTTAATTAATGTTTTATGGTAGGCCACTTGTATTTAAACACCAATCTCACCAGTCAATTGCCTTCTCATCTTTGGACGTTTACCTTAAAGGCCATGTATTTAAAGTTAAAATTTAGGCTATCTTTCTTCTCTCAGCTAGACCATGTATATATTCTACTGGAAACAGTAAGAAAGAACTTTAATACTAAAAAGAGACGGAGATGAGGGGGGAGGGAAGGGAATAAGAAAGACAGCAGTCAGTGGCTATGGGAAGGTTTCCATCTTGGTGAAATGCAGTATAAAACAATATCTATAAATTACCCTCAGCCCCTCAAGTCCTCTGCCTGAGAGTGGGACCCTTCAATTGTCTTGACATTTGGAGCCCCATCACTGGCATTGCTTTCTTGGGAACAGCAAATGGATATTGGATGGCAGTTGCCTATAGCCTACAAGTCAATCTCTTTGGACTGCCAGACTCTTCTGGCAAGCAAGGAAAATATTCTTACCCTTTTTACCATTTCCTCTGTGGACTGAGTTGGAGGCCCCCACTTACAAAACCCTGTTGCTTTATAAGACTTTTCCCTAACCTATCTTGGAAATACAATGCCCCTCAAAAACCATGTTAATAGTGTTTTTAAATGAAGGAGGTTTGAGTTAAAACATTGTTGATGTTACTCACTCCCCTTCCAGTGCAAATATGCTGTTTATCTTTTAGAAAGGGAACAGTGTAACCTTGGAACATCTTGTTCAAGAACAGTGGGTACAATCTGTTAGTCTCGGTGTTCTGGACGCCAGGGTTCTTGCATCCCATTTACAATTTGCCCGGGAGTAGCCCATTGTCATTTCCACTTTTGCTGAAATGTCCTTTCCGTTCAGCCTGAAAGAATCAGTTTCTTTTCTAGGACACAGAATCTAAGACAGTCCCAATATACATTTTCTAAAAGTTGAAAGAAGATAAATGATTTCTCAAACTCCCCAAAGTGAAATGAACAACTCTGTGCTGCCGTAAAATCAGGGTGACTCTGAGATTTGTAAGACGCTTTGAAATACAGAGAAAAAAAGCCCACATTTCTTTCTAGAACTTGCAGTCTAACCCTGTAAGTATAAGGCTGCAAAACAAAAAGATGGATTGTGAAATGAAAGCATGGGAGTCAGACTGAATGGGGGGTGAATCCAGGTCCACCACATTCTAGTGAGTGGCCTTTGGCAAGTTAGTGAACGTCGTAAGCCCTCAGTTTCTTGGTGTGTAAAAGGGAGGTATTGCCACTGCACTACAAGGATGAGGAAGTTAATGTAGCATGCAGCACGGTACCCAGGACACAGTAAAAGTTCAATAAATATGAAATAAAATATCAAGAATTAAAATATATAAGGAGAGAGGGCTCTCTAAAACTGACTCTTTGGGGCAGCTAGCTGGATCAGTTGGAGGAACATGTGACTCTTGATCTCCAAGTTGTGAGTGCGAGCCCCATGATGGATGTAGAAATTACTAAAATAATAATAAGAATAATAATCTTAAAAAAAAAACAACAAACCTCCCTTCTAATGCTCCACTCCCTTGGTGAGTTTAACCATCTTTTCTTATGAATCAATGGAATACATTTAACATCTTTTTCTGTGCCTTTATGGACTGACGACAGCCCTATAGCCTTAAAGAAGCCCAATACTGAGCAAGACTAAAAGAGAAATTGCTTCTTTTGTCCCAGACAGCACAATTCAAGTGTGAAGAAAACAGGAGAATATGCTATTTGTTGGAATTAATGGGTCACTCCATATGGAAAGGCTTCTACTAGCTCCCAGATCAAGATTCCTAGAGAAGTAAACACAACGCAAGTATCCTTTCCATGGTGGTACAAAATATACATGATGCACCTTTAAAAAAGAACACTGGATGAAAAACACCGAGGATTCTCACCAGTTTGGAGGTTTCACTTTCAGGCAATTGTTTAACACCGACTTCGAGACTGCCATCTTCCTCACCGCTAACAGGTTCGGTACCACTCTGATCCTATGGCACATTAAGAAGAAAATGATAAAGATGTTTTACTTCACTCATACTGCCCAGAACTACATACTCAACCACAACAGCTTGTTTTATGATTGTTGTAGATACTGTTTCCTCTCTAGTGGCCATTCCTATTTTCCTCCTTTCCACTAGAAGTCCATCCCCACAACATCTCCCCCCGCCCCAGAGCTGTCCCTGCTACTTACAGATATGCCTTAGAAAAAGCTGTTCCCTATTCTCTGTTCCAAGGTTGGGCCTGATTGTCATATGGTTAATCCCACTCTTTTGGCCAGTGACTTTGACAGGAGTGGGTATGTGATCTAGTTCTGCTCAATGAGACACAAAGAGACATCTAGAAAAGTTTTTCCTTGGTCTTTTTTTTTTTTTTTTTTTTTTTGNCCTTGGTCTTTTTTTTTTTTTTTTTTGAAGATTTTTATTTTTTAAGTAATCTCTATACCCACGTGGGGCTGGAACTCACAATCCCTAGATCAAGAGTTGCATGCTCCACACACTGAGCCAGGCAGGTGCCCCAGTTCCTCCTTGGTCCTCAAAAAACCACAAGAAGTTCCCCTACCCCCCTCGTTAACAAGCAAGCATGAAGCTCAAATTGCCATGCATAGCAATCCCACAGTCCTGAGGAAACCAGCCTTGAGATGAAGCTGATACTGTGAGTGACAAAGTTGGAGATGGAAAAAGTGGACTCTGATGGCAAAAGTGGGCCGTTACATCAACCTGACCTGAAGAACAGTCTTATTCTTAGCAGCCTTCACCTGAGAGCTCATAAATTTACTTATTGTTTCAGCTAGTTAGGTCTTCTATTCCCTCTGGCCAAAACTTTCTGAGATACTTGTTTCTTTTCTGAGCAAGATTAAACTACTTGAGATAAGAGACTATTTATCCTGTTTATTTCTGAAACTCAAGTACCTAACACTACGTCTGATGCATGAAAAACACTGGACAAATCCTGGCTGAACCAGTGAATGCAACAGTTGTTTTCTTGACAGTTATTTTCTGCAAAATTCTAAAAATATTTATTTAACATAAATGAGACATCTTATAAGAATAAGCCCCATTAAAATTCCAAAACAGGGGCTCCTGGGTGGCTCAGGCGGTTAAGGGTCAGACTCTTGATTTTGGCTCAGGTCATGATCTCAGGGCCTGGGGACTGAGCCTTGCATCAGGTTCCGTGCTCAGTGGGGAATCTGCTTGAGGTCCTCTCTCTCTGTACCTCCCCCCACTTGTGTGCACGTGTGCTCTCTCTCTCTCAAATAAATTTTTAAAAAAATAAATAAAATTCCAAAACACATTCAGTATCTCTCAATTGAATTATAACATATTAAATGTTATACTTAATTAACTAGAAGTTTGTTTACTTTCTGAGGGCACATAGGGGAGAATAAGGATGATACATGGAGCATCTACATTGTATTTATTTGAATTTTTATATTAAAACACCACCATTTTGGGATTACTATAGATTTGGTGGAACTGTTTGGAGAGAAAATAGTTTTGATTTTGGGATATTCAATCTCAACCTTATAACTTAAGTAGTGCAAACTGAAGCAAAGATATAGTGTTCTTTCATCTATTGAATGGACAATAGAAAGAAAACATTCAGTATTGATCATGTAGAGAAAGAGGAATTTTTACATGCATTGAAAGAATGTAGGTTTGAACAATCTTTTGGAAAAAAGATATAAAATATACACATACATAGATACACATGCAGGAAAATATTTGTCAGCCTAAGGACAAATTTTTTAAATTGCTTACTTCTGGGGAATAGGATTAAAGAATGGGGAATTGTTGCATTAGTTATTTCTATACTATTTGATTACAGAAGAATTTGCATGTATTAATGCAAGTTTAAGAAATAGAGGGGAGCTATGAGAAATATCTAAAAGAAAAAAAAATCTAACAAAGAAAGTAGCATTGGGGTGCCTGGCTGGCTCAGTTGGAAGAGCATGCAACTCTTGATCTCAGTCATGAGTTTGAGCTCTACACTGGTTGTAAAGATTACTAAAAAACAAACAACCCCCCCCAAAACCAACCAAACAAACAAAAAAACTAAGGAAAAAAAAAAAAAGCATGGATGTTAAATTGGCCAGATTCAGGTTCGAATCTCAACTTGCAAATTAGAACTATATGACTTTCAGAAAGGTTCTAAGACTGAGTACTTATTTTTAAAGCACAGATAAAAGTACCAGATTAGGGGTGCCTGGGTGGCTCAGTTGGTTAAGCCACTGCTTTTGGCTCAGGTGATGATCTGGGAGTCCTAGGATCGAGTCCCGTGTTGGACTCTCAGGTCCATGGGGAGGCTGCTTCTCCCTCTGAACTTCTCCCCTCTCATGCTCTTTCTCACTCCCTCTCTCTCTCTCCAATAAATAAATAAAATCTTAAAAAAAAAGTACCAGGTTAAAAATACTACCCCATAGGTTGCCTTGAAGATTAATAAATTAACATGCAAAATATATATTAGCACAACACCAGGTGAATTAATTTATTTCCAGCTTTTTTTTTAAGTTTTTATTTATTTATTTGAGAGAGAGAGAATAAGAGAGAAAGAGCATGAGAGGGGAGAGGTCAGAGGGAGAAGAATATTCCCCGCCAAGCAGGGAGTCCAATGTGGGACTTGATCCCGGGACTCCAGGATCATGACTTGAGCCAAACGCAGTTGCTTAACCAACTGAGCCACCCAGGTGCCCCCAGACAGGTTCTTTATCCATCCTTTGTTCCACGTAGTCTTCATAACAACCCCATATGAGTATGTCCCAAAGTCATTCCAATTCATGGAATTGGGAAGAAGATACATTTTAAATGAACTTGCCTAGTCAGTGAGAAGTGAACCCAGGATTCAAAGCTAGGTAAGACTGACATCAAAGGTCCGTTCTTGTTAACTATGCTCTACACCCTAAGTAAATGATGCTCTTGTTTTTTTCCTCTCTTTATTCCTTGTCAGCACTGAGTGTTGATAACTAATCTTTTAGAAAACAGGATTCACAATCTCAAAAAAAATCATTATCAGACCATTAATTTTTAAAGAGTGTTTTAGCATTTGTTAACCAGAAAATTTCATGAGGTAGAACATCCTCCTCTCAGTGAATTTCGGGTAACCAAGAAGTCACCATACAAAATAAACATGCCCAAGTGAAGAAACTAAGCTTGCGAATATATCGATTTTCAGTATTTTAGACAGTGGATAAGTTCTAGAGACAGAAAAATTCTGAAGAAACAAATTACACTTTCATTTTTTAAAAAAATATTTTATTTATTTATTTGACAGAGAAAGCACAAGCAGATGGAGTGGTTGGCAGAGGGAGAGGGAGAAGCAGACTCCCCACCGAGCACAGGGAACCACACGTGGGGCTCTGATCCTGGGACTCTGGGATCATGACCTGAGCCAAAGGCAGATGCTTAACTTACTGAGCCACCTAGGCGCCCCTGAATTACACTTCTAAAAACTAGGACTTATCCTGGGTGGCTCAGTGGGTTAAAGCCTCTGCCTTCAGCTCAGGTCATGATCTCAGGGTCCTGGGATCGAGGCCCACATCGGGTTCTCTGCTCGGCNNNCAGGGAACCTGCTTCCTCCTCTCTCTCTGCCTGCCTCTCTGCCTACTTGTGATCTCTCTCTGTCAAATAAATAAATAAAATCTTTAAAAAAAAAAAACTAGGACTTACTCTCTGGGAAACCTTTAATGCCCCCAAATATTTCATGTGTCTGCTTCTGTAAGCTGTGGTGAGCCCCGAAGAAGCCCTGGGGTGGAGAGCGGGGAGAGGGGGGCTATGCTATCTCATGGAGGCTTTGAGACATTCAGTGTTTGTAACTGCAGCACATTCAATTATAGAACAAACACATAGGGAGCTCATCTGATCCCAGACGAGAGAAGATTTTCACCAGGACGGTAGTCAGCTGATATTATTCATCTAATTATGCATGTATCTTGTTGGGGGAAAGCAAAGTGCTTTGTAAATAAGTCAGAGGAATCTTTTATATTTCTCAGCAATGTGAGTATAGAAGTGAGGTTTTCTTGGTCTTTATAAAATGAATATTGAAGTCAGAGAGAAACCAGTTGTTTGATGCTTCAACTCTGAAAATGTAAGAAAACATGGGCAAGACACTCGAGATTGCAAATGGGCTATAGATCTTTTAAGATTTGGATAAAAACAAAAAAAACCCCTCTATATCTATAAAAGAATAAAAAAAGAATACCCTTTATATCTATACCTACAGAATTATCATACAAAGCCGAGTCTCAAATGTCACTTACTCCATAAATCCTTCCTTTTCCTTAGCTATTAGACATCTCTTCTTCCTCTAACCTCACTTAACATTTTACCTGAACTTCCTATGTCACTTATCATCTCTTCTGTATCCTAATTATATATGTTTGGCATTGATCTTTCTGATGAGGCTGAAAGATCCTTGAATCCAACATCTGTGCCTCATTCATTTCCTTTGTCTGATTTCCTTTGTCTGATCTTTCTTGATACTCATCCTAGGTCTTTCTCATTTCAAAGTCAATGCTCTTTATAACTCTACCATGAACACCTTCTAAAGAGTCTCCTCCGTTTTTAGTTACTGGGTTAGTTTGAGATGGTTCCAGAGAGGAGGGTTTAAAGTCAAAATCTAGATGGAGAGGAGTCAGGTAACACAGGAAGCTGGAATTGAGAGCGGTGAGCAATAGAAGCATGTGCTTTCCTAGGAGAGCGACCGCTTATAGAAGAGTTTTCATGCTTAAATGAGGCACAGGATGAAACAATGTGGGTTCTGTTCTGAGAACAGAATGGCTCACATGTGTTAGGCAACCTTTAAAATACCCCGCTGACCAGGAGCTTAGAAATCAGGAATCGGGCAGGGATGGGAAGAGGAAAATAGGTCAGCAAGCATGACTTCCAAAGCACAATTGTATCACGGTGGTTTGAAGACCATCTGGCCGATGGATGGTGGCCCAGTGACACCCAAGATGATTGAGCTAATTTGGGTAGCTGGGTGTTCCCTTCCTTTCTTGCTGATCCTCAAACCTCCTGTCCAAAGCTGCCTGTGCAGCCAAGGCTGCTCAAGGACAATGAACTTTCCCCATGAAGACCACAGATAGTAGGTTCTGTGGTGAATTATGTTTTCAAGATGAATAAAAAGAAAAAGCAAGGCTCATAAATGTATGCCTAAAACAGCCTTTACACCAAAAAAAAAAAAAAGTTGATAAGAAATGTTCAATCCTCAGAGAAGTCCCTTCCAAACCTTCAGGAAGTTCTAAATTCCCTCCCCTGGGTTCCTCAAAATCTCAGAAAGTGATGATAGTTTTTATTTTTATACTACTTAATTTTTTCATACCCTCTACTTACCTATAGTTTTCCTCAATTAGAGAATAAGAACCTTGAGAACAGGAGTTTATGTTTTTATTCGAAAGCAGGTTACCAGGGGCACCCGGGTGACTCAGTCTGTTAAGCATCTGACTCTTGGTTTCGGCTCAGGTCATAATGTCAGGGTCCTGAGACCGAGCCTAGCATCAGGCTCTGTGCTCAGCAGGGAGTCTGCTTGACCCTCTCCCTCTGCTCCTCCCCCCACTCACACTCGCTCTTGCTCTCTCTCGAAATAGATAAATAAATCTTAACAAAAGAAGAAAGCAGGTTATCAATAAAGCTACATTAGTCAAGCATGCTTCCGTGGACTGGAAAAGCCGCACTTCTGATCAGTTAAACGCTCCACGGTGTTGTTCCCTACCCTCTTTCCTCATTTAACATGATGAAACAGCATATTAGCACACACAACTGTTTTCCTTTCAAGGTTTTACTAAGCAAATTAAAGAAAACAAACAAACAAACCGGGGCTTCTGGGTGGCTCAGTTGGTTGAGCCTCTGCCTTCGGCTTGGGTCATGGTCTCAGGGTCCTGGGATCGAGCCCAGCATCGGGCTCCCTGCTCGGCGGGGAGCCTGCTTCCTCCTCTCTCTCTCTGCCTGCCTCTCTGCCTACTTGTGATCTCTCTCTCTGTCAAATAAATAAATAAAATCTTAAAAAAAAAAAACAGCAACTGTACCTCCTTGATACAATGTTAACTTTTTTTTAAATAAAAAACTTATATTGGTTTTATCATTCCATTTCCCAAACCCAATGCTCTCTTCCAAAAAACCCACAGGATGATTTATTCATCTCATTGCCAGTCTAAATTCACAAATATTTCTTTCTGCAAAGTCATGTTGACTGGATGTGACAAATCGAATTTCTTTCTTCTACCCCCATCATAAGCATATTTTCCTAGGCTACTCAGAATTCCAGGAAGGCAGTGCACAATTAAAGGTAAAATGAGAATTATGCTAATGACACCCCATGGGTAATCAACCTGTCCATTCTTTAGGAGGCCTGCCACATCTCACTTAGTATTCAAAAAAGCACAACTTCTGAGAAAAAAAAAATGAGGCTGCTTGCTTCTATAAAGATATTCTAAAAGATTCATCCTGCGTTCTTGAAGAATGGCATAAATATCTTGCAACCCAAGTATACTTGAGCCTTGAGCACCTCTTACAAGACCACAGCAGTGGCTTCCTAATTGGGTTTCCCTCTCTGAGACATCCTTGACGTTGCTATTAGACGTCCTACCTGAAGTAGAGCTCTGATCAGACTATTTCATTGTTCAAAGTGCCTGCCACAACTCTAAGGGCTGAGTACATGAAATTCAAAACTTCTGAGATTTAAATTCAAATCTCTCTCATTTGACCTCAATTTATTTTTCAAACCTCATCTTCTATTACTCTCTTTTACATACCCTTAGATTCTTCTCCCCATTCCACACCCCAATTTTTCTTATTTCCATGTTTTTGTTTGTGCTATTCCCACATTCTTATCTAATCATATTCCTATTTTAAAATCCAATCGAACCATCAGAAATAGCTGTTCTCTTACCAGGAAATACTATTCATCTTCTCTGAACTCCTCCTAAAGCTTTATCTCTTGGGACATCTTGTTTTAGTAATATACATATCTTATTTTCCTTATAAGACTAGAAGTTCTTTGAGGTAAGAGACTATGGATGTGATCTACAAAGTGGATATATGATAAATAGCAGAATAAATTAAATCAGTAAGAAGCATCCAACATTGAGATGAAGCATTAGGGATATAGCAGAAACACTTAAATATGGTTTGCCCATTAACTGATTCAGCAAATATTAAGAAAGTGCTATTTGCCAGGCTCTGGGAATGCAGTGGTCAAGAAGACAGTAAGCCCCGCAAGAAGCCTACAATTTAGTGTGGTACATATAGTCGTAGATTCTTTTTTTTTTTTTTAATGAAGCCTTTTATTCTTGGTCAAATATTTACTATTATTATTATTTTAAAGATTTTATTTATTTAACACAGAGAGATACGGCGAGAGAGGGAGCACAAGCAGGGGGAGTGGGAGAGGGAGAAGCAGGCTTTCTGCGGAGCTCGCGGAACACATAATGTATTATTTGTTTCGGGGTACAGATCTGTGATTCATCAGTCTTATGTAACCTAGTGCTCATAACAACACATACCCAATGTCCATCACAGTTACCCCATCCCCCACCTCCTCTCCTTCAGTAACTCTCAGTTTGTTTCCTAAGATTAAGAATCTCTCATGGCTTGTCTCCCTCTCTGGTTTTGTCTTGTTTCATTTTTTTCCCGTCTTCCCCTATGACCCTCTGCCTTGTTTCTTAAATTCCACATATCAGTGAGATCATATGATAATTGTCTTTCTCTGTAGTTATACATTCTTAAAATATTCAGACAGTGAGAGAACTAGAAGCAACATAATCCTAGTTGAGAAACTCCTTTAGAAATGGGTCCCTCTTTTCTAGAATGCCCAGGTGACATCACACAAAGGACACTTTTTACTTTTTAAATGAACCATGAACATTACTTTGAAGGAGAGTTAAGATTACTGAAGGGAATGATGTGGGATGAAGTTGGTCATAATAATATCTCACATTTGAATGCTTATTATTATATTCCAAGTGCTAGGCATTATTTTATTCATAAAATAAAAGATTTTATTTATTTATTTGAGAGAGAGAAAGAGAGAGAGGGAGCAGGAGCAGCGGGGAGGGGCAAAAGGAGAAGGAGAAGCAGATCCCCTGCTGAGCAGGGAGCCAGATGTGGGGCTCAATCCCAGGACTCTGGGATCATGACCTGAGCCAAAGGTAGAGGCTTAACCAACTGAGGCACTCAGACACCCTTATTTTATTCATTTTGAATCATAGAAAACTTGGAGCAGTCTTTCAAAAACAATTCTTCAAGGAATTATTGGTTGTGCATTAATAAAAAGGAAGTGGAAAAGCAACCCAGGTGTTAGAAACAACAGGAACAGAGACATAAATATTGGAGAGACCAAGATGTGTGTGTGTCTGTTGGGGGGGGGGTTGGGAATCAACAGATACATGGAGAGTGTCCAGTGCTTTATTATGCATTAATGAGAAAAGAAAGCTGATTAGTAGAGGTTGGGGTGGTAAATACAAAGCCTTAATTCTAACTGAAACAAAGATTCTGAAACAAAGATCTGCTAGGCAAGAGATATAAAAAGTTCTGAAGCAAGAGCAAAAATACAGTAATACAGTAAGAAAATAAATCCTGTGTTGTATGCAACTGTTGAAAACAGGAGATGCTGGAGGCTGGAAGCTTTGCTAGAGGGTTGTAATAATATAAGTATAATCACAATTACAATGAGTTCCTACTTTGCACCAAGAATAACGCTAAGCATTTTATAAACATGATTCAATTCTTCCAACAAATCCATAGAACTAATTATTACTATAGACTTCCCCTTTGAATGTGAGGAAATGGAAGCTTATAGAGCTTATCTGGCTCAAGATCCCCCTGCTAGTAAGTGACAGAACAAAGATTAGGACTCGGCTCTGTCCATCTTCCAGGCTTACGTTCTTCATCACTGTACCATACAGCTGCCCCAGTACTACAATTACCAAGAATAGCAACAGAAATGCTAATAATCCCTTATATATGTATACACCTACATGGTTATAAAATACGTTCACCTACATTTAGTGCTTGATCCTCCTAACTAACCGCTGACACAGGCAGGGGAGGTTATGAACGTGGCTTCACAGAAAAAGCAAGACTTTGTGAGGGTAACTACCTTAACAAGGTCAGATGCCCAACAGGTAACTGGTAGAGCTAAAACAAGAACCCACAGCTTTAGACTTCTTTTTTTTTTTTTTTTTTAAATTTTATTTATTTATTTGACACAGAGAGAGAGATTACAAGTAGGCAGAGAGGCAGGCAGAGAGACAGGGAGAGGAGGAAGCAGGCTCCCTGCTGAGCAGAGAGCCCGATGCGGGCCTCGATCCCAGGACGCTGAGATCATGACCTGAGCCGAAAGCAGGGGCATTAACCCACTGAGCCACCCAGGCGCCCTAGACTTCTTACTCAGTGTTCTGTCACCACTCGTTTGCTCTGCCGGACCACAACAACATGATGTGATTTTGTTCTCTGCCACATCCCTCGTGTCCAAAATGGTACCCGACACATAGTAAGGGTCAATCAATATTTGCTCAATAAGGGAATGAATATGAGATCTCATTCATATACAATATGGCTATTCAATGTGCTGAACTATTATCAGCTCAACTTAATAATGATATGGTTGTATTTCATCCATTTGGTTATGATTTAAGTGGGCTAGTGCTTTCAACAATATGTCAGATATGAATTATGCTTAAGTACTTACTAGAAATGGCTGAGGAGGGAAAAGTCCTCGTGAGAGGGTCACACGGGTGAGTGGGAAGGGGTTAAAAGTGGACATGGGCCCAGAGCATACCTGCAGACTTCACAGAGCACCCCGAGGAGGGCTATCACTCATTATTTGGTGGCAGTTGTTGGAGGCCAATAGTTCAGAGAAAAACTAAAGAACCCCCTTTATAATATAATTCAATTCATATATTCAATTATAATATAACAAATTTTATTTTTTACTGGTGACTGATTAGATCCACTTCTGTGGTTAGCACAATTAAAACTATGAAAACAAAAAAACCCCCCAAATATTAAAACAGTAGCTAATATTGTACAATATACTTAAAAATTGAGTTAAATATACGAAAATATTTGAAGGAATAAACAGTTTACATTTATTAAATGTGCTTTGTGCCATGAGCTGTACTAAATGCTTTATATATATTACTTCCTTTGCTCTTTACAGGTCTATTAATGTTTGGTGGTGACACCCCTAGCTGATGCTGAATAACAAACCCACCTCTGGGCACATGGGCATACTCTCTAGCCTCTCTAGATCCCAGTCTGTTCTGCAATGTGGGAATAATAATACTGTCTCTCAAAGGCCTGGACGTAAGTGGGACGTAAGACCACATTTTGAAGGCCTCTAAAACAGTGTTCGACATAGTAGATAGAAGATTCAATCATACCCTTAAAATTCAGTTCCAAGGGGATATTTTGATGGGAACATTCATAACTAACAATACAACAGAAAAAAATCATTCTAATACAATTCCTCTTATTCTCCCCATTCCCTCCAAAGACATTCTATATGTATCTTAGACATTCTATATATATCTAATACGACATCCTATAAACACTAAAAGATTAAGAATTAAGTACTAGTGTTTACTAAGTAGCTACCATGTGTCAGGCATAAATATATGTCTTATTTAATCTTAACAACTCTATGAGGCGAAACTATTGTTATCCTTCTACAGGTAAGTAAAGCAATGATAGAAGAGGTTACGTATTATCCAAGGCCCCATGTCTAGAATATAGTTATGCTAGGATTTGAACAGAAACAGTATGGGTCTGGGGCCCCTCCTTTCTACCACCCTAACTGTTTACCCTAGATCTTAACTAGAATGAAAATATACAATGCTGGCAAGCTTTGGCTAAATGGCTACTGGTGGGGAGTCAATACCTATTATCACTATAATCTTTTCAGGTAGCAAGTGGTCAATATAAGTGAAAACTTTGAACTTGTATAGCTTATGACTCAACAACTGTACCTTGGGGGAAATCTTTGCTATAGAAATAAAAGCACTATTTGCTAACAATTCTCTCTCTCACATACACACTCATAATCTTTATTTTGGTATTCTTTTACTGGCAAGACATCATAAAATCATCTGAATATTTGTTAGCTGGGAAAAAAAGTATAATAAGAGTGTATTACAACATGGCCATTACATTAAGTAAAAAAAAAAAAAGCAAGTTTTTGAAAAAAAATGAGTAGAATCTATTCCAGAAGGATGTGTGATATGCATGTCAAATTTAACCTATCTAAAATAAACCTCTTAATTTCTGCTTCCCTGCTGAAGAACAGCTATTCTTTAGCAGACTGTAATAAACGGCACCACTATCCGCCTAACTGCTCAAGCCAAAAATCTAGGTTTATTCATGACTCTCTATTTCTTCTCAGTTTCCACATTTAATCAATCAAGTCTGATCCAACATCCAGAACACCAAGAATCCACTCACTTTTCTTTGCCTCCAACACCAAACCGCCATCTTCATCCAACTGCAAACAGGTCTCATGTGGGTCTCCGCCTCTTAGTGTACTACTTTTACCTTCCTGTAGTCCATTCTCTCCCTGGTAGACTGTACACCGAGTCACCTCATTCCCCTTTCCTGGCTTCCAGCTCACATAGGCTAAAACCCAAACTTCTCACTCTGACTCGAAGCTCCCGCCCCTTTACCACCCTCCAGGCTCCCAATATACCTCTAGCCATATCCGTCCAATGTCCCAGCACATCCTCACTTGAGAGAGACTTCTGTCCTCCCTGCAGAGAAAGCTCTTCCCCTTTATTTTTGTGTCTGGCTACTTCTTATTACTTTGACCTTCTTTACATTTCACCTTGTCCAAGAGTGTTTCCCTAACACCAAAATGAAGTGGTCATAAGCTACATTCCCTATTTTAATTCTCTGCAAGGCACTGACCACTATGGATAATTCTCTTGGCGTATTTATTCATTAATCTCCTTATTAGAATGTAAGCTGAACCATAGCAAGGGGTCTTCTCTTTTATTCACACCTGTGTCTCTAATACCCAAGACTGCCTGATGTGTAATACGCACTCACTGAATGCTTGCTGAGTGGAAAGGATGTATTATACAAATGAGTTTTTACTAAAAGAGACATTATTCATATATAGCTGTTTATTATTGTGGTAGGAGAAAAGGAAAAAGTATGGAAAGATACTAAAGAGTAAATATTAACTTCCTCGGGGAGAGGGGGAAAGGAAAATTAACTTTTTCTTCTAATAACTCTGCATGGTTTGATTAGTTACAGTAAATATGTGTTTCTTTTTGGAATTAAAAATACTTCAATAAATAAAAAATGTGAAGAGAATGTAATATTCCCTCGGCTGAGGAGATACTTGACTATACAGTTATCTAGTGTATGTCTGTCTAACTCTAGAAGCAGATCAATGTGATAGCAATTTTGTACTAGTAATTTCTCCATTAATAGATTAAAGTAATTACTTAAAGATATTTGTGATCATAGATAAGAGGTATCAAAGTGTTTTGAAACTATAAAGAAAGAGGTACTGAAGGTTACCAGAGGGGAGGGGGAGGGGGAGATAGATTAAAGAGGTGATGGGGATTAAGGAGGACACTTGTCCTGATGAGCACTGGGTGATGTATGCAATTACTGAATCACTATATTGTACACCTGAAACGAATACTACACTGTAAGTTAACTAACTGGAATTTAAATAAAAGATCAAAAAAATAAATAAAAACAAAAAAAAGATAATTTTTTCTAATATATTCTGAAATGCCCAATTAGGACAAATTATAGATCCAGAAAAAACTTTAAGGAACTTCAAGGAAAGCAATATTCATATGTTAAGTTTTAATGTATTTAACATTATTTTATATTACCTTTTTTTTTTTTTAAGGAAGGGGTGGGGAGAGCGAGAGACACAATCTTAAGCAGGCTCCACGCTCAGCATGGAGCCCAAAGCTGGGTTCAATCTCATGACCCTGAGATCATGACTTGAGCTGAAATCAAGAGATACCACCTTACACCAGTTAGAATGGCAAAAATTAACAAGACAGGAAACAACAAATGGTGGCGAGGATGTGGAGAAGGGGAAACCTTCTTACATTGTTGGTGGGAATGTAAGCTGGTGCAACCACTCTGGAAAAGAATATGGAGGTTCCCCAAGATGTTAAAAATAGAGCTACCCTACGACCCAGCAATTGCACTACTGGGTATTTATCCCAAAGATATAGATGTAGTGAAAAGAAGGGGCACATGCATCCCAATGTTCATAGCAGCAGTGTCCACAACAGCCAAACTGTGAAAGGAGCTGAGATGCCCTTCAACAGATTAATGGATAAAGAAGATGTAGTCCATATATACAATGGAATATTACTCAGCCATCAGAAAGGATGAATACCCATCATTTGCAATGACACAGATGGGACTGGAGAAGATTGTGCTGAGTGAAATAAGTCAAGCAATGAAAGACTATTATCATATGGTTTCACTCATATGTGGAACATAAGGAATAGTGCAGAAGACCACAGGACAAGGGAGGGAAAACTGAGAAGAAATCAAAGAGGAAGATAAACCATGAGAGACTCTTGACTTTGGGAAATAAGCTGAGGGTTACAGAAGGGAGGGGGGTGAGGGGATGGGGTAACCGGGTGATGGGTATTAAGGAGGACACATGTTGGGATGAGCACTGGGTGTTATATGTAACTAATGAATCGTTGAACACTACATCAAAAACTAATGATGTCCTATATGTTGGCTAACTGAACATAAAAAAAAAAAAGAGAGTCGGAGGCTTAATGACTGAGCCACCCAGGTGCCCCTATTTTATATTATTTTATAATCCTACTTCAAATACTTTCTAATTAGGGAAATTCCCTATTTAACAAATTCTATGAATTTGGAATACCAGATACTGCAAATTAAAAATGCAAGATTTGGAAAAAATAATCATGACAAATCCATCAAAGTCACTACATGCTAATTAGGAGCCATCTTACCTCAACAGAAGATGGGGAGCTTGATGGTACTGGAAAGGGAGCAACAGCCATCTGATTGACTGCATCTTCATTTCTGTGGATGTGAAAATAGGCAGAATCAGTACACAGCAAATGCTAAGTTTCTGGCTCAAATTATATCCATTTCCTCTGTTGAAAATATATACAAAACACCTTAGAATTAAAATATGTACAAATATATATTGGTTTTAAGCATGCAAAGCTACTAAGCACACCAAGGGATATATTACCCCAGGGACACCAACATATGGTTCCTAGTGACAGAGAGTGATGCTGCTAGCGGTGAGCTAGAACCTGCTTAGTAAGTCAGGGGCTGCTGGGGATCATTTTGGAAAGACATCAACTCTTTCAGCACTGCAGAGTATAAATTTTTCAAATGGCCGTGTTTAACCTCTAGGCCTATTAATGTCCAGAGCATTTTGTTCTTTAAACTGGAAAGGTTCCCGGCCTTCTCACTTGGCTTCTAACTTTGTTCTGCCAAATGAAGGATGACGGTATGTGTACGAGGGACCCTCCATGGGTGGACACTGTGAGGAGTAATGGATGGGGAGAGCCGAGATGCAGACAGATAATGCTTTGTGGGTTAATTCCACGCCTCCTCATCCTAATGGAAGCAGAGACGGTGAGAGATAACATTCATCACCAGGGCCAGAGGCACAGAACAACTCCTAGAATACCAGTTCTAATTATTTGGACCTATTTCCATGACGTTACCAGCAAATGACGAGCAGTGGTTCTGTGAGAGATCTAACCTGTACTGTTCAGTCATGACGCAAAGCCAATAAAAATTATCTCAAGATTTATGTGACATTTGACTTTACGTTTCACAGTATAAACCAAGGGAGATGACAAAAATGCTTGTTCCTGGTATGCAAAGATCTAAGACTGCTCACAGATCTCTCTCCATATGACCAGTATATTTACGATAGCCAATGCCTGATTTGGAAGGGCACTCAAAATCCAACCCCATTTTATTTTTTACTTCTCACCAATTGGAGAAAGATCCATTGGTCTGTGTCATTCCTGCTTCCGTGCTTTAATCCTGTCACTGCCTTTACCTGAAATGTCTTTCTTTATTAAATTTATAATCCATCCATCCTTCTCCTTCAGTTTGAGTTCAACAGCCTCAAGTAGGTGAATTACTCCCTTAAGTAAGAAGACCATCTATATATTGACATCTTCCAAATTCACGTAGTTAGCCCAGGTCTTTTTCTGAGCTTAATATCTGATCTCTAAATCTTACTTTATATCTCCACTGGATGTCTTACAAGTATCTCAAATAAAGTAGATCTCTTATCCGCACTTGGTCACGGGAGGGTTCTATGATCCATCCTCCTCATTTGAGTAAATGTTAACAATGTTCACCCAGTTATTCAACCAGGAACCAAGGAGGCACTCTTGAAACCTCTAATCCCTCAACTGTATATCCAATCAAGAAGTCTTGTTGATTCTACCTTCAAAAGGTATCTTGAGTCTTTCCACTTATTTCCATCCTATCCTAGGGAAAGCTATTATCATTTCTTCCTCCCTCCCTCCCTCTTTCTTTCTTTCTTCTTCCTTCCTTCCTTCCTTCCTTTCTTTCTTTTCTTTCTCTCTCTCTCTCTCTCTCTTTCTTTCTTTCCTCCAAGCCCAGTGTGAAGCCCAACATGGAGCTTGAACTCATGACCCTGAAATCAAGACCTGAGCTGAGACCGAGAACTGGACATCCAACCAACTGATTCAACCAGGTGTCCCTAGCTATGATCATTTCTCACCAGAGTTAATATAAGAGCATTCTATTTAGTCTCCCTACTTATAGTCTTTATCCTTTCTCTAATCTATTCTTTACCTAGCAGAGTTATTATGGTTCTAAATCTGATTATATTTCTACATAAATCTGATTATATCTGTATCTCTGGCTTCTTATTACACTTAGGGTCAAGTCCACAATTTTGGGGGAGGCTGTAAGGCCTTGAGTAGTCTGCCCCAGCCCCGATCTCTGGCTTCCTCTTGTTCTCTCTTCTCCTAACTCATTTTGCTCCAGTCCAGCTACATGAGATTTCTTACCATTTATCAGCTGAGCTAAGCTCCATCCACCTCAGGGCACTCTCTAGCCCTATCCTCTTCTGCTCTGCATGTCTGTTGCCCAAATTCTTTGTCTGATTTGTGCTCTTATTTCTTCTCCATAGCTGACCACAAATGTCATTTTCTGAAACAAGCCTTCCAGGAGCTCCACTGTATGTGCATAGCACCCTATACAAAGACTGTAGTTCTGTGTCTTTCATAATTTACCCAACTGATCTGTATGAACACGTGCTTCCAATCTGCCTTCCCCTAGATGGTAGATACTCCAAGGACAGGAAGCATGTCCTTCCTACTCTCTCTCTTACGTTATCTAAGGCAAACAGTGCCTGGCAAACAGTCTATACCTAACATAGTTGTTAAACAAATTGAACTGCAAGAATTCAACTGAACTGCAAGAATTCTAGGCTGATGTGAATTCTTTGTGAAATGAGGCAGAGTATAAATAAAGAGATGAAGTCTAGGTACCATTTTCTTATTCTAACCTTCTGAGAGTCTTGGATTATCTAGCATATGAGTCAAACCAAAGCAAAAGGAGAAAAACTAAAACCATAAAGTGACAGCACATGAAGAATCTGCTTTTTCTGACACTATTACAGATGCCTTGAGCAGGCACTATTACATTAAGAGGCGGTTATTGTTTTTCAGGGAGTACAATCCATTCCTCAGCAGTTTGCTCATATAAGAAGTAATCAGTTACCTATGGATAAGCAATAGCATTTTCAAAGTGGTAATTCCCTTTTGTATTCATTTTCCTTCATTGAGTAATACAATAGAACTCAGCTCTAGCTTAGAGCTGAAAGCCAAGAGGACCTGTCTGCTCCAGATTCAGAACTCATGGGGCAGAGTATATTTGGCAGTAATTAAGCAGATGGCTTTTCATACCTCTTTCAAAGGTTACTAGCATTAAAAATATGGCCGCACATAAATTCTTATTGAGAACTCATGATTACCTGGACCAAGATACTTCAAATCAGCCAAGTTATCCCTTCATAATTTAATGATTTTCTCTAAATGAGTATGGCTTTAATGGCCTTTAAATTCCATATTAATTTTTTTAAACCTCACAAAATAGGAAACCAACAATTACTCTCAATAGAGAGAAGGAAGCAGCTTTAAGAAGTTACATTTCATAATCCTTTATAATCCACTTACTAGGGAGTGTTCACACACCTCCACATCAAGCAAGGAAAGATCTGACAATTTTAAAGGAAATGAGTAGCAAGAGGGAAGCCAAAGGAGAGAAGGCATTTACACTTCAAACAAGCAGTTAACCTGAATGACTTCTGGGGACCCTCCTCTCCTATGATTCTCATAAGGAATATGAGAATCTTTATATGGATTCTTAAATTCATGAATATGAGAATAATTCTATGGGGATTCCCACCCCTCCTCTCCTATGATTCTCATAAGGAATAAAATCTGTTTGCTTTATAACTTTCCTTTCCTTTCCAGTATAATTAATGTAAGTTTCTTAGGCCCAGGTGCCCCATACAGGACACAATCAGAAATTGTAATTGCTTGTTGGTATTTTTATAATTATCTTTAACAGCTGCTGAGAGAGATAATGGAGTGCCACCATGGGTAGGGGAATAGTTTTCCAGAGTACAGAACCCTGCATGTATATATGCCTGTATCACTGTATTTGCCATGCTCTATTAAAATTATCTGTGCTGTTCTTTCTCCTTCTCCAAGCCCAGGGATGGGATCCCATCTCTGCATCCCCCTAGCTTGCAATAGGGTACCTGATAGAGAGTACTGTTGAATAAAAGTGATCTTAACAAGATAAGAAAAAGATATGGAAGCAGAACTATCAAAACTATGCCCTGGGTTTTTCAAGCCGCTTCAATGAATTAATGACAGTGTACTGGCTCTAGCCAGCCAGCTATGAGTATCTGCCACCTTAATGGACATTTCTTGGGATGTCTGCCCAACTCACAACGATCCCCTGAACGGACCAGAGTAGCAATGTCTATTGTGTCACAATGACAGTCTGCCTCAGCCTCAGTGAGTGTAGGGGCCAAAGACTTGTCTTAGTTTGGGCCAATCAGATTCTTTCGATCAGGGACTCAAAACTTGGAACAGACACAAAGATCTGGAGTGTAATAGCTAGATAATACCAATGGAAATGCTCAAGGTTAAAGAGGGGGTTTAGACGTCCCTTCCGATGATATCCCTGGAGTCATCCTGGCTCCTTTTCTTCAGTCTTAGCTATATGGCTCCCTAAGAGTCCCTGAGACATCTCTGTATTCTTTCAATGCATTCTCCTTTCAATTTAAGCTGGCCAGGACTTACTTTAATTTGTTGAAACTCAGTAATATGGTTCTGATTTTGTTTTGAATATATATATATATATATATATATATCAGTTCATTTAATATTTATACTATGGGTAAAAAGACAAAAAAAAAACATTCCTGGTGTTGATGATATTAGCAATTAGTGAGGAATACAGCTAAATAGTGAGGCATGCATGTCTGTTGATATTAGCAATTAGTGAGGATATTAGCAATTAGTGAGGAATATAGCTAAATAAGTAAACAATTACAATAATGGAATTACTATACAGCGAATGTCAATTTAGTTTTTCTCCAAAAGGATGCTAGGAACACTCCCAATTCAGTTTCTTGTTTCAGTTCTAGAATCAGGACATTCTAGGTCCTGATTTCAATTTTATTTTTTTATAACATACACCCACTGGTACTTGGTGTTAGGCAGAATTCTGAGAAGGTTCCCAAGATTCTTGCCCCCTGGTTTACATACTGAATAGGATCAATTTCAGTTCCATGATTAGGTTATATTATATAGCACAGCTGACTCTAAGACAAAGATTATCATGTTGGCCTGACCTAATCACATGGGTCCTTTAAATTTGGAGATTTCACTTCTCAGAGCTTCAGTACCCTATGTTCTAAATTAGTATGAATTAATTAAATTAAATTAACTAAATTAATATGAATCCTAAGGAATGCGTGGAGGTCAGAGACAGGAAGTCAGAGATAGAAGCACCATTGCTGGTCTGAGGATTATGGAAGCCATGTAACAATGAATGTGAATGGCCTCTAGGAGCTGAGAGTAGGCCTCACTTGAGAATCAGCAAGGAACTAAAAGATATCACCTAAGATGAACCTGAAAACTGATTTTTTTCCACTGCTCCAGATGAGAACTCAGTTTGGCCAATACCTTGATTTCTGCCTTGTGATACACGGAGCAGAGAATCCAGCTATGCTGTATCACACTTCTGATCTATAGAACTTTGAACTAAGAAATGGGTGTTGTTTTAAGCCATTAAATTGGTGGTAATTTGTTAAACAGCAAGAGAAAATGAATACATGGCAAACCTCTTTAATTTGGAAAACATGGTCCCCAGAAACATATGAATTCTTACCATGTACCACTGTTCTAAATGCTTTTCATAGATTAACTCATTTAACTTTCATAACAACTTTATGTGGTAATTACAATTATTTTCTTCATTTTACACAGAGTGTAAGCAAACTGACCAAACTCAAAAAGCTAATGAATAGCAGAGCAGAGATTCAAATCTGGCAGTCTAGTTTCAAGATCCACTCCTCTGACTACCACACTATAGTGTTTCTCATTTTAGCAGCCTCTCCTGGAACCACACATATCTTCTTCTCTTATACACCCATGCTAATATTCCAAAACCAAAAGTATGACTGGGTCACAATTTATTCTTAAAGCTCTTTCATAATTTTCTTTAGGGTAAGAAGCATGGAAGGTCTGAGTTTGTTCATTCTATCAACTTTTCATACTTAAGTTTCAAGTGTCAGATCTTCATAACCTAGTCGTTGTATAGATATAATGATTGTGAAGTGTTTTAAAATACTCATCCAACATGTCAGTGCAGGTAGCATGGTAAAAAATACAGTGGAGTGTAATTCCCTTAGTATTCTTCTGTGATAGTAATTAGAGATGTTCATAAATCCTCTGGCTTATGCTTTTCCTCTCCTTTAAAGTTAAGTCACTATTTGAACCAAATACTCAGTAGTCATGGAAATACAGGTTGAGATCATGCCTTGGGTACCTGAATGACCAAGGTGAGCAGTGAGGCCCCCTTGCTGAACCCTGATGGACATGTAACATGATAAAGCAATAAACCTCTGTTGCTTTAAGCGACTGAGATTTGGCTGTAAGTTCACTGAAGCATAAGTGAGTTTATCCTGACTCAAACATGCTCTATACAAGTTGATTCTGTAATAATTATTCTTAAAAGTCATGCTTCTATGGTATTCAGAATAGCTAAAAACTAGAAACAACCCAAATGTCCACATACAGGAAAATGGACCAAAAAATTATCGTATGTCTGTAGACTGGAATATTACTCAGTAACTAATGGAACTACAGATACACATAACAACTTGAGTAAGTCTTGAAAAAAATTATGTAAAATGAAAGAAACCAGACACAAAAGAATTAATCCTGTTTGATTCTATTTACATGAAGCTCAAGAACAGCTTAAACTAATCTATGATGACAGAAATCAGGAAGTGTTATCTCTGGGGCCCAGAGGGACTGACTAGAAAGGAGAACCAGCAAGTTTTCTGGGATGAATGAATGTTCCATATTTTTGTTTTGGGTGATGGTTACACAAGTATATATTTTGTATTCTCAAAACAACAAACTAAACACCTTAAGTCTATTGCACTGAATGTAAATAATGCCCCAATTAAAAAATTAATTCATTGTTTTATCAAGTAAGACAACTATGCTATTCTGGAAAGAAACCTAGAGTGAGGCAGACCTACGCAAAGGTACAGATTCTATCACTAAGATATAAGCAAGAAACTAAACAACTTTTTACAATCTTGGTTTCTTAATCTATAAAATTGGGATAGTGGGATGTCTGGGTGGCTCAGTCAGTTAAGTGTCTGCCTTTGGCTCAGGTCATGACGCCACTGTCCTGGGGCTGAGTCCCGCACTGGGCTCCTTGCTCAGTGGGAAGCCTGGTTCTCCCTCTGCCTGCTGCTTCCCCTACTTGTGCTCTCTCTCTCTCTGTCTCTCTGACAAATAAATAAATAAAATCTTCAAAATTGGGATAGTATCTTCTAACAGAACTGTTGTAAGATAAGGTCAATGTCAAAGCACCAAAGCATAATAACAATCGTTAAAATTTATTGTTTTATGGTTTCATGATGTTCAGTCTCAGATGCTTAAATTTCCGGGGACTAAGCGTGCTCGGTCACCATTAATTCATTCAGCCATTAACCCTTATATCCAAAGAAATTACTTAGTCTGATGATTTCATTCTAAACTTCATTCTTTCTTTTCTTTTTCTCTAGTCCCATAGCCCCCATCCTAATTCATGGACTTTTCACTTTGTCTGTACTATAGCAAGAGTAACCTTACTGGTTTCCTTGTTCTGCTTTCTCTATGTCTCAATCAATCCAAATCACTCCCTTCTCAATTATGAAAAACACCCCCCCCTTCAACAAGCTTGAAAATGCAATCAGAAAAACTCAGTATCAGAGTTCCCCCTATCAGTGCTTGTTTTGCCTGGTATATAATTATTGATTTGTATGGTCTTATTAGCATCTGACATAAAGAAAGTACTTCATAAATGCTTGAATTAAATTAGTTCATGCAGTTTGGACTCAATTCTTTCCTATGTAAATCTACCCAGGTATCATTAACTAGCTTTTGCTGTATTCACTTCTCCAACAGTAATCTCTCCCTCTGCTGCATTTCTAAACTATTTACACAGCTTTTCTCAGTAACTTCATTCTATTCTTCCAAGAATACTTTACTGCAATCTTGGAAGCACATACATGTCATATACAGGGATTTGTTGATAAAACCCTATACACCCATTGCTCACCCATCAAAGTTGTGACCGTAATTCAAACTGTAAATCTCTTAGGATTTCATTAACATGTTACTTGAAGCATTTATCCAACAACTATTGACTACTTCCTTAGAATAAATATGAGATACTCTCTCCAATATAACCTCTAAAAGAACACGACAAATTATGGCAAAATAAAGATTAGTGGGCTATGATAAGAACACACTTATCCTTCAGGAAAGCTCGATGCGCTCATGACAACAATTTATGAATGAGGAAAAGAAAATGTGATGTAATGGGTGGGATACGTATGTGAATGCAGAATGCCTTAATTTTTCATTTATCACAGTCAGGGATCTCCCTAAAGAACATTTCTACATCTTTCAAAGTGAGTGTGTTCCATCTAAAATCCATACAGACTCTCAAAGGGCCCTGAACAGCCAAAACAATCTTGAAAAAGAAAAACAAAGTTGGAGGTCTCACCCTTCCTGATTTCAAAACTTACTACAAAGCTAGAGAATGAAAACAGTGTGGTACTGGCATAATGAGAGATGTATAGACCAATTAAATAGAAGAGAGAGCCACAAAACAAACTCTCATGTATTTGGTCAAATGATTTTCAACAAGGATGCCAGAACCATTCACGGGGGCGGGGCGCGGCGCTGATCTTTTTAACAAATGGTGCTGGGAAAACTGGATGTCCATATGCAAAAAAAAAAAAGTTGGATCTTTCCCTTATACCACATTCAAAATTAATTCAAAATGGATCAAAGTTCTAAACGTAAGAGCTAAAACTGTAACACTCTTAGAAGAAAACATAGAGGAAAAGCTTTGTGTCATTGAATTTGGCAATAATTTCCTGCATATGAGACCAAAAGCACAAGGAACAACAACAAATAGATAAACTGGACTACAACAAAATGAAATACTTCTGTGCATCAAAGGACACAATCAACACAGTGAAGAGGCAACCTATGAAATTAAAAAAAAAAATTCGCAAATTATAGATCTGATAAGGGCTTACTACCCAGAATATATAGAGAATTCCCTCCAACTCAACAACAAAACAACCTGATAAAAAATAGGCCAGGGCGCCTGGGTGGCTCAGTGGGTTAAAGCCTCTGCCTTCGGCTCAGGTCATAATCTCAGGGTCCTGGGATCGAGGCCCGCATCGGACTCCCTGCTTGGCGAGGAGCCTGCTTCCTCCTCTCTCTGCCTGCCTCTCTGCCTACTTGTGATCTCTATCTGTCAAATAAATAAAAATCTTTAAAAAAAAAATAGGCCAAAAAGTTGAAAATAAATTTCTCCAAAGATGACATACACATGGACAATAAACACATGAAAAGATGCTAAGCATCACTAATGAGCAGAGAAATGCAAACCAAAACCACAACGAGATATCATCTCAAACCCAATACAATGGCTACTATCAGAAACCCTCACTGAGGGTTACTGGGGGGTGGGAGGGTAGGGATAGGGTGGCTGGGTGATGGACATTGGGGAGTTTCTGGGCTATAGTGAGTGCTGCGAAAGGTGTAAGCCTGATGATGATTCACAGACCTGTACCTCTGGGGCAAAAACAAAACAAAACAACAAAAACAAACCCTGAAAATAACAAGTGTTGGTGAGGTTATGAAGAAGCTGGAACTCTTGTCCGCTGCTGGTTGGATGTCATATGGTATGGCTGCTATGAAAACAGTATGACGCCTCCTCAGGAAATTAAAAATGGAATAACCATATGATTTAGCAATTCTACATCTAGGTATATATCCAAAAGAAACAGGAGTAGAGTCTTGAGGTCATCTGTGCTCTCCTGTTCACAGTAGCACTATTCACAAAAATCCAAAGGCAGAAGCAACCCCAGTGTCCCCTGGCAGGCGAATGGATAAATACATGTATATACAAACAATGGAATATTATTCACCATTAAAAAGGAGAGAAATTTTGACATGTTACAACATGCATAAACCTCGGAAACATGAAGGTAAGTGAAATAAGGCAGTAACAAAAGGACAAATGCTGTATAATTCCACTTTTATAAGGTACCTAATATAGTTAAATACAGAGGCAGAAAGTAAAATGATAGCTGCCAGGGCTGTGGGTGGGGGGAGAATGGGGAGTTAGTATCATTATTATTTTTTACCAGATATTTTTATCCATTTGGAGATGGACAGTGGTGGTAATTGTACAACAACATGAATATACTTAATGTCACTGAAGTGTACCCTTAAAAATGGTCAAGATGGTAGACTTCATGTTACAGATTTCACAATTCTAAAAAATTATGCGAGACCAAAAAAAAAAAGGTGTAAGTATGATAAGAATATATACTTAGACTATAACTTAAATATCATTATTGTCTTCTGGACTGTTGTGGTCCTGCCACTTGGAAATTCATGTTCACTAAACCCATAGGATCTTATTTTATGCCAACAAAACAGCACTATATCAAAAACAGAAGTTATGTGCCTGAATTCAGCCTGGATAACTGAGTAGGTAGATTTCATTTTGTTTTGAAACTTGTTCTAAAATGCTTACAACTACAATCTAGTGCCTAGCATATTGTTTACACACACACACACACACACACACACACACCATGAATAAATGAGGGACACATGAACACAACTAAGCAGGCCTAGATATTATCTTCTGATTGTACTAAATATAGTGATGTAAGACACTTGAGGATAGAAAAAATAAACTCTACATTTGTTATATTAATGGGGACACGACACTGAATTAACATTTGGCAGGGAAAGCCCAATATAAATGAACCAGAAGTCACATATAAAACAAAGCATATCATTACATTTCAGTGGGAGCAAAACTCCTTTCTGAAAAGATTCCAGGAGATATTTCTAACTCTATGAACAGACTGAATAGTTTTCAATTTCCAATTGGATGAAACCACCAGAACAGCAATATGTTGAATCTGAAATAAATGACCAATGATAGAATTATGAACTTTATTTACTTGGCATTCCCAACGATGCCAATCACTAATGAGGACTGTTGCAAGTAACTCAGCATCCAGACCCACATTTCACAAAGGTGGCCCCAGGCAAGTTCTAAATAATCGTTGCCAGTTGTGCAGAGGAAAAGGTGGCTCATAAAATATTTGGCAGTGCAGGTTGGTGGAAGGGTTGATGTGGGGAGCATAGGACTGGATGGATGGGATGACTTAGCCTAGTAAGTTTCTTTAAGAGGTTCTTTCTGAAAGATAATGTAGTAGATACCCTCAGCCACCTTCTCCTTAGCCTGGCTGGCAAAGAACTAATGTTCAGATATCCAGCCCTCATCACAAGGCCATGTTCAGGGGAAAGATGACTACCCCCCGCCCCAGGTATAAATTCAGGATAAATCCTGCCTGATTCCTCTGAGATTATCTCATTCTGAGAGCCAGTGAATGGTCTGACAGTGGAAATGTATCATACTGGAGATGCTCAGTAGAGACTTGCTCAGGGGTCTTGTGCTTTGCTAAAGAAGTCTGAAGGATAAAAACATCTCAGAATCAAGGTTAAAAGCCTACAGGTGACAAGAAAATGTGTAGAAGGAACTAAATATCTTACTCTGGTTGCTCATGATTTGTTCAGATAGCTCACTTTTATCACTCTTCCCATTCATGAGGATTCTTTGGCAGCAAGCAAGAGAAATGAATTTGGACCAACTAAAGCAAAAGGGAATTTATTAAAGGGATACTGGGATCTCACAAAACACAGGCAGGCTACATGATTGGACTTGGAACATATAGAAACTAAGAGACCTCCAGAGGACAAGGAAGCAAGAAAACAGAATGATGTCATAGCAGAAACCTCCCATTAAGGCCTTGTGGTTTCATGAATAAACACCATTCATACAAAATCACTCATGTTACTTGCTTCCTATTCTAAGCTAAGTATCATATTGCCCCAGCGTAGGTCACGTGACCAACCCCTGGCCACATCTCAGCAGTGAACTACATGGCTCCTTCAGCTTCCACGAGGGAGAGAGGCGTCTAGGTGTTCTGGCTCTACAGTTCCACCACGGTACATACACTGTGTGTGTGTGTGTGTGTGTGTGTGTGTGTGTCAGTCAAGAAGAAGGGCTACTGAGGGAGACAGAGATTCTATGAGGACAGGAGTATAAATATTGACCAGCCAACAAAACAAAAAATAAACAAGGGGCGCCTTGGTGACTCCGTCGTTAAGCATCTGCCTTCGGCTCAGGTCATGATCCCGGGGTCCTGGGATCGAGCCCTGCATCAGGCTCCCTGCTCTGCGGGAAGGCCTGCTTCTTCCTCT
>LNAC01000120.1:967303-1056380 GCA_002007465.1 Ailurus styani
GGGGGGGTTAGCAAAGAAAAAATGACCAATTCTGTCCACGAAATAAAAATGATTTTCTAAGATATTTTACAAGTCAAGCAAAAAAGTTTGGTAGCAACACTTTACCTAATCCACTGGATGCACCAGACTCATGAATGATCCTGCAAAGTCTGGGGTCACTTCACACGGACTAGTTACAACTACCCTCAAAAAAATGGAAAACTTACGGCTCCAGTGGCTCTTCAAAAGAACATGCCATAGGCTTTCAAGATGATTCCAGAAATGCATGACCCAATGGAATCGTCACTGGATTAAACGTGAGCTTCCTCAGGCGAACACAGTTGGTCAAAGGGAACAATGCTTCTTATTTGGATGCATACATTCCAATGTCTTGACAAAAGGTCAAAACATTCCAGTTCCACCTTGTCCTTGAACTAAAAGGCTTATAAATGGTACTTATAAATAGAAGGTTAATAAATAAAGTTACCCTTCAATATGGACAGTACAGGGAACAAGTCTGAAGAAATGAAGCAAGAGGCAGCATTTCAGAGCACTTGAGACACTCTTATAGGTCTGCCATGTGCTCCCACTAAACAGAGAAACAGATGAGCCCCGAAATTGAAGAGTGTCTCTAACTTTCTTTCTCCTGCAATTCCTAGTAAGAACTCGATATTAATGACAGGCCTGTTCCTCAAAACGTATCATATATTCCATGGATGATATTTTATTGTGCACTCAGATTTCTTTAATGGCCCCAGAGAGTCAGAAGGATGCTTCCTCAGATTTCAAAGTGGCCGATGTACACAGCCATACCCATCCAATGACACTTTCCTAAAGAAGGACTGCTTTTCTCCTAGTAGTAAATGTTCAGATACAGATATACATTGGGTACAATATCCAATTCCAGAAACTTCTGGGCTTCTGTACATACTACAATTTTGCTTCCCTATCCTTCATGTCTGAACTCCAGCATCTTCCTTTATAATATCTTCCTGAAGTCTCCAAAGATTAGGCTACTTATGTCTCCCCTATGTTCTTGAAGTATCATAGCACCTCTATCCCTGGATGAGGTTCAGATTGCTTACTCTCCGCCTCCTCCTTCAAGGTTGAGCTTGTGTTCTTGGTATCACTGACTGTGCAGCCCCTGCACAAGGAGGCACTCAGCAAATACTTGTTGAATAAATGCATGAGTAGTTCTTTATGGAAGTAAAACGGATGCTTATTCCCACAATCCTTTTCCCCTCTTTATTTAGATAGGAAGAATTGAGAGCACAATAAGGATTTTTATTTTTTTTTTATTTTTTTTTTTTAAAAGATTATTTATTTATTTATTTATTTCACAGAGGGAGAGAGATCACAAGGAGGCAGAGAGACAGGCAGAGAGAGAGAGGGGGAAGCAGGCTCCCCGCTGAGCAGGGAGCCCGATGCGGGCCTCGATCCCAGGACGCTGAGATCATGACCTGAGCCGAAAGCAGAGGCTTTAACCCACTGAGCCACCCAGGCGCCCACAATAAGGATTTTTAAAACAGGCATTCACTTTGCTTCTTCAGATGGACTTCTCCCACAGATGACTCTGACATTCACAAAAATTTCAAGTCAATAGCATCTTTTAGGGATATAGCCAGAGGATAACGGGACACCCTATATTTTTAATTACAAAACAAGACATATGTTCAATCGATACTGTATGGTGGCTCCCACGGTGAGTCCACTTTGACTCAGTGGGGCTTGACAGCCAGCACTAAATCTTTCCATGGGGTTCAGTTTCACTTGGTCTCCTCTAGCCCCAGGAGTTTTTATACAGTACACATTTTCCACATGTAATTAAGTAATGGAGAGTGAGTTGTTATACATGACATTTAATTTTCGATAGTGGGGGAAGGTATGACAAGAGCTGCAGGCAAGATCATTAATCTCCTTGGATCCCCGCACTGCCAAATACAGCAATCCATTCTTTCTTGTATTAATATAGCTCTCCTCCTGTACTTAAAATTATAGTGCTTTTGTAGGGGGATAATGTTGAATAGGAAAATCCACAGAACTGAATGTGTGCTACATAGTAAGAACTCAAGATTGTAAAATACATCTGGATTATCCACCATAGAATAATATAGTATACCAAAGTCCACATGTGCTATAGACACAAGTACATGATTACTGGATTGTCCAAATCTAATGTGGGGACAAAGAGGGAGGAAAAAGTGATTATGTAAGTCATGTATACACAGCAGCAACTTGCTAATTTTCACTAATGACTCAGAGACCTCTTGTGAATTACAGATCAATTAGTATATGAATAAATACAAGTGTTAAAAGAATATGACAAGGACGTGATCACACAAATGTACATCACTATAGACTAAAGGCCCCTGTTAATTAAAATGTTGCCTGCAGCACATTTTAACAGCTTTCTGTGATTACTGCTAATCATACTCCCAAATCCATGGCCAGTTTCCATTTTTATCTCGATTGTCAATAAATTTGGAAAAGAGCTGCTGAGGTATAGAAGCCAAAAATTTCTCCATGATGGAAATGCACAGAGAATCAGTAATTTCAACAAAGGAAGGAAGTATCAGCAAATAGAAGCACTAACTATAAAGAAATACAATTTCTAAACATCAGTGTTTAAAGTAACATTATAGAGCATAAGTTATGCAGCTTAAAAGAAAAGTGTAATTGCACCTGTTGTGCTGAAATGAGTTAAGTGTTAACTTCCTGAAACTTGATAGCAAACCAATGTTTGACTGCTTTAGGATTTGGTTCCAAAATAGGCACAACTAGGGCTCTCATACCAATAGTCTGAAAGAGGTAACCTACAGGCAGAGGTGTATCTAAAGGAGTGATGAACTAGATTATCAGCCAGAAGGACAGAGGATAATGTGTTGTACAGCACTGAAAATGCATAGGTTACCACACATAAATAGGTCACAATCTGCCATTATATCCCCACTGGTGATGTACACAGTGGAGGAGTAGAAAATATTTTTTTTTATTTCCTTAAGTGTTTTAAATTCTGACACTATTTGATGCTACTCACCCCAGTAAAATCCATTATAACATATTTTATTGACATGGGGATTAATTCACATTAATTAGATTTCTCTTTATACATTCTTTCATTAAATGGTATTCTACTCCTTGTTAGAATATCAGGTCATCACTTAAAAGGAGGAGGAGGAGGAGGGGTGCCTGTCTGGCTTAGTTGGTGGAACACGCAACTCTTGGGCTGTAGAAGCCCTGAGTTCAAGCCCCATGAGGGATGTAGAGCTAAAAAAAAAAGAAAAGGAGAGAAGCAGTAGCAGACACAGAACTAACAGAGATGTTTTAGGTAGGCTATATCCATGTCTCTTATTCTAACATTTATTAGAAATGATTTACATAATATCTGTAGCTATCTCTTCTAGTGATTTAAAAAAATTTATTTAAATTCTAGTTAGTTAACATACAGTGCAATATTGGTTTCAGGAGTAGAATTCAGTCATTCGTCACTTATGTACAATATCCAGTGCTCTCTCTCTCCTAATATTTAATCATTATGATGTTAATTAAAATTCTTAAACTGTGACTGTGCTTCACTTAAAAAAATACTCAAGGCTCTGGAATGAGACAAAATATATACAAAGGAGTGGTTCATCTTTTTCCTCCTCTTTCCTTCTCCCCAACATCTTTTACCTCCTTCTCTCTCTCCCTCCCTTTCCTGGCCACCAACATCATCATCTTCATCACCATCCGCAAACATTGCTGAGCTCATATCACCAGGCAATTTATACATATTAACACATTAGACAATCTATGAAATAGCTATAAAAATATATATTTAAACACTTGACTTTTTAAAAAAAGATTTATTTACTTATTTGAGAGAAAGAGAGTGAGCACGTGAGCAGGGGGAGGGGCAGAGGGAGAGAGAGCATCCTCAAGCAGATGCCCCCCTGAGCTCGGAGCCTGACATGTGGATTGATCCCAAGACCCTGACATCATGACTTGAGCTGAAATCAAGAGGTGGCCGCTTAACTGACTGAGCTGCCCAGGCACCCTGAAACAGCTATATTATCTGCATACTGCAGATCAGGAAACTGAACCAGCTAATAAACTTGGGGTATTCTAGTGTCGGGTTTCATGAGATAGGGTGAATCTAAGGTTTCCTCTTTTAATCACTAAGCCTTAGAGTTCAAGCTTGCTTTAGAAAAGAATTTGTAACTTAGGTAAGAGCTCTCAGGCTCTCAGTCAGATGAATAGCTCCTTCCCTTATGGAAACCGAAGCATTAATTAATAAAATGTTGGCACGCAAATTACCAGATAAATGTTTATTGAGGTTGTTGGCAGCACGTACATCTGTCTTGATTCAATTTAAACTCGTTTTCCTTTACACAGTCTCAAAGCAGATGACAATAGACTATTCAAAAATTACACTAACATCTTTTTTCTGCCTAAAAAGGGAAGCTAGAGAAACTTTTCCCAACTTAGATTATTTGGGAAAGTACTGAGGAGAGGGACTTAAGTATGAGAAGTTTTGTAAAATAATGAATCATTTTTTATCTATATGTATGTTTTTTTTCTATGTATCTTTAAGTCCACAAAATATATCAAACTAACTTACTATGACTGTTGCCTTTGGAGAATAAATAATCTGGAATTGCTTAGGAGCTGAAAGGCAATTCATTCAATAAAGCTTTCTGAATGCTGATTATGTGTTTAGGCATTACAATTTAACAACCATGCAAGAAAGGTTTATAATTAGATTAAATATTTGGAATATACATTGATACTTTTAAGTTGCTTAAAATCCTTTCCAGTAAATAAGTATTCTGTGGCATCCTCAATCATGCTTACACTATTAATTTACTGAACAAATTATTTCCTTGATTCTGATCTCCTCTGAATGATCAAAATTGAAACCATTAGACACTAAATTAATGGAGCTTCATTACTATTATTAAAATTCTCCTCAGCTTTCTCTTCTGTATTCTAAATAATTTCAAATCACGTAGCCTTTCTTTCTTGAAGGAGGAGGGTCCTATTTCCCAACTACTTAATTGCGTTGATGGTTTCCTTTGGATCCCATTCAATATTCTCTGTGCTCTTTAAAATGAGATGACCCCCTATGGGTGAAGAGGTGACAGCAACGTCAAGGACGCACCTCCAGCACCTGCCCCCACGTGCTGAGTGTGAAGCGCAGACACTGGTGGGTGTGTGGGTGCCCGCTCACGGAACTCTCACATGGCTCTCAGCAAAGTGTTCAAGCCGGTGTGCATTTCTGTCAATGGGGGACACCTTCATCGCTTTGAGTGGCTGACCTTTCCTCAACTCTGTTCATGTTTTCAGCATCTAACTCTAATTTTGTAATTTCTGGTGACAGGAAGGGCAGAGGAACCCAAAAAGGAGACTGATGCCTAACAGAGGACTTCAAGGTGAGTGAGCCAGAGGAGGCTGTCTTAACATACAAAGACCGAGAAGAAGGAGAAAGGATTCTCCCTTTGGAAACAAGAGTAAAAACCTGGAAATCCAGGAATGGCCACTGGGTGGGAGAGAGGTTACTAATGTAGGATTTCCTTAGGAGCAAAGCAGCAACAACACCCTGTAAGCTGAAATGATGGCATGGGAAAGGGTACGTCCATCACCTACATTAGTGCCCATCTCTGGGAATAAGACTACCCCTGAATCCCAGAGGTCCCTGAGAATGGATAAGTCTTACTGACAGGTAACCAGTAACAGTAGGAAGAAGAATGATCATCACTGTCGCAAAACACCCGCCAACACTCTTTCGGCCTCTACTCCATGTGAGAGAGAGTGTTCAACATTTCAAATTTTTGACATATCACAATCAATGAGGTAGATGCTTTATTATTCTCATTTTATAGCTGTTATCTGAAACTCAGAAGGAAAAGAAACAGAGTGACAGTTAATGGAGAGGGCTAGTTACATTACTTAATGATAATTCAGATTCATCAGCCACTTTGGTCCAATAAAAGGAATCAAACATTCCATTGCTGATGAGGCAACAAAAGCTACCACCAACGAAAGTTCCCAAGTCTGACTTATTTATGCCAAAAGGTTGCAGTCAGGTAGCAGGTAGGGTAAGGGAAAATGTGGAACCCCAAACATACCACATGACTCTAGAAAGCAAAGCTCACATCTGATCGCCTCTGGATTTCTCAACAGTACTCTTACTATGAAGTTCCTAAAATGTTCTGGGTTCTGTTTTCCTGCCTGTTCCTTGATGATGACATTAATGAAATCAGCAAACATACCACATGTTGGTGACAGAAGGAAGGGATGCTAGAAGGTTCTATTGAGGGGGCGATCAGCTCCAGGAAGGGAAGAAATTTAAAAAATTGAATACAAATACTAGCCTCAACCACTCATTCCACCATATGCAAAGAAAACCTCATAATTGAAACAATCTATACTTTCTTTAAAGTGACAGTTAAAAGAGGAAAAGGTATTTTTAGGATACGGTGATTTTGTTAGAGAAACCAAAGATAAGATAGTCTTAAAAAATAATAACATCTTCAGAAGAGATCTTAGATTTTAGAAAACCAGACATGTATCTGTCTTACCTGATGAAAACCAGCTTGACCTTTGATGGGGCTGTCTTAATAATGGCAGATGCATTTTGGTGACTTCTTCCATACAGAATCTGATTATTTATCTATTTGGGAAAAAATAAAATACAATTGTAAAAATGCAGTATGTATACTCTATATAAAAAAATACATGTATTTATTTGTTCATTCATGCAAACAGATGGGTATATACTTGGAATTAAACAATGAAGTCCATTCACTTTTAAGTGGTTCCATGTAGGACTCTATAATGCTAAAAAATCTTCATATTCTTTATAGTATGGATTCAAATACTAATTCTAAACAGCTAGTAACATCTCTTAAATTCAGTTTTGAATGTAGTTAATAAAGAATATAGAGTCCCTGACTTTTACTAAACTTCAAGAGAACAGTAGTTGAGCTAAATGTAAAAATCTTATGGTAGATATATTTCCTACAGCTTTTCCAGATTTCTAAAAGATGTAGAAAACAGACTAAGCTGCGGTATTCACCAGAGTTCTGGAGGGCCCATTAAACATGATTCTGTAAATGTGTCAAGGTTATTACATGCATAAATTTTGTTACTCCAGAGGAGGTAAATATTATATCCCTATTTTAAATCAAATTTTAGATCAATTGCACAGAAACATTTTACTATACACAATCAATGAGCCATCTGCTCTTATCCAAGATGTGGTGGGATTTTTAACTTGATTGAACTCACCTAAATATGATCTAAAAACATTTACACTCTAAATTATTTTACTCCAGATTTTTCCACTGATAAACTATGGTGATAGCCATAATCAATCTTTTACTTCATCCAACTGATAATAGCTCACACAGTTTTGGTTTGTCTCCTCCTATCTCTTTAATAAGTAGTTAATGGTCTATACCATCCCAATATAACTGAGGCCTTGAGATTTTCTAGTATTTAAGGGACAGTACAGTACACTATATAAGGAATAGTAAAAAGGGATTTTCAGTTTTTGTAATTTGCATTTGTCTGTCCTTGATGTCTCTGAAATTTTGTATTTGAAGACACACCTGGAGAAGGTTTTTGTCATAGCTGTTGTAATGAAAAAGTGTATGGAAATGAACACAGGATGGAGTTGTCTGAAATGAAGCTCATCCATCATCTTGAAGGGGGGTAAAGCAGGTACGCACATCAAAGCTGCTGCAGAGACTAAACTGGAACCACCTCCTCATTATGCCCCTTACTCTACCAGCTTCTGTATTCACCAAAATAACCAACCAACCTCCCAGAAATCCACCGATCTCCACATGATTTCTCTGTGCCTCAGTCTTCTCTCTTTTTTAGATTGGAGAATGAGAAAGTGCTCATGTGCACATGAGTACGGTGGGGAGGGACAGAAGGAGGGAGGGAGAGAATCCCTCACGTGGACTTCATGCTGGGCATGGAGCCTCACGTGGGGCTCCATTCCAGGACCCTGAGGTCATGACCTGAGCTGAAACCAAGAGTCGCCGCTCAACGGACTGTGCCACTCAGGTGCCCCTCGGTTTTCGCTTTTTGAAAAGGAATCTAGGCACCTACCTCATAAAACTGTTGTGAGAATTATATAAGTGCCTTTAAATTTTATTTATAATGATTTTAATACAAAGAATTTTTAATTTGGGTATATTAAAAATTACCTTTTCTGTTAAGACTTGTACCTTTTTAATATCGTGTATTTAAAAAAATTTTTTTAAAGATTTTATTTATTTATTTGACGGAGAGAGAGCACAAGCAGAGGGAGGGGCAGAGGCAGAGGGAGAAGGTCCCTGCTGAGCAGGAAGCCCGATGTGGGGCTGACCCCAGGACACTGGGATCATGACCTGAGCCAAAGGCAGCCGCCTAACCAACTAAGCCACCCAGGCATCCCTAAAATCATGTATTTAAAGATGTGCCTGCCCTCTGGATGATACTACAACGATGGACATGTGCCATTAGATATCTGTCTGATACCACAGAATGGACACCACCAAGAGTGAACCCCGATGTTAGCTCTGGACTTGGTGATGATGATGTGTCAGTACAGGTTCATCAACTGTAACAAATATACCACTCTAATCTAAAAGGAACATATGGGAAATCTCTGTACCTTTCTCTCAATTTCACTGCTCTAAATATATATATTTTTGAAGTGTCCATCCTTTAAATTATGTTTTCTCCTAATACTTTCATGGTTTTGTCTCATATTTACATCTTCTTACCTTAGTTATAAGGCAAAAAATGGTTAAATAAGCCATGTAATTATTAAGATCAGTGTGAAAAAGAACACTTAATGACACAGAAAATGCCCAAATGTACTAAGCAGCAAAACCTAGTTACAAAATAGTATGTCTGCCATGATCACTTTTTTTGCAAACCATATTTCTCAATTTCTTTCATTTTCAATGAACAAAAAGTGAGGAACTTTATTTATTTGATTTTATTTTCATTTATTTGAGATAGACAGGGAGAGAGAGCATGAGCAGTGGAGGAGGACAAAGGGAAAGGGAGACAGACTTCCCAGTGAGCAGGGAGCCCAACGTGGGCTCGATTCCAGGACACTTAGATCATGATCCGAGCCGAAGGCAGGTGCCCAACTGACTGAGCCACCCAGGTGCCCCATAAATAAGGAACTTTATACCACAATTTAAAAATGAGGTGACATGTGGAATATGCCCGATTCAATGTCTGACATTCAGGTAATTATTTGTGAATGTCTTCCCCACTGTGTCTGACCGGTGCTTTAAGAAAGCAGAGCTATCAAATCTTCCTGTCTTTGAATTTCATGGCACTGGATTTAAAAATGGTCCCCTATTGCACTTACAGCTCACTTTACGTGGTAAAGTCAATCCCTGTTAGGTGGTGAGCATCAGTGCAGGCACAGGGCATTTGAACTGAGCTCAACTTCTTAAGGGCAGGAACTGTGTCCCCCAGCAGGTCCTCGCCAGCCTGTCCTGCGAAGCTGCCTACAGCGGCTCTTGGCGAGGATGGAATGGATCGCAGAGCTCCGAATGCAAGTGATGTTTCTAATAATCAGCCGCTAGTCTGCTTTCTCGGAGGTGGGCTCTAGCCTCCAAAGGGATTGAGGGTTTTTCTTTTTAAAGTCTTTTTTATTAGCAAAAGCTTGGACATACAGAAAATTACGCTGTTCCATGTTTGTGGATATGCCTGCTTTTTAGCCATGATTTTCCATTTGGATAGAATAAAATGTATGGTCCTATTATTCTAAGAGGGAAAAATTACAGCCTGAATGAAGAAAATGGGTCATTAATTTTAATTTATCTAAGAGTAAATCTACAGTTGTGCCTTCCTGGTGAATGTTCAGGGGCTCTGGCTGCAGAAAGGTAGAACAGCTTGCTTGCTGGGGATGTTTCTTCCCCTGCCAACAACTGTGCCACTTAGTGGACGGCAGATGCTCCTGCCAGTGTTTGGAGACCTCTGAAGAAACGCTGCTATGCAGTGCAAGACTGGGAACAGAACGACAAACTCAAGACACAGGGAAACCTGATGTAACTGGAGTAAACAGAAAAGAAAATGTAGGTCTCGGGATGAAAAAACCTAAGACAAAGTGTCCCTTCTGACCTCAGAAAAAACACATTCACAGCCTCTCAGTTCCAAGATAGTAAGACCTCTTTTGTGTTTTCGTAGATCTTATTTAATATAAAATAATTTCACCATTTAAATGAAAGGCACATATAGCTTCCCACTGCATAAGCAGCTTTTCTATTTCTTCATCACTAAAGGAAACACACTCCAGAGAAAATTCAGTAAGCAATTAGAAAGAATATGATGCATTTTATGCACAATTAACTTTAGACTGTCACTTTTTCTATTTCTGAGAAGTTGCTGTTCTCTGAGGGCACTATGCTTTAAACACCAGATGTAGGACATCCTCTAAGTATAGCATAGGCAAAAAAGAAATCACTCTGTACCTCCTCCAAGTCTTTCAGGTTAATTCTAATTAATAACAACTACCATTTATCCAGTGCTTATTCTGTGCCAAACATTATGCTAAGCTCTTCATGCACAGTATCTCATTTAAATCTCAGAGCAACTGGGGTGTTCTGGAATTCCAAGAGTTAAAGCAATCTGCCCTTGGTGATTTAGCTTTTATTTAGAAGCCCATAATCCTAAGGCACATCTAGAGGTCCCATCTGTATGATGCACATAAAAATCAGATGATTCTGAAAGTCATCTTTATAAAGATATCTGTTAAATAAACTCCGAGTGGGAAAAGGAGGATGCTGGTGACCTACCACCTTAGGTCCAAGAACTCTGAGATACAGAAGTCAGAATCAAAGCATTTCACCACAATGCAAAGAGGAAATGCCCCAGAGCTGACTGCTAGGCTTTTCAAATGCAACGTGGAATCCCTTAAGACTGTACTTTTCTTCTGCGAGAAAACTACAACCTGAATAATAATAGACACTTATTACATTTTTTTTTCATTGTATAGATATTGTGTATAGACTGATCAACATTTTAATTTTTTTCTGACTCATGCCAAAGGAAAATAAGTAAAATATTTCATTTTTGGGCAACTACTACTCCTATCTTTATAGAATATGAGTGATCATTCAGGTTATCTAGAAATTAGAAAAACATTATTATTTTCTATTTAATTCCAGGAAACCGAGAAGCAGAGAAGTAGCTTTCCCAAAGTTTCTCCTTTCAAAGGTGATTCAATGATATATAAAAAGAATAAAAAATTACTTGGCTATGTCCTTTTTTTTGACAGTATTCTTATTGGTGGGAAGAACTATCCTTAGTTCTAATTGGGTGTTCCCATTACACATAAATTATGTATTATCTGAAAATCTGAGATCTACAACTCTTCAAGGATAACCACATATGCCTACTTCTTCCAGGACAGTCCAGTGTATGCATGTTGAGAGACACTTGTAACGATTCTCTACATCTTCTCTGAGCTTCTGTGAGGTGGCCATATTCTGCCATGTGGATGAAGGCCCAGGAAAAGCCATCATTTCCTGAGGCCCCCAGGCAACCAGATCTCCGAGTTCTGGGAGAGACAACCATACTACTACAAAAAAATTCTCCCTTTTTTGGTTAAATTACCTTGAACTAATTTCTCTTCTTTGCCAGCAAAAAGTCACCACCCATACAGTATCTCCATTTGTTTTTCTAGATATTAACTTATATATTCAAGTGACATCCCTCTTGCTATCTCCTAAACCTCACGCTCTCTCCGACACTCAGTAATTTTTCTTGGCATTCAGAATGAAAAGAAAGGAGAAAAAGACAAAGGAAAAAGGCTCTCTGTCCAAAGGAGCATTCTATGCTCTTGAGCTATAATTCTGGTTTTCTTATCTGTGTTTGGCTTCCTCTCCTGAATACTGACAAAAAGGGCTTCCTGAGATCTTCACATGGTCAGTAACTTTGATTGCAGCTCAGTGATTCCTGATATAATATTTTATCATAGGTAAATTAGCTCACCTTTTCCTAAATTCTGAATTTCCAGTTCAATGAGGTATCATTCAGGGACAAACAACAGCAGGTGTAGATACTGAAGACAAGAGTCTCAAATGAGAAACCCCTGTTTCTATAGAACTCGGAAATCATATTATAATGGGTTTTCTATGTGAGTCATATTTCCCTTCATGGGTTGGTTTCTGCTACTGCAGTGGGAGGAAAAAATTCAGAAAACACTATTTGGAGGTAAACCCTCTATATCTAGGTATCAAAAATAGGATACTTAATTGCATTATTTTATAGTTTATAGAATTAGGGTTAATACAGCAAGATTCAGCAAAAGTAAACGGATGTAAATCCTTTTGTTATACTACATAAACTTTCACTTAAGAGGTCTTTAATGAGATTTGTTTCAATAAAATTAATTATTCAAAAATATCACTCAATTTTCCGTAGTTCAACTGAACATGAATATAAATTTATGCTGGAGAGCAACTCAATTAAATCTGTTCAAAAAACTTACCAAATTGGAAGTCAAAGTTAATTAACTTAAGCCGGGATTAGAGATATTAATTATACAAAAACTAAAATTTAGTTCAAGCAACAGATTTGCCTGAGGTTTGAATATCACGTTATAATACAATACTCAACAACAACACCTCTGTCTGTACTTTTATTAAAGTAGAGGATTTATTATGAACAGTTGAGAAATTATTATTAAAAAACTGAGATGGGGATTCAGGTAATTGGAGCTTCTGATAATGAAATCTGAGAGTCCTTCTCCCTACTTTTAAATATATTCCATATTTTACATTTCATGACATGGAATTTATGTGTTAACTTTTTCTTTAATAAACTCTTTTAATGAGTATAACACACATACAGGAAAAAAAATCACAAATAAATGTTTACAACTTGATGGATCTTGTTATAGGATAATTTTTTAAATTAATTTATTTGGGGGGGAGAGGGAGAATCGCAAGCAGACTCCCTGCTGAGTGCAGAGCCTGATGCGGGGCTCGATCTCATGACTCAGATCATGAGCTGAGGAAAAATCAAGAGTCAGACACTTAACTGACTGAACCACCCAGGTGACCCTTAGGTTAATTTGTAATCTAATAATTTTACTGCTAAAAATTTATCCTAAAAAAATAAAAAATCTGGGATCAAAAAAATGTCTACCATGGCTATACTTATAATACTCCATTATGAGAAAAAATGGAAAAACCCTACACTCATCAACAAAGGGTTTATTATATTTGCCACTGTTATGCTGATAAATGGAAAACTGTGGCATTAAAAGGAGGTGAAGGATGACACAGGCCTAGATCCACTGCCATAAAAAGATAAAATTATTATTATTATTTTTTAAAGATTTTTTATTTATTTATTTTACAGAGAGATTACAAGTAGGCAGAGAGGCAGGCAGAGAGAGAGAGAGGAGGAAGCAGGCCCCCTGCTGAGCAGGGAGCCCGATGCGGGCCTCGATCCCAGGACCCTGAGATCATGACCTGAGCCGAAAGCAGAGGCTTTAACCCACTGAGCCACCCAGGCGCCCAAAAGATAAAATTATTGAGTGAAAAAAGTAAAGGATAAAATATCATGTTATCAATGACATTATTTTCATTTATGTAAAAGTTCTGAGTCTAAAGAAAACTATGCATATCTACTAAATATCAACAATGATGATACCTCAAATCTGATAGGATTTGAGGTGATTTCAAGTTTGTTTTTCTCTATGGATATTTTATTACTACTTTGTAATAACACCATTTAATAAATGCTTACAACACACAAGGGACATGCATATACATGCATATCTTAAATACATTATTTCACTTAAGTCTCACACAAATCAGTAGAGGAATGCATTATCACCTGATTATACAGAGAAACTAAGGTATAGGAATTTATAAGGTTTAAGGAATTTAACCAATATAACTTATCTAGAGCCAGTATTTATAGCCAAATCTAAGTCCAAAAGCCTGCCCTGTTAACGATTAGGAAACATTCCTTTTTTTTTTTTTTTTAAGATTTTATCTATTTATTTGACAGAGAGAGCACAAGTAGGGGGAGTGCCAGAGGGAGAGGGAGCAGCAGACTCCCTGCCGAGCAGAAAGCCTAAATGTGGGACTCGATCCCAGGACACCAGGATCATGACCAACTGAGCCACACAGGTGCCCCAGGAAACATTCCTAAAGGTATTTATCTGAGGCTAAAAAAAAAAAAAGGCCATAGGATAAGTAACTCATTTTTAATCCTATGAAATTTTAAATTTATAGCCTCACAAAACAGAAACCCCAGGCCCAGAAATATTCCAATGGAAGTATAATAGATATATGTTATCTCCATCCATTTACTCATTTACCCAATAGTCACCGTACAAGTGATGAGGACGCAGGAATTTTTATTACCATCATTACCGAAGCTACCATGTAATGAGCACCTGGTATATTCCAGATATCAGATTCTCTGAACGTCACTTTATAGGAATTACTTCATCCAGTCAGATACGGTTCCTGCACTCAAGCATCCTGTACTGTAGTAAGTGACCACAGTTTTAGAAACAAGAAATTGCACTGCCATATGATGAATGTCAGCACAGAGCAAGAACTGACTGTCTCTTCTGAGATAGGTGGGTTGGTCCTGAGGCACAGAGAGAAACTCGGTAGGCACAGGGGGAGGAGCGGCAGGAAGAGCACCGGGACGAGGGAAAGCCTACGAAAGATGGGCAGGTAGGAAACTGCAGGTCTCTTTCTAGGAACCACAGGGACTACAGTGTAGCTTTGGGGAGCGGAGGCCGTGTGTTACCGGAGTAACCAGGTCCTGATCAAAGAAGACCTTGCAGGAGATCTTCTCTTTCCAAGAACCTGGGGCACTTGCCCCCATGAAGAATGATGCTCACTTTCCAAACCACCATTTCAGGTTTGCAGGTGAGGGAGAGGAAGAGAAGGGAGGGGTAGCAAGGCTAGGACGGAACAGGGAAGATGTGACTTAAACTCACGTGAAAACAATTTCATTCTCATGAAAAAATATTTCTGAATAAACGGTCACATTAATCTTTTCCTCGGCAAGACAAAATAATACACATCAAGCTCCGATAATTTAATACTTTGGGCAAAGGAGCAGGTTTTAAGGACTTAGTTTAATGACGCAGTACTGACATGAGGTCTGTAACTTCAGTGTGATCTATTTCTTGTGAAGTACAGTGTTCCCAAAGGAACACATTCATTTAAAAGGCTTAAGTGTGAGAGATTTATTTTCACTCAAACAAATCTAATCAAATTGAAATACCTTCTAAAGGCAAAGTAATAGTACTATGTAGCTCACATCTCTCTAAATTTGATATATTCAGAAAACAGGATGTTCTTTTGAATCCTAAACCTTGACAATTCTGAAAAATATTGACTTCAAGGAAGTGAGCGGAGACATACATTTATGTTTTGCTCTGATTGTTAGTGTTTCATTGGAAGTTGCCCCAATTGCTGCAGGCCGGTTCACTTGATCAAAATGAAGGAGGTGCCTTGGATAATTTCCTGTTACCTGCAGGGCATGGGAAGGAGTGAATGGAGGCAGAAGTATAATCCACCTCTTAACAGCTCATTAATATTGTAAAGGAATTGTGTTTCCCTAGGAGGCTGAGGCATTACAACCCACCTCTCTTAGTGGTCTTGTTAGTCACATAAGTGACTAGGACTCAGCTGACCACTGACCTGGAATTCCTTCTTCCAAGAACATTGGTATACTGTGAGTCAAGACTTCCCCCAAACTAGGGAGGCCCAGCTTCATGTCTGCTTCTTTCATACAGTGATCTAATTAGAGCTCTACTCCAAGTCCCTCTGTTCCCAGAGGTTTTCCTCTCGACTTCAAAATATTTTCCTTGACACGCCCACCGAGACAGCTACACACGCAATCAGTCATCAAAGGTCTTGATCAAAGTGCCTAACTCCCCTCCTCCCAACTTCAGCTTCTCTTAGACAAAAGTCTTGTCAGTGAATCAGTCCTCTGGAGTCAGGGCTAGATCATGCATATCTGGTAACTTCTAAAGCCTATGTCACACAGAGTCTGGCACTGCCTCGCTGCGCCGCATGGCTGGCAAGCAAGGTGGATGAAGACACTGAGGCTCACGCCTGGGGACTTGTCTGAGGATTCTAAGGAAGAGAGTGGCAGAACCAGAACCCAAACTCCCATCTCCTGATCCCAAAGCCTCTCTCTAGCAGGGATGGGGCTGGAAGGGGACTCCTGCTACTTTGCATAATACTCAATACTCGTCCAGATCACCCAGAGCCCAACCACCTCCCTCTCTCTCCAAAATAATTCCCCAGTACCCAATTCTCATTCTAGACTCTATGGTGGTAAAGGCAGATAAACGTGGCAACTTTAAAAACTGCCTCACCAGAGTATAGTCCTACTTTCTCAGTCACTTCCTTATGTGTATATGTATGATATATATGTAAAGAATTTTTTTCAATTAAAAAAACTATATCTGGCAGGTTGGCTATGGTCTGATCACATATAGTGTTTGCTAGGATTGGCAGGGGACATGGCCTTTTATACAAATTTTCCACCTCACAGTTTGTAAAACCTGGAAGAAAGATGATCTGATATTTTTTATGCCACATATTCAAACAACTGCACAAAGACATATGCACCAGTATGTTATAGTAGTATTTGTACTGACATATAACTAATATATATCATAAATGACATATCCATTTGGTAAAAAGGTATGTACAGTATGATTCTGTTTGTGTACATTGTACTTTGCACAATGTAAGTGACAATTCATGAGACCAATAGGAAAGATGGTAAGTTGACTGGGGTTAATTATAGAGGAATAGTATTACAGAGGTAAAAGAGGGACAATTATTACTTTTACCTGGAGCACTAAAATTTTTTATGATTATATGATATTTTAAAAACATGTAAAAAAGTATAATCTGTGAGTTAAAAAAGAGAAAAATAGCAGTAAGAATTAACACCTTCACAACAATTCAGTCTACTAGGGAATCATTTAGAATTAAAATCTATTTGCTAACCTAATACTTTTGAATTATAGTCAGAAACATAAATGAGGATGGGCAAGAAAATTTAGAGTCAAAGTAATTTTAAATTATGATATTTAAATATTGTGCATAATTTTGAGCCGTTAGCTGAGAAATCATCCTATACTCCTCCCCTAATTTTTCTAGCCATAGCCCCTATGTTATGTCAATCCCATTTGCTTGGCATTTAAAAGAGACATATGGAGACAGAGTAAAGTTGAAGAGCTCCTCCTTCCCTTTTGTGGATTCCAGAAAACATTCACTGTTACTTGGCTGACAGAATCATGAGTTCCATCACTGAGCACACTATTTTATTTCATGCAATTGACGTGTAACCTGAACTGAATAGCAAATGGTCATATGTTCTACAATAAAGTTCCTGGTACTTTTGTCAATGTCCTTCTATGACAGGAGCAAAAATTCACATCTAGACTCATAATAAGATTATTTATGTATTAACTAGTTAAAAGCTAACCTAGGCCCCAACTTCAGAGATTCTCATCTAGTAGGATGGAGTATAGTGTTGTTATTTAGGTGAACCTGTCCTATGATTCTGATTCACAAACCTGGTTCAGAGCAACTTATACAGCTGAAGAGATTTGTTTGGTAAAATTTTTGAGAAAGGAAACTTTTATGTTCCCCAGAACAGAGATCCGAAATTCCTTAGGCTAAGTCACGAGCTGAAGTTTGAAGCAAAAATTTAGATCCCAGAATCACAGAACACTAAGTTTGAAAGATTTTTAAAGATACTATTGACTTCTCTTCCATTTTTCAGTTAAGAGATGCCAAGAGAGATTAAGGGATTTATCTGAGAAAAATAGTTAATTAAAAATGCGTCTGGGGTGCCTGGGTGGCTCAGTGGATTAAAGCCTCTGCCTTCAGCTCGGGTCATAATCTCAGGGTCCTGGGATCGAGGCCCGTATGAGGCTCTCTTCTCAGCAGGGAGCCTGCTTCCTCCTCTCTCTGCCTGCCTCTCTGCCTACTTGNTCTCAGCAGGGAGCCTGCTTCCTCCTCTCTCTGCCTCTCTGCCTACTTGTGATCTCCCTCTCTGTGTCAAATAAATAAATAAAATCTTAAAAAAAAAAATGCGTCTGGTATCATAGGCTATCTCTCTTACCAAAAAAAAAAAAAATAGTACATTTTTAACAAATAATAACTAGTATTCTTGTTTTTCTATTCTGNGCGTCTGGTATCATAGGCTCTCTCTCTTACCAAAAAAAAAAAAATAGTACATTTTTAACAAATAATAACTAGTATTCTTGTTTTTCTATTCTGTCATCTTTACCTTTTAATTTCAGGTCAATTACCTAAAGTTACAAAGCATTTAAAAACTATACAAAGAAGAGATATCTGATCTAAATAAGGATTTTTATTTAGGGTAATAACAAGAATAATGTCATGAACTTATGCCAAAACAGTTGGGCTAGGTTCTTTTAAATGTCTGTGGAAGTACATGGGCAAAAGAATGAAATGAGGGAATTGCACATCTGTATCAAGGACTTAGTTAAGCAGTTCAGTGTAGCTGAATCATACAATGGTGAAACAGTCACGGAAGCTGGAAAGGCAGGTCAAAGGTATCTTCTGAAGGACTTTGAATATTATGATAAGGAGTTTTGGCTGTCCCATTAATGAGTATCCTTCTGTTCTATACTTAAATTTCATTTTAAAACAAAATGAATAAAATATTTTTAAAAAGTGGGGGGCAGGGTGTCTGTGGGTGGCTCAGTCAGTTAAAGCTTGATTTTTGATTTTGGTTTAGGTCATGATCTCAGGATCATGAGACTGAGCCCTCCACTGGACTTCCCACTCAGCCCAGAGTCTGCGTGAGATTTGGGATTCTCTTTCCCTCTGCTCCCTACCCTCCCTCTACCCTGCCGTGCTCTCTCTAAATGAATAAAATCTAAAAACAAAAACAAAAACAACAAATCCATATAGATAACCTAAATAGGTGTTGGAAAAGCATTTGACAAAATACAATGTCAAATTGTGATTTAAAAGGAAATCCCTTGTATCAGATAGAAATGGAAAGGAATTTCCTAGGCTTGATAAAGGGCATGTATGAAAAACCTACATATAGCTAAGGACTTATTTAATCATCTAACACCAAATGACTTCTGAGACTGGGGACAAAAAAAAAAAAAAGAGAGAGAGAGAGAGAGACAGAGGAAAATGAAGGAAGGAAGGAGGATATAAAGGTCATAAAGATTGAAAAGGAAGAAATAAAACTCCCTATACACAGATGAAATGATCAATTACCTCTAGAAAATGTTAAGGAATCAACAAAAAAACTACTAGAACTAGTAAGTTAGTTTAGCATGATTATAGGATGCAAGGTCAATATGCAAATACATGAAAATCAATTGTACTTCTATATACCAGCAACAAATAAAAATGAATAAAAATCCCACTTATAGGGGTGCGTGGGTGGCTCAGTCGTTAAGTGTCTGCCTTTGGCTCAGGTCATGATCCCAGGGTCCTGGGATTGAGCCCCGCATTGGGTTCCCTGGCTCAGCAGGAAGCCTGCTTCTCCCTCTCCCACCCCACCCCCCACTTGTGTTCCCTCTCTCACTGTGTCTCCCTGTCAAATAAATAAATAAAATCTTTAAAAAAAATCCCACTTATAAAAGCACTGAATACAAAATAGACAGGAATACACTTAACTGAAAATGGAAAAGTTCTGTCCTGAAAATTATGAAACATTTCATGAAAATAATTATATGGAGAAATATTGCATTCATAATATGGGAAACTCAGTATTGTCAAGATGCCTAGCCTCCCTAAATTAAACTGTAGATTAAATACAGTATCTATCAAAATCCCAGGAGCCTTTTTTAAAAAAATAGAATTTACAAGTTGGTTCTAAGATTCATATGGAAACTCAAAGGACCTAGAATAGCCACGACAATATTCAAAAATAAGAATAAAACAAGGATATAGTGCTACCTGAATTCAAGATTTGCTATAAAGATATGGTAATCAAGACAGCATGATATTGGCATCAATGATAGGCAGATTAATAGAAGAGGACTGAGAGCCCAAAAATGGACACACAGTAATTTCATTCTTGACAAAGGTGCAAAGGAAGTCAATGAGGTGAAAAAAGTCTTTCAACAAAAGGTGCTGGATCAACTAGGAACTCACATGAAAAAAAAATCAACCTTTATCTCACAGCACATACAAAAATTAATTCAAGATGGATCATACAACTAAATATACAAGCTAAAACTATAAAGTTTTTAGAAGAAAATGTAGGATAATATTATTGTAATTATTGGAGGGAAGCAAAGATTCTTAGCTAGGACAGTAACTATAAAAGAAAACATGAATAATGATTTCATCGAAACTAAGAACTTCTATACATAAAAAGATACATTAAGAAAATAGACAAGCCATAGACTGAAAGATCCATAAATCATATATCTGACAAAGAATTAGTATATCTATAAAGAACTTCTAAATTTAGTTCAATTATAAAAAGACAACCCAATTAAAAATGGAAAGAAGACTTAGACACTTTATAAAATAATCTATCTGAAAGGCTGCTGAAGAAGAAAAATGCCCAATTTCATCGGTCATCAAGAAAATGTAAATTAAAGGGATGCCTGTGTGGCTCAGTCAGTTCAGCGTCTGCCTCGGGCTCAGATCATGGTCCCAGGGTCCTGGACTCGAGTCCCGCATCAGGCTTCCTGCTCAGTGGAGAGCCTGCTTCTCCCTCTCCCTCTGCCTACTCGTGCTCTCTGTCTCTCTGTCAAATAAGTAAATAAAATCTTAAAAGAAAAGAAAAAAGAAAAAAGAAAACATAAATTAAAGCCACAGTGAGGAACCATTACAAACCCACCAGGGGAGCTAAGGTTGTGGAACAACCAGAATGCTCATACACTTCTGGTAGGAATGTTTAATGGCCCAACTATTTGGGAAAAAGGGCTGGCAGAGTCTTTTTAAGTTAAACACACAAGTACCTTGTGTCCCACTAATTTACTATTAATATTTTTCCAAGAAAAAGGAAAATATTTGTCCTCAAAAAGACATGTCACACAAATGTTCCTAACAACTTTATTCAAAACTGCAAAAAAATATGAAGGTCCATCCACAAGTAAACTGATAAATAGACTGTGGTAGTTATACAATGTAATATTATTCAGCAACAGACTGGAACAAACTACTAAGACATGCAAGAGCACAGATGAATCACAGACCTCCAAAGTGAAAGAAGCTGGACACAAAAAAGTACTACTGTATGATCCCGATCCCGTATATATGACATTCTAGAACAGGAAAAACTAATGAAAGGAAAAAAGAAAAAAAAAAATACCAATGCAGTATTTGTGTCCCAGGCTGGGAGAAGATCCAATAGAATACATGAGGAAAGTTTCTGGGGAGAGAGAAGTGATCGATGTTTTGGATTATTCAGGTACGTACAGTTGTCAAAATTGTACAGAGCAGATCTGTGCATTTCATTTTTTGTAAATTTTGCCCCTGCCCCCAACTACAAACATAATAATTGTGTAGGGATGGACATCTGGAGGTGTAGGTGACACAGAAATGACCGAGTGTTGGCCACTGCTGAACCACGTGAGAGCTACACAGGATTTCATTACATCATTCTGCTCACTTTATAGATGCCCAAAAATATCCTTAATAAGAGCTGTTTTATTTTTCTAAAGGAGGAAAACCACATATGGGTATACTTCCCAGCTAAGCTTTTCCTAATAAAATACAATTTGAATTTTAACCTTCAAACTTCATAGGATCTATATACACTCTCAATAAAGCGTTTTTCAGTAAATGTTTATATAGGAAAAATTTATATCTACATCCCCAACAGAAAGTAAAACATTTTAAACAAAAGGTGTGAAGGAAACGTCCCAAGCGTATTCCAAGTACAGAATTATAGGGTGACATTTTGAACCACAGGCTCAGTAGCAACAAGGAGGATGTGCAGGCTGGATGCTGGGGGAGTGAACAGAGACTGTGTTATTGCACGCAGTGCAACTGTGTTAGCAATCATACTATTTGGTGATTCTGAAGTGATAGTAGACATGTCACATCCTAACACGATTATGTGTTACCTATAAGCAATTATTTTTTTTATTGCATTTCACTAATATTAAGGACTGGGGTTGATGAGTAATGCAAAAATTCTCCTAACTTAAAATATTGAGAAATAGGGTGATGGCTCCTATTGGGGGTGGAACATCTGATTTTCACTTTGGGTTACTGATTTTAGATCTACCTCTTAAAAACTATAATTAAAACACACATATACAACCACAGTTTTGGAGAGTTTAAGCAGCTATCTGATGTTGTTAGTAAATCAAACGTGGAATAAGAACTTCATTAACACTTTCAGGCTTCATGCCTTAAGATTGCATGTGACTGTAAGAGATTTCTACTGTGCAAATGGTGAAAAATACAGATATAAGTTATATGTTGAGTTGATATGAGGAAAACCTTGATAATCTAAGAGCATATCTTGGGCACCCAGGTGGCTCAGATGGCTGAGTGTCTCTCTGCCTTTGGCTCAGGTCATGATTCCAGGGTCTTGGGATCAAGCCCCTTATGGGGCTCCCTGATCAGCGGGGAGCCTGCTTCTCCTTCCCCCCCCCACCCCCCCTTGCTCTCTCTCTCTGTCAAATAAATAAATAAAATCTTAAAAACAAAATAAAAGAGTATCTTTCCAACTGCATTTCAGTATGGTCATTATGATGGCAATGAGTAGGACTAGAAGGAAGTAGAGAAAAGAACTACCCCAATATGCCACATAAGAGCTGAGGGAAAACTACAGGAAGGAGAGTCTTGCTAAAGACCAATTATTCTTTCCAAGTGGCAACTTCCTTCCCCAGTATACATTCCTATCCCTACTTTTTATATTCTCTCCATGGTCGTCTCTCTTTGATTATCCTCATTTTTACTTTCTGCTTCCATGGCACTTTCTTTTTCATGCTCTTTATCCCTGATGTTAAGATAATGTGGCTCACTGTAGCAATCCCACATAAAGTTTTTGTAGAGTGATAATGAGGACTGCAATAATAAAAATTAAATGATTGCCATTCCTCCAAAAGATCAGTAAGAATACAGACTTTTAGTCTAAATATTTCAGCAGTATAAAGACAAGGAAGTGTGACTAAATAATTCAAAACTCCTCTCCCACCAAGCCGGGGACGGAAAACCAAAATGGCAGCAACAGAACTCTCGGACTGCACGGCAGGAACAGACAAGAATGAGGCCACCCTGTATGAGCTAGGTTCTCCATAGTATTTCCTGCAGCCTGCTAACAAAACCTTAACTTTACAATGGTACTGAGGGGGAAAGCTCCTAAGATTCGAAGTTCAGAGATGTTCTCGAATTGTGCAAGAAAAACCTCAAAAAGGATTATTTTTCTTCTTTGAATCTTGAGGGATGGCTATAATTTCACCAACTGCATTCTTTTTTAATTGAATTCAAAGTGGCACTCAATTTTAAAATGGTAATAAGAGTAACAGAGTATCGTATTGTGAGAAACTATCTCACCTAGTTTGAACTAGTACCAGACTAACTGCATCAATCTAGATCTACTGAAACTACAAAATGATGAGAAACTTACTTACTACTTTTTAAGTTCTGTGCCAAACGTGGGGCTTGAACTCATGACTTTGAGAGCAACAGGGAAACACTCTACCCAGTGAGCCAGCCAGGCGCCCCCACCTACTACTTTTTAGAATCATTATTAATCCAGAATGAAAGAACTTAAGAGCATAGCCTTTACAGTCAGAAAAGGTTAGTGTTTGCAGGTTGACTCTACCCCTTCACACCTCAGTTTCCTTATCTGTAAAATGGGGATTAAGATAGCACCACTTTCATAGGTTTGTCATAAAAATCAGGAGAATGCCATAAAGACCTTAGCACTGATTTGAAAACAGTAAGTATTCAGTGTGAGCTCAATACCTAGTATGGCTTTCCTAGCCCCAAAAGTTTCTCTTAATGAGTACATCTTTTTGTCACTCACATTGGATATCACACGGTGGACAAGAGATGACTTAACAAGACACAGATAGCTATTAATTATATGCCGGAATAACCGGGGGCTGCACTTTGAAGCAAGGAAAAATGTTACACACACAGCAGAGACCTCACCACTGTTTTATGTGTGAGGCTGGTCCCTCAGCCAGCACCACGTTCTTCTGTTGACTTTCAGAATTGTGAATTAGGCTGTGGACTATTTTTAGCGTCCCCAAATGGGGTCACTTTAGCTTTGCATATGGGAAGGTCGTATTCAGGATCTGCTAACAGTATTTATTTTTGTCAGGCTTAATCAACCGATTTTTAACAAGTGCCTTGAGACATAACTTATTTAAATGTCAAGTATATTTTAACACTTATAAAAACCACTGCCACAATAAAAAATCAGTTCATCAATTTATTTTTGCACTTTTAGCTATTATAAAATACCCATTTCTTAATAAAACTAGGGAAAATCATTTTATTGCAATTTTGCCCATCCTTTAGTCTTCTTTCTGCTCCTCAAACTAGTGTTTCTATAATGGGATAGTTTATTAAACGAGGTCTCTGAGGGCATAATTATTGCATTAAGAAGCACACTTTATAAAATTACATCTACGTAAGGTAATAATCTAAAAGAGCCAATCTAAGATGACAGATCCTTCTGACTGAGAATTAGAAAGAATCTTATCTGTGGATGCACAAAAGCTAGTGATTTGTTTACTATTCTCCTGAGCTTCTGATCACATCGAAGTCTTTGAAAGATTTCAAGAATAATGCACGGGCAAGAAGCGGAGAGTGAAGAGCGGATGCTGAGACCAGGGTGGTGTACAGAGCCCTCAGGTAGGAGCTTTGTCCTGACACAGCTCCGTGGATCTGGGCCAGTCATGGCCATGTCGTGGCTTCAAGGTTTTTCCTCTTATAAAATAAACATAATGAGACAATAAGATCTGAATTTACCTGTGGTTCTATGTCTTCATCCCTGGCAAATACGGGAAGTTTTCGTGCTTTTTATTTGTAGTGGTTCTTAAGTAAACACATTAGGCACGTGGAAAATAACAACATTTAGCTTTGGCTCTTCTTCAGGAGAATGTTTCAAAGGGAATGCACGGCCTCTGTCTCGCAGGGTGTCGGAGCACGAGTCTCGGCTCTCTGTGCGGGCCCCATCACTGGTCCTGGCTCGTGCTCCCCACACTGCTTCTTCCGGCTGCTTTTGTAACCCGACGGACCACTCCAATTCCCCACGCGACGTTATCCACTCGCTCTTCCCACACTTGCACCATAGGGAAGATTATAAATAAATCCTATATTCATAGGACAGCACCATGCCCAGGCCTGTGCATTTTCTAGGACTAATTGCTCAGGGAAAGACAATACTCTGGTGCAAGTCTCATTCCAGTCTACATGGTAATTATATGCTAATTCCTTTTGAAATGAATTCAGAACCCCCCACACTGGCATCGCAGTAAAGGGTAAAGAAGCTGAGATTTAATCACATTGTCTTCTGGGGGCTTAATTTAAGATTTCTTTTATACATGAACTGGGCCATCGATCGGCAGAACTCACACTGGCTGCTCCTTTGCCGATTGCAAAGCAGTCCCCCTGCAACAAAACTGCTGGCCAATGGTGTGCAGAAAATCAGTTCTGGCCAGGCTCTCGGGAAGAAGCAGGGCTTCTGACTTCAAAGAAGCCACAGTGCATGCTCGACCAAGTTCTTTTCTACGTCCTACACATTAGCCTCATCTTAGGCCCGAAAATAAGCCCAACACACTCTAAATAAAAGGACGCTCAGAGCAGACGAAGAACATAACAATAGCAACAAAGCAGTCCAGAGATATAATAAGAATAAATGGTGGAGTTGTAAAAACAATCAAGACACAGTTAACTTGACCTCCTAGAGAAGCCACAAAAATAAATGGAGTGTGGGTGGGTAAGTAAATATACAAGATTTGCTCTAGCCCAGAAATCTAGTAAGTATAATCCAGAAGCCCCCTATAAAGCCTCCCACACAATGCAGTGTCCTTCCACAGTCTAATGCACTGCAATAGCCAAAGAACATTTGTTTTAACATGGCTTGTAGCTTTCCTGGTACTCCTCATTAAATCAATTTCCCTTTCTCAGTTCAAACAGACATTGGATTTGATATCATGCAATATACAAATTCCTCACATATCATAGAGGAATGATTAAAATTTTTTCTCAGCTATAAAAAGAAATGAGGGAAATGTTTCCCACACAATTTTTTTCCCATCGTCCCTGACCAAGGGCCAAAAGTCACATGAGAAGATGGGTTATAACTGCCTAAAAATCCAGTCTGCATTTTTCTGTTCTCTCAGTTTTTCAAGATGCTACATGGAGCTACCGAGGAAGATGATGGCTTCCCTTTGGGACACACTTTCAGTGACACATGTATTCATATAAGCTGAAAAAACCTCCAAATACACAAATCCATACGAAAATATTATTTCACAAATAGTATCAGATGAAATGTATTATTTTGTGCCAGATCCTATGGTAAAATCTGACCTATCTTCTCTCATTAGTTCTCAGAATGCCCTCTCAGGTTTATGCTATATAATCACTAGGCCGTAAGTTCTATGAGAACAGGTACTGTGGATTTTGCTCACCAATGTAAAATCAGCACCTTGTTCATACACTGCTTCCTACATGACGGATGGATGGCAAGATACTTGATGAGTAAATAATTTTCTTTTGATAAAGGAGGCACCTGAGGGTTAGAGAAGATAAGTAACTAGCCAAAGATACGAGAGGCTAGAATGTATGTTACAACATACATCTATCAATCTTTTTTTTTTTAGACAAGAGAATCAGTGGGGAGTAGATAAGGGTCAACTTATTGCCATGTTTGATCTTGCCCTTTCCATCACCACAAGAAGATAAAGTTGCTGAATAGCAACAAAAGCCAAATTTGGAAAGTACAAAAAAAAAAAAAAAAAAGAGGAGGGGGGGTCCAATATGGCAAGATGTTACTATCCACTTTCAGACAATGAGTTCTTCCAGACTCTTGCCTAGAAAACAGAAACCTGAATTTTCTGTCTATAAGGGAGGAAATGTGATCTAATCAACAGTCAACCATGTGTAGCACACTGCGTTAATTAAGCACCTTCTGAAATGCAACAAATGACTGAAAGAATTGGGATAAGTTAAAGCAGCTCTTCCAAGTTCAGTGTTTGCGGCCCTGTACCCAGTGTAGACTTCTGTGTATGGACTGTAACAAACTCTCATTGCTCTGCAGTCCCTGCTCATCTGTTACCCACATCTAACACTATGTCAGGCAGAGAAATAAAATACTGGTGCTCTTGTTGGTCTAGATCCCATGGGCCATTATTCCATCTTGAGTCTTAGTAAAATAGGGAAAAGAGAACTAGAATCTCCATGTTCTAAATTACAGACTTTGGAACATTTTCATGTACCACGCAAGACAGGAAATCCATGTCTAGGTCCATATAACACAACACAGTAACTTCATATACATGATTTCCTAAAGACTAGAGCATCATAAATCAGGATTCTCATGAATCTAAATAAATGAGGTTTGGCTGACATATCACGTGGAACACACTACACTTCAGTGGTTGGAGCATGAATCTTGGGAGTCCGGCAAGCCTGGGTTCTTACTGAAACTTGGTAACTTAGTTCTGTAATATTAGACAAGTGACTTATGCAGTTTTCTTATCCATAAAACGGGGACAGTACGAGTACTTACCAGATAGGCCTCTTAAGAATACTGAATACAAATGTGGGAGCACCTAGGTAAAGTACCAGTAATAACTCAGTAAATTAGTTTCCACTTTCACCTCGATGACCACCACGATCACTTTAGTTTCATCACTGAAGAAGTCTCCAAGCATCAACCAAAGGAAATAAACTGTAAGTGATGAACTGTATTGGTTAATATGTACTGCTGCCTTTGATTTTTTATGTAGTTAATGATTTTGCTGGTCACTGCTTCTACCCAAGGTGGGTCCCTTTCATGATGCCGCATTACAAAAGAACAAGAAAGGTAATTCCAGAAGTGACTTTTTTGTGGAAACAGCTTTAAGACAGGGAGAAACTACTGAGGCTTGGGAGAGAGGCGTGATGCTAATGGTCTCGCAGTGGTGTCTGGCCAGTTGGGGCTGTATTTATTATTAAGCAAGAGACTATGGGTGAATGTGTGAATTCTATTCTGAGTCAAAGTCTGACATGGAGATCATAAAATGCAAAATCAGAAACCCTCATTTTAAGTGAGTAGTATGATACTCAAGTGCCTCTGTGATTTCTAGATCTTTAAATGTCCACGTGGTGAAGCATTTTATTCAAGAGGCTACATAATGCACTGGTGAACAAAAGCTAAGAAGTTGAACTGCTTGGATAGTGAATCCCAGCACCATCGTTTACTCTGTGACCCCACCAGTAGAAGATTTTGCCGTATCTGACACTGAGTGTATATTAGCTGCTGCTGCTGTTCTTCTGATTATTATATTTTTCACTTTACAGTGCAATAATCTTTTCATGTCTGTTTCCTTCCTCTAGACTGTGGGCTTTCTGAATGAAGGGACTGGATGTATTCTTCCTTCTTTCTGTGTCTATTCCTAAGAGACTCTCTAACAATGTTAGCTGAATGATGGACTGGAACGGCAAATGAACATCACAGAGAGATCAGCTCGGTACAGAAACCCTGACTTAGTTGAGGAAAATAAGAATAAATAAGATTCCTGATGAAATCATTTAGAGAGTAATTAGCAAAAGACCAGCATCTCGTTAGCCTCTCTTATTTCTATCCTGTTCCTAAAAGGAATCCATGTGGTCTTAACCCATATCACCAACTTTACAGATAGTAACCAAGTCCTGACAACCAGTTCACGAAGTTCTATTGGTTCTAACACCTTCCCAAAAAACTAAACGACAACAACAAAAACAAATGCCATACTTACAGTTTATTCCAAAGCTAAAGAGAATTTTGATAAATACTATTAGATTAATACAAAATTTAGTTTTGAAAATTTTGGAATTTATGTTAAAAACAAATCCTATTCTTTTTAATAGGCTTTCATGAGATTTTAACATAAGGGTCCCTAAATTATTTTGCAAGATTAGGTATTACTCAAACAGCAAATAACATTTGAAAGTGACAATGTGATTTCTGTTGTTCCTTTGGAAAGTGATTTTGAATAACTGAAGAAAACATAATTTGTAATATTCTTCACTGTCACCTCATTTTCCTGTGGACAATTCCCTTCACCCTTTCACCTTACCAAAAGAGAAATTACAGCTCTGTGTCCCTCACCTCCAACAGTTCATCTCCGATACGCATTCGTCCGTCGGTGGCAGCAGGCCCTTCTGGGTTAATGCCCACCACAAATATGCTCATGCGTGACCGGTCCTTATTACCAGCAAGGCTGAGTCCAAGTCCATTCTTATCCTTTTCAAGCTCAATAATGTGCAATTCTCCAGGCAGGTCTGCATATCTTTGCCTGATTTTTTCTATTGAAAAAAATAAAGGGTAAAAAATATTAAATAGAGCACTTAAATCTAAATTATAAAGGTGTCATCATGTCCCCATCCTTACCATAATGGCCCTTTTTTGAAAATGAAGTAGTTGGAGTCATTCATCGCCTTACATATAGGTTACAGTTAATTATTGCATCTCCATTTACAAAGTTTAGTTCACCAATAAAACCTTCTCTGATTGTTCAGGATCACATTAGCCCAGACTTTCTGTGCATTATTTTCTTACCTAAGACAGTCAACACAATGTGGTAGAAACCCTGGCCTCCCGACCCCCCTCCAAAAACAGAGGGGGATGGGTGGGAAACAAAGAATATATATGAAGCATCAGCTCTGTGCCAAGAAAGTGTTTGGTCCTGGAGACATCATGCTGAACAACAAACAGACATAATTCCTATTCTCATGGACTTGCATTCCAGTAAGAAAAAAGAAAATCAACAATTAATTCTAAATAATTATGTTTCTTTAAAGTATACAAATGGTATAAAATAATGTTTTATGTTATATGAGTAAAACAAGGGGAATTAAGGATGATGGTTTAGCTGTCAGATCTGAATTCAATACATAAATCAACCATTTACTCCATGTCCAATAATTAATAAATTATTTTATTTTATGGAATTCCATTTCTTCATGTGTAAAATGGGCATGGTAATACCCACTTCATGGATGTCGGGAAAATGAGATAAAACACACATTAAAGGACTTAATAGCTAGCTCATGGCTTATAGGTATTCTATAAATCTTTTATTCAATCTTGTCTCGCCTTGCCACCGCTTCTCTTTGGTCTAAATTACCTATTTTAGGATTGGGCTGGTTATGTTTCACTTGTGCTGCTTATGTGCAACAAAACCACACTGGCAGATCAGTGTGGGGAATGATACTGCTTTAAACATGTCTTGTCCCCCACAAAGCACCAGCTGAGGCCAGGTGTGTTTCCGGGGCCAAAGGCTGACACCTTCTACTATGGTATGATGTAATCATTTTATCACTTGAATAACCATTTGATAGACTGTGACTATCCTGGAACAGTGTGCTTGGTCTAATGCTTGACTTAGGCCCACTATCCTTATAGGGAGCCTTGCAAATTCAAAGCTGAACTCAAATAATTACTGTTAAGGAGGATGGGGGAGGAAAATGGCCTAGCCATTATACCATTTTACCAGACCTAACAAACACTGCCTTAGGAGAATAGATATATTTAAACTCATAAAAATACTTTTAAAAAAAAGATAAATCATATAAATGGCTGCTTATTTTAGAAAGAGAAATCTGTCTGCTTTACAACGATTTTGAAAAGAATCTTAACTTTCTTTCTCTATAGCTATGTGATGAACTTAGAAATCTCAGAGACAAAGAGAAAATCATGAAAGCAGCTCAGGAAAGAGGTCTGTAACTTACAATGGTAGAAACATTAGATTCGGAGCAGACCTATCCAGAGAGACCTGACAGGCCAGAAAGGACTGGCATGATACATTCAGGGCACTAAATGAGAAAAATATGCAGGCAAGAATACTATATCCAGCTAAGCTGTCATTGAAAATTGGAGGAGAGAGAAAAAGCTTCCAGGACAAAACAAAAAACAAAAAACAAAAAACTAAAAGAATTTGTGATCACCAAACCAGTCCTATAAGAAATATTGAAAGGGGTCCTCTATGCAAAGAGAGAGCCTAAAAAAAGTAACACAGACCAGAAAGAAACAGAGACAACATACAGTAGCAGTCACCTTACAGGCAATACAATGGCACTAAATCCATATCTTTCAATAGTTACCCTGAACGAAAATGGCCTAAATGCCCAATCAAAAGACACAGGGTATCAGATTGTATAAAAATACAAGAACCATTGATATGTTGTCTGCAAGAGACTCATTTTAGACCGAAAGACACCTCCAGATTTAAAGTGAGGGGGTGGAAAACCATTTACCATGCTAACGGACATCAAAAGAAAGCTGGAGTGGCAATCCTTATAACAGACAAGTTGGATTTTAAACCAAAGACTATAATAAGAGATGAGGAAGAACACTATATCATACTTAAAGGGTCTATTCAACAAGAAGAGCTAACAGTTTAAATATTTATGCCCCTAACATGGGAGCAGCCAATTTTATAAGCCAATTAATAACAAAATAAAAGAAACACAATGACAATAATACAATAATAGCAGGAACTTTAACAATTCCCTCATTGAAATGGACAGATCATCGAAGCAAAAGATCAACAAGGAAATCAGGGCTTTAAATGACACACTGGACCAGCTGGACATTACAGATATATTCAGAACATTCCATCCCAAGGCAACTGAACACATTCTTCTCTAGTGCACATGGAACATTCTCCAGAATAGATCACATCATAGGTCACAAATCAGGTCTCAACTAAAAGACTGGGATCGTTCCCTGCATATTTTCAGACCAAAATGCTTTGAAACTAGAACTTAATCACAAGAGGAAAGTTGGAAAGAACTCAAATACATGGAGGCTAAAGAGCATCTTACTAAAGAATGAATGGGTCAACCAGGAAATTAAAGCAGAATTAAAAAAATTCATGGAAACCAATGAAAATGAAAACACAACTGCTCAAAACTTTTGGGACACAGCAAAGGTGGTCCTGAGAGGAAAGTATATAGCAATACAAACCTTTCTCAAGAAACAAAAAAGGTCTCAAGTACACAACCTAACCCTAAACCTAAAGGAGCTGAAAAAAGAACAGCAAAGAAAGCCTAAACCCAGCAGGAGACGAGAAATAATAAAGATCAGAGCAGAAATCAATGAAATAGAAACCAAAAGAACAGTAGAACAAATCAATGAAACTAGGAGCTAGTTCTTTGAAAGAATTAATAAAATTGATAAACCCCTGGCCAGACTTATCCAAAAGAAAAGAGAAAGGACTCAAATTAATAAAATCATGAATGAAAGAGGAGAGATCACAACCAACAACCAAAGAAATACAAACAATTATAAGAACATATATGAACAACTCTACACCAGCAAATTTGACAATCAGGAAGAAATGGATGCCTTCTAAAGATGTAGAAACTACCAATACTGAACCAGGAAGAAATAGAAAACCTGAACAGACCCATAACCAGTAAGGAGATTGAAGCAGTCATCAAAAATCTCCTAACAAACAAGAGCCCAGGGCCAGACGGCTTCCCAGGGGAATTCTACCAAACATTTAAAGAAGAATTAATACCTATTCTCCTGAAACTGTTCCAAAAAATAGAAATGGAAGGAAAACTTCCAAGCTCATTTTATGAGACCAGCATTACTTTGATCCCAAAACCAGACAAAGACCCCATCAAAAAGGAGAATTACAGACCAATATACTCAATGAACATGGATGCAAAAATTCTCACCAATATACTAGCCAATAGGATCCAACAGTACATTAAAAAGATTATTTACCACAACCAAGTGGGATTTATTCCTGGGCTGTAAGGTTGGTTCAACATCTGCAAATCAATCAATGTGATACACCATGTTAATAAAAGAAAGAACAAGAACCATATGATACTCTCAATAGATGCAGAAAAAGCATTTGACAAAGTACAGGATCCTTTCTTGATTAAAACTCTTTGCAGTGTAGGGATAAAGGGTACATACTTCAATATCATAAAAGCCACCTATGAAAAACCCACATTGAATATCATTCTCAATGGGGAAAAACTGAGAACTTTCCCCTAAGGTCAGGAAAAGGCAGGGATGTCCATTGTTACCAGTGCTGTTCAACATAGTACTAGAAGTCCTAGCCTCAGCAATGAGACAATAAATAGAAATAAAAGGCATCTGAATCGGCAAAGAAGAAGTCAAACTCTCACTCTTTGCAGATGATATGATACTTAATGTAGAAAACCCAAAAGACTTTACCCCAAAATTGCTAGAACTCATACAGGAATTCAATAACGTTGCAGGATATAAAATCAATGCACAGAAATCAGTTGCATTTCTATACACCAATAACAAGACGAAGTAAGAGAAATTAAGGAGTTGATCCCATTTACAATTGTACCCAAAACCATAAGATACCTAAGAATAAATCTAACCAAAGAGGCAAAGAATCTGTACTCAGAAAACTATAGAGTACTCATGAAAGAAATTGAGCAAAACACAAAGAAATGGAAAAACATTCTATGCTCATGGATTGTGAACAAATATTGTGAAAATGTCTATGCTACCTAAAGCAATCTACACATTTAATGCAATCCCTATCAAAATAACATCAACTTTTTTCACAGAGCTGGAACAAATAATCCTAAAATTTATATGGTACCAGAAAAGACCCCAAATAGCCAGAGAAATGTTGAAAAAGAAAAGCAAAGCTGATGGCATCACAATTCCAGACTTCAAGCTCTATTATGAAGCTGTAATAATCAAGACAGTATGGTACTGGCACAGAAACAGACACATAGATCAATGGAACAGACTAGAGAGCCCAAAAATGGACCCTCAACTCTATGGTCAACTAATCTTTGACAAAGCAGGAAAGAATATTCTATGGTAAAAAGACAGTCTCTTCAACAAATGGTGTTGGGAAAATTGGACAGCCACTTGCAGAAGAATGAAACTGGACCATTTCCTTACATCACACACAAAAATAGACTCAAAATGGATGAAAGACCTCAATGTGAGACAGGAATCCATCAAAATTCTTGAGACAAATCCATCAAAATCCTTTAGGCAGCAACCTCTTCAACCTCAGCTGCAGCAACTTCTTCCTAGACACATCACCAAAGGAAGGGAAGCAAGGGCAAAAATGGACTACTGGGACTTCATCAAGATAAAAAGTTTTTGTACAGCATAGGAAACAGTCAACAAAACCAAAGACAACTGACAGAATGGGAGAAGACATTTGCAAATGACATATCAGATAAAGGGCTAGTATCCAAAATCTATAAAGAACTTATCAAACTCAACACCCAAAGAATAAATAATACAATCAAGAAATGGGCAGAAGATATGAACAGACATTTCTGCAAAGAAGACATCCAACAGACACAGGAAAAAGTGCTCAACTTCACTTGGCATTGGGGAAATACAAATCAAAACCACAGTGAGATACCACCTCACATCAGTCAAAATGGCTAAAATAAACAAGTGTGGAAACAACAGATATTAGCGAAGATGCAGAGGAAGGGGAGCCCTCCTACACTGTTGGTGGGAACGCAAGCTGGTGCAGCCACTCTGGAAAACAGTATAGAGGTTCCTCAAAAGGCTGAAAATAGAGCTACCCTATGTATGACCCAGCAATTGCACTACTGGGTATTTACCCCAAAGACACAAATGTGGTAATCTGAAGGGGCACGTGCACCTGAATGTTTATAGCAGTAATGTCCATAATACCCAAACTATGGAAAGAGCCTAGATGTCCATCCACAGATGAATGGATAAAGATGCAGTATATACACACAATGGAATATCATGCAGCCATCAAAAAATGAAATCTTGCCATTTGCAACAATGCGTATGGAATTAGGGCATATTATGCTAAGTGAAATAAGTTAATCAGAGAAAGACAATTATCATATGATCTCACTGATATGTGGAATTTGAGAAACAAGGCAGAGGATCATAGGTGAAGAGAGGAAAAAATGAAACAAGACAAAACCAGAGAGGGAGACAAACCGTAAGAGACTCTTAATCTCAGGAAAAAAACTGAGGGTTGCTGGAGTGGATGGAGGTGAGAGTGATGGGGTGGCTGGGTGATGGACATGGGGGAGGTTATGTGCTATGGTGAGTACTGCGAATTGTGTAAGATGGATAACAGACTTTAAAAAAAAATCTTAACTTTCATGGATAAATATTATTATTAATAATAAAGAACACATTTAGCAAAATACAGTAAAATATAGGTCTTGCAATGTAACAAAACTGCCTTCTATATAGGAAAAAATAAAGTCATATTAACACGGAAGTAAATAAGCTCAAAGTGTTTTTGTTGGTTAACTACCAAGAACAATGCGCTATGTGGATATTTTAACAAATAGAGACCTATAAGGCACACATTGCAAGATGCTTATATAGCAACATAGGGGAAACAAATACAATACATATCAGACACTATAGTTATTTAAAAATTTTTTTTAAAGATTTTATATATTTATTTGACAGAGAGAGACACAGTGAGAGAGAGAACACAAGTAGGGGGGGTGGGAGAGAGAGAAGCAGGCTTCCCACCGAGCAGAGAGCCTGATGTGGGCCTCGATACCAGGACCCTGGGACCACAACCCGAGCCGAAGGCAGACAATACACGACTGAGCCACCAAGGCGCTCCAAGACAACTATAATTATTTAAATTATTCCAATTACCACAAGGGCTGGTCACTGATTAAATACTAAATTAATTGTATGAATCGTAACTTCTATCACAGTTCTAAGAACTGATATTTCTAGAAGAGGTTTCATGGAAGCAGCAGAATTTGTGAAGGGTTTTGAACAAGGTACAGAACTTTGTTATGAGAAAAAGAATCCTGCAGGTGGACTGCATGTGGAGAAACATATATGGTGGTAGAGCAGGGAGAAGAATGTGAACACCCGCTCGGATGTCAATTGAAAATTCTTCGGGTTAGTGGGTGGGTGATAAGAAATAATAGTACAAGTTTTAAAGAAATTCCAACTGGGGATTTTTAAGAAGTGCTCTGGGGTCCCCCAAGGATGGGCCTTGAGTGGACACTTAGTGTAAGACCTCTTTTTCCAGATTCGACCAGACCACTTAATGCTTTCATTTGCTCTGTCTGTTGGAGTTACAGGGTAAGAGAGTTAAGAAATGCCACTATGTGGGGCGCCTGGGTGGCTCAGTTGTTAAGTGTCTGCCTTTGTTTCAGGTCATGATCCCAGGGTGCTGGGATTGGGCTCCCTGCTAGTGGGGAATCTGCTTCTCCTTCTCCCACTCCCCCTGCTTGTGTTCCCTCTCTTGCTGTCTCTCTCTCTGTCAAGTAAGTAAATAAAATCTTAAAAAAAAAAAAAAAGGAAAAGAAATGTCACTATGGCTAAGGAAACAAAATAGAACAAAAATTTTAACACACTCTCCTCAGAAAATAATAAAACAGAGATTGTTTAAAAAAGATACTGAAAACTTTTAACACCACCATAAGCTCAAAGTAATAGATATAAGAGAACTCTATATTGACAGACAGAAAATACATACATCTGAGGAGGCATACACAGAACTAATTACAGAAACAGACTGTGTGTTGAGCCATTTAATAGAGTCTTCAATAACTCTTACAGAATCAATATCATACAGGCTATGTCTTTGGCCATACTGCAATGATACTATGGAAAACCTAAAAATTAATGACAAAAAATAACTTCAAAACTCTGGTTCAACTTCAAAAACTGGTGTCTAGAAATACATTAATGTTAGTGAAAAGCCCACCATTTAAAAGGGAAACAATAAAGGATATTAAGAAATACAGTACTAACAATTGAATAAAAATGGTACTTGGATGTCAAGCTTGAAGGATTCAGCTAAAGCAGAACTAGAAGAATAGAAGGCTATTTACAGTTTTGAATAATTTCTTTCAGAAAACAATTTAAATAATAATAAGCATTATACCCAAGAAGTTAGAAAAAGAACTACCTAGCAAATGCAAAGAAAAAAGAGAAATTAGTAAAATAAGGGGAAGTATTAATGAAAATTGAACCACCACCATCAATCAAAACCAAACAATCCATAGAACAAAAATACTACAATAAGGATGAATGAAGCTAAAACCTAGTTCTTTGAAAACATTAACAAGACAGACACTGCGAAACTGATCGGGGGAAAAAACAGATGAGAGAAACAAATTCTTGAACTAGAAAGGGGAAATAACTACCCCTGGCACACTTGAAAATCTAGAAGATAAATTTCTCAAAATTTAAAATACCATATTTAGTGTAGGAATAAATGTGAAACTTCAATAGACTAGTAATTATTAAAGAAACTGAAATGGTAGTCAGGGTATTCCCTTTAAAAAAAACCCCAACGGTTCTAGATATTTTTATATTTGAATTCTATCAGATTTTAAGTTTTAATGAATTATATCTACGTAAGCTCGTAAGCTGTTCCAGAACATGGGATTGGGCGGGGGAGGGGGAGTTGGAGTTACCCACTTCATATTTTGAGGCTGATATAATCCTGATTTTCCTTTCAAAAATAGAGACAAATCAAGAAAAGAAAATCATAGTCTTATTTAACTTAGGGTCATAGATAAAAAATTATTATTTTTTAAATAATTAAATTGAGAGCACACTGAAAATTTAATTTGATCTCTATGATATAGCCAGTATTTGACCATTTTCTGACTTAAGGAACAGCAATTTTATATGATTCAAATTAAGAATATATAATAAATAAGGGCATATTCCAGGAATGCAAGCATAGCTAAATATCAGGAATTTTTTCAAGGAAATTATCACATTGATAAATTAAAGCAAAAAAGCTGGAAAATTATGTTAACAGATGGAGAAAAGCATTTGAGAAGGTACAATATCAATATTTTTTTTAAACCCCAAACCGTTGGTAAACTAGAATAGAGGGTACTTTAAAACCCCAAACTGTTGGCAAATTAGAACAGAACTTTCTGGACTTAAACTGACAAATAGAAAATACAAAAGGAAAAAATATCTGCATATTTAAAGCAAACAGGGAATTAATATGCAGAGAAGCAGAAACAGGTTAGCAACCTCAACAGAAATCTGATCAAAAGATACAAAACTCAACAGGCTCACAGACATATGAAGAAATGCTCAAGTTCGTTAGTAATTATAGAAGTGCAAATTACAGCGAGATACCACTTTTCACTATTAGACCAGCAAATATCTGAAAGCGACATCACTAAGCCTTAGTGGAGCAATGAGGAAGATACCATAGGAATCTTCATGCATTGTCCTGGGAGTGTTGAATCGTGCAGCCGTCTGGAGAGCAGTCTGACACTACTTCATCAAATGAAGCATACCCGTATTCTACAAACCAGCCATTCTGCTCTTGGGACTATCCTAACAAATTCTCACACAGGTCTTAAGGGGAATGTTGTTGGAGACAGCAGGGGAGTTGGAGGGAATGCGGGTCTCCGTCGCTGGGAGAGAAGACAGATGAAATGAGGTGGATGGATAGCAGTGTCCCATTAGCAGGCAGAAGTAATTAATTGGAAGTAGTGACATAGAGATTTTCAAACAGGGAGGAGAACAGGAAAACAATGCCATTTATGTAATACCATTTATGCAAACTCAGATGATTGCACAAAAACCCGCAACACATGTTTTGGAAGTGCATACTCAAAGTCACAAATATTTAACACATCAGAATGGTTAATTGTGGTGGGTGGGGAAAAAACAGGAATACAGGGAGCAAAGAAAATGAGTGAGGGACCCCAGCAGACTAACAATGGTAATATGATATGAAGGGTTATATTTAATGCAATTCTCTGCCCCTGGTGCCTAAAAACAGAAAGATGCTGAGAAAAGCTTCAGTGTAGTATTAATATAAAAAGGCTTCCAGGTTCAAAACTTCTCTGACTTCTTCAACTTTCAGAGAAAAAAATTACCCTTCATGGCCATTAACCATATACGCAAGTGCTTAGACGCGTCAATGATTAATAGCAAGAGGGACCCTCCTTTGGTAAAATACGGCTCCATGTTTGAGTTATGAACAACTCAAATTAACTGCTACAAATGGTGAATCAACATGTTTTTGTGACAGAATAGAAAGGGCAGAGGCTGAAGGGCCAGAATTCAGTCAATCCTAATGGAAAAACATAACATTCCTGGTTCCTTGGACCAACTATGGAACCTCTATGAACAGCAGCTTATTTGTAAAATGGGGTTTTACCCTGAAAATGGATGTTAGCTAAAAATGCCTGAAGACACAGGGTTCCAATAATGTGAGGTGAAAAATACAGCCATGACTCTGTTTCCATGATTTAATTATGTTGAAGTTTTAAGTTAGCCTAAGTTGGTGCCAAAGCTATTTCTTCTTTAAATTTCTTTGAGGAAAATTAAGCCTTGCAAAAGGAAGCAATGCCCACCCTCCCACTCCCACCCCTGACAATGACATAAAGGACGCAGTCACACAGTCTTCAATGGGAATCACAAGGGAAGGGGCTAGCCTCACTGTCCCTCAGATTCTCTTCCCTGAGTTACTTGTTCTGAAGAGCCCTGGGACAACTTCTGCAGGCACAGAGGAATACCACCACTGGATCCACTGTTTGTCCTGTGCCACGTAGGCCACTAAGGTAGCTTTAAAATTGTGTGCTAGTAAAGTGTGAAATTAAAACCTTTTTTTTTTTTTAACCAGCAAAAATGGGTTTATTCGGGAATAACAGAGAATTGTAATCAGGGGCAGGCAAGCTATAGCAAAAACCATAGGCGTGGCATGTCCGAAAATCAGAGACTTTTAACTCTGGGAAAACAAACTAAGAAACTATATAAAGCTACATTCTCTTATAGCAACCCCCCATCCCGCCGTCACTCCAGATTCCATTTTATAAATAAAAAGACTGAAGAAATGAAGATCCTATATAAGGTTATGAAGCTAATTGATAGCTAGAAACTAAAGTCTTCTAACATATAGGTAAATTCTTTCTCTACCAAATCATGTTCAATTTCTCCAATAACATTTTTATTTTTAAGATTTTATTTATTTATGAGCGAGAAAGGGAGTGTGTGAGAGAGCAGGAGCAGGGGAGGGGCAGAGGGAGAAGCCCCTGGGCTCGATCCCAGGACTACCAGATCATGATCTGAGCTAAAGGCAGACACCTAATGGCTGAGCCACTCAAGAGTCCCATCCAATAACATTTTTAAAGAATAAGAATTCAGATTTTCCTTCAGTTAAAGAAACTATCTTTAGAATCCTCATAATACCTCCTTACAAGAAAGAAACATCTCATAGTTGGCCATGTCCCTATACCTTTGCAAACACCTCCATCTGCACCATACTGGACTGACAGACGTAACGTGATCTGGTCAGTGTTTGGGCCACGTCTGCTGAGTCCAAGTGCTATGCTTTCTTCATCACACCACAACGACCTCTTAGACTGGGAGAATTTTTAAATAGTAAGAGGATCCCCCTAAAAGAGCTCGGACAATGGCTCCCAGGCCTAGTCTCCTTGGAACTGCGAGGTTGGCTACCTAAATAGCATCCTTAGAACCTATAAAAGAGAATCATGCCTGGGTTCTGCCTGCTGAGATCGGAGCCAATGACATGGAGTGAAGTTTAGTAATGTGGTAACGTTCTCTTTGTAACAAGGTCCTGAGATGATTCTCATGGGCAGTTAGATCTGTAGATATCAGATTAATCTCCCATGCAATACAAAAATTTTTTCTATAGTGATCATGACAGTCTATCATAAAGTTCACAGATGCCAAAATTTAAGGCAGCCTTTATTTTTAAAGATTTTATTTAGTTGTCAGAGAGAAAGAGAGCACAAGCAGGGGGAGTGGCAGGCAGAGCAAGAAGTAGGCTCCCCGCTGAGCAAGGAGCCCCATGCAGAACCCCGGGAACCCAGGATCATGATCTGTGCAGAAGGCAGACGCTTAACCGACTGAGTCACCCAGGCGCCCCATAAGGCAGCCTTTAAATACATCCTTCACAAGACCAATCGAATATGGAGAATATCTCTGGTTCCACGATCATGCCTCAGGATTACATTAAGAAATGTTTCCACTATATAATAGGTGACTCTAGGATCTCAGTCTCAGCTTTTCTGCTTCTAGCTCCCACCTTTTTGGGTCGCCTCCCTCCCTCTCCTATCTCAGATGTTTCCTGCCATTCCCATGACTACTTGTTTCTACTCTGCAGCTGTAATAAAAGGTGAGCTAGATTTTCAAAAGGGGAGGAGGAAAACAAAGCTCATCTTTGCAGGGGGAAAGCAGACTGAACCCTCATCTTTGAAAAATCAAGACACTGCGTGCCAGCTCTTGTTAACCCAGAATCTGAGCAACTGTAGTTAGGCTCCTCCAGCTGAGTCAGCACCAACTGCTCTGCAGTGTCAGCCAGGGAGCGGAGGGCGGGGCTCTGCGGCAGGGGAATCCCACACTGCCTGGTATTTGCTTTGGGAGCAACTGGGAGGCGTTTCCAGGGTAGCCAGTAGCTAAGCAAGGGGCACTTCCCCAGCTGAGGAAGGTGATAAGTGGGAAGAAAATGTATAAACAGAATGGTTTTCTTAAATCATTTTTTCAGTTTCACAAACAATACAGTTAAAGAGGTGGGGTAGAGAGTATTATTGTATTTGGAGCCCCTGGGGTTCTCCCCTGAAATTAAGAAAGCAGAAGTCATACTTTGTATCTTGTACACAAGCACGCATACACACCTGCAGGAATTATGCAAGTATCAGCTTTCAGCAACAAAATAGTACAAGTGTTTACGATGATCCGGGATCTTACTATCCCCATTACTGGTATTTTCTGGAAATATTTGTGATAAATAGCTAACCTTTATACTGATTTTCATTGACTTTCACAATGTATTAGTCAAGTGGCAGTCGTTCCTATCCCAAATAACCTAGACGCCCTTCCATTTCTAAATACAAATCAGATTAGGATATAAGGAACCTACTTCTTTGGCGCTGGGCTTTATTTAAGTTCCCCTGAATGAACATCAGCCTAGAATAACTAGAGAGAGAGAAGAGCCTTTTCTACTCAGCTGAATGGTCATGCTTGTTTTAAACACGGGTTTTCTAGCCCCACAACAGTGTTACCTGAAGAAAGGAATCTCAAGTTGCTTGTGATTCTGTATCAAAGCAACAATGCCTTTTCCTTGTCCAAGAAAGCCAGTAAGATTTCTCTAGTGTGATTTCAGGGTGTTTTCCTATCATCACAGGATACCAGGTGTTGCTAAGTAACAGAGCCTTTCTCCCAAGAAAGAAACTTAATTCAAGTCACTGCCCAGTATTTTAATAGAAAATGTTCAACACACCGGAATAATGACCTGATACAGTTTTAGAAGCATTTAGTTATCTGGTCTGTTTTTAAATAACAAAGGAAAATACAGAGAAAACATATAAATACATTTTCTTTACAATAAATACAAGGATCCCACTTTTAAATAATCAGGTTATAATAAACGTCCTTAATCTAATTTTCTTATGTAGTCACCAACTTTTAATTATGAGTTGGCTAGTATGTGCAGATTTGAGAAGTAAAAACATATGAAAAAATCATAACTAATCATAAAAAACAGCATAGGAATTTCAGTAGTAAGGAGCAAATCTCAAGTGAAAGTCCAAACCAAATAGAGCAAATAATGAAAATAAGTCAATGTAAAGAAACTATATCTTCTATAACAACAAATAAACATACCTCCCTCTTACATGCTGTATGTAGATGGTTTTGCCAGAATGTAAATCTGATATTATATGGATCTATAAATAGAAATAACTGAAACACAAAAACATGAGCACTATACTTAAGTATAATAATAATATTATTCTAAGTACTTCATTATTAACTCAATCTTATGAAAACTCCATGAGATGGGTATTATTTCCAACTTTATAGATGAGGAAACTAAGGCACAGATGGATAGGTAACACACAGTTGTACAACTAGTGAATGGTAAAGCCAGGATTTGAAACCAGGGAGTCTAGCTCTGGAGTCCATGATCTTAGGTGAATGCCAGGGCCGGAATGAAACAAAAAGTATTACTCACAGGATTCAGAAGAAAAACAGAGAAGTCAAATCATTTCATTTCTTTCATTCACAAAAATTCAATCCACGTTAAATAGAAGAATGGAAAGAAAAATCAGCCATAAATCTAAAGTGATGAAATTCAGGCAGTCAGTTAGGACAAGAATCAGGGACACCTGGGCGGCTCAGTCGGTTAAGCATCTGCCTTGGGCTCAGGTCATGATCTCAGGGTCCTGGGATCAAGCCCCGTGTCAGGCTCCCTGCTCAGCGGGGAGTCTGCTTCTCACCTCCCTTCTGCCCCTCCCCACTCTGGCTCTCTCTCTCTAATAAATCAATAAAATCTTTAAAAAGAAATTAGAACAAGAATCATTAAGACTACTCCCTAAAGAGATCATATAGGAAGAAAAAAAAGCTTCAACTAACAGGGAAAATCTGAAATTTTCCCATCGGATGAATCAAAATCCAATTAAATCCATAAGCAATGAGCAAATTCTAAATGCAAGGCACTGTATTAACAGAACTTTCACTGTTAGAAACTATGCTGATTCCTTTATATATCTGGTATGGTATTGTGAAATATAATCTTCAATATGTCCATTTACAGTAGAATGGATAAACAAATTGTAGCATTGTCATACAATGGAATTTTAGTCAGCAATGAAAACAAACAACTACTACTACCAGCAATATGTTTGGTATTAGAAGCATACCATTGAGTGAAAGAAACCAATACAGCAAAGTGTATAAACCCCGATTCCATTTTTAACGAGTTCAAAAACATACAAAGCTTATTGATGGTTTTAGAAGTCAAGACAGTTGACATTTGGGTGAAAGGGAAGAAGTAGTGAATCAGAGGGGCACAAAGTAACTTGTGAGTGGTAGTGATTTCTCTTTTGTGGACTGCATTGTGGGTGAAAATTCAAACTGTTACAGTTTTGTTTGTATATATTTCAATAAATTTATTTTTTAGGAAGAGACTTAACAAAATAATGTGAGGACCCTGTTTGAATTCTGATTTGAACAAACTATAAGAATCCATTTTGAGACAATAAAAAACTTGATTGTGGGTTGTATATTGGATAAAACAAAAAAATTACTGTTAGATACATTAATGATATTATGGTTGCATTTCTAGAGATGTCTATATGCGGATGAAATTACATGGTATCTGGGAATGGCTTGAAACTATTTTAGTAAGGAAAAATAAGGGAGAGGTGAAACTGATACAGCAAAACCTTGTTAATATTAAATCTGGAGAATAATACATGAGAATTCATGTACTGTTCTCTTCAAGTTTACAAATGTTCAGAAATTTTCACAACTAAAAGAAAAATAGGGGTGCCTATGTGGCTCAGTTGGTTAAGCATCTGCCTTTGGTTCAGGTCATGATCCTAGGTCCTGGGATTGAGTCCACATCCACATCCGGCTCCCTCTCCCTCTCCCTCTGCCTGCTACTTCCCCTGCTTGGGTGCCCTCTCTCTCTGTCAAATAAATAAATAAAATCTTTAAAAAGAAAAGAAAAACAAAACAAATGTTCCTAACAATCCCAAGCTATAATTAGCCTATTGTACAGATGATGAAACTGAGGCTCACTGAAGTTATGGAACTTGACCAAATTGCATTTAGTAATTGGTGGACCTGGGGTTCAGATTCAGGTCTGCCTCACTCCAAATCCCACGTGCTTACCTACCACACAAGGAAGATACAGATGTCTTCTGTGTTCACATCTAGGAGAGTGTCAGAAGGAAGTCTAAAACCTGTCTTAGTCCTTTGGAATTTACGATTTGGTGAGAGACATGAAATGCATACAGGCAATCCCCAGAGTCCAGCCTTTGGAATTTTAATTTGGGAGCAGTATACATAGGATGACTTGAAGAGGAGAGCTGGGGACTCAGGAAGACCAAGGGAATACTATACAAATAGAATGATGGCAGAAAAATAGAGGAAAAGCTAGTAACTGATACACCAAACCAATAAGGCTGTGAACTGTTGGATGTCTGAGGTAAAAGGGAATAGGGCGAGGAGAAGGGGAACAAGGAAACTGAGGTCTGAGCCCCAGAGACAAGGAGAGAAGCATAAAGAGATAACAATTTAGTTTGAATGGGCTGATTTGCGGTATCAATAAGAGAGCGGCTGAATTCAGCCTGGCGCTCCACAATGAAGGGGAGGTAAACCCAGGACTCCTGCTGATAAGGCAAAGCCCCTTGGAATTCTTTGAGCAGTGTCTGAGAATGAATTTGCATCCAGCTGTGGGAGTGCTCAGGGGAAAAGGATAGAGAACCTGATCCTTCGGGAGGTCATTACTATCCACCCAAGAGGAAATACATATAAACTGAGTTTAGGTTTCAACTGAAATAGAAAAAGGAACTCAAGAGTCAAAGAAAGGAGTAATAGCTGACTTCATGTATTCATTAAAAAAATATGGAATGCTAGCTCTGGGCCAGACATCAAGCTACTTGCTAAGGAGGTAAGTAAGGGTGAATTAAAAGATAAAAGAATAAGGGTTGAATTGGGTACTATCAAAAGCATAAGAAATCCCCAATGATTGGGATCTTTCAGTCACATAACAGCAAAGATTCAACTTCTGTATTCAGTACCTAAATGCTTAAGAATCACATTTAGTTTGGAGACAGAAGGAAACCAGTCCAGAGCATCCACAAACAAGGATACCAAGGATCACTGAGGTTAATCACAAACTAATGGCGAAAACAGGAACAGAATCCACAAGTCCTCATTGATTAGCTTCAGTATTCTAAGTCTCAGATACTGGGGCAATTAGGCCCAGTCTAAACTGAAGTTAGAGGTGGGCTACTTTCACCTCTCATTTTCATAAATCTCACTTCAATTCCTTCTTTTTTTCCCATGTCATGAGAAAACTGATCACTCTGCCAAATCCCTCTGGTAACAAGGGATGTAGGGTAAGGCAAACATTCAATGGGGGACACAATTAGAAAGTAGTTTATCTACAAAGTACAGGCTCCTTGACCACCTTTAGGTTTAAAATAAGAAAATGAGTTTATATGATCATATGATCTCTCTGATATGAGGAACTTGAGGGGCAGGGCGGGGGGTTGTGGGGGGTAGGGAGGGAAAAATAATGAAATAAGATGGGATCAGGAAGGAAACAAACCATAAGAGACTCTTAATCTCATGAAACAAACTGAGGGTTACTGGGGGGTGGGAGGGTAGGGATAGGGTGGCTGGGTTATGGACATTGGGGAGGGTTTGTGCTATGGTGAGTGCTGTGAAAGGTGTAAGCCTGATGATTCACAGACCTGTACCCCTGGGGCAAATAATAAAAAAAAAGAAAATGAGTTTACTACAGAGGAAAGTTTATCTACCCTAATTAGGGAGGATGATCACATTTGCACCTATGCTCAAACACCAAGACTCACACAGTCAGTCTTGATAGGCATGTCCATGAAGGATTTCTGTAAGAGCACCATCTGAGCCAAACCAGTGTTTCCCAAAGTGTGGTCCACAGATCACCTATGGTAGTTGGTAGAAAAATCATCTGTCTGGGCTCCATGTCTTAACTACGAAATCTAAATTTGGGGATGCAGACAAGGAATTACCACCTTTTTTTTTTTAAATAAAGATCTCTAATTCGCATTAAAAAAAAATACTAAAAACTTAAGACAGATCGCCCTCCAAGCTCCAAATGCTGTTGTGGACCTTCAAGATGACTGAAAACAAGGTACACAAAATGGTTTATCACTGACTTTAAATTTTTCATACGTCTTGAGAGAAACCAGGAAAAATACTTTGATTTTGCAAACAGCGCTGAGAAAAGCCAAATGCAATTTTAAAAACACTCTTTACAATCATTTGTCGTACATTTTAAGTATCAGGAGAACACAGAATATGGTTCTTTAATCACTATAAAAAGCACCGAGCAGCAAGCTCACGATGGTGATCGTGTGGGAGAAATGTGTTGGAGTCACGCTGATTTTGCTCCCTGGTCATTACCCAGTCATGCAGTGATGCTCAACAAAGCTCCACACTGGCAACAGATCAGGAAGTCAGCAGTGGCACTGACAGCACTAAGGTGTTTAATTATATTTTCTGGAAGGGAAAAATGTGGCAGTTTGCAATAATTAAAAAGAACTGCCATAGAATGTAGAAAAAGGAATATAACATGGTATTTTCCAAGTTTACCTGGTCCCATTAAGTGACTGGTTCTTTGGAAGCAAACGTCCCTCTGCGTTACTTTCTTAGGAAACCATCTGGCTTTGTCTGCCCAGGGCCCTGTACATACATGTTAGTTCCAATAACCATCAGAGCAAGGTTTGGGGAAGAAGCAGAATTCTAGCTGAGATTTGACAGTATTTTGTATAGTCATTGTTAGTGGTTTATTGGTTATGCTTCCCCACCATCATGAAAGAAGAAACCACCTCTGTTTTGTGTAGGCAGAATTCTTGGCCCAAAGTAGGTGCAGCATAAATATATGAATAAATTATGGAAACAAAAATTTACTAATTCTTCATTATCTGAATTGGTCAATAAACAGGTTAAGTGAATCAAAATTTCTAATTAATACAGAGTTATGTTTTCCCTAAGAATTAAATTATAGCATTCATAGGTGGTTCAGTCAGTTAAGTGTCTGCCTTTGGGTCAGGTCATGATCTCAAGGTCCTGGGATCAAGTCTGGCATCAGGCTCCCTGCTCGCCGGGAGTCCGCTTCGCCCTCTCATTCTCCCTCTCTGCTCTCTCTGTCTCTCAAATAAATAAATAAAATCTTTTAAAAAAAAAGAATTAAATTATAATAAAAGACTCCAGGATTAAACTGAGAAGAACATCTTTTTGAGTAATTAACATGTTTCATCTTCCTTAGAAACATTATCTTTTAGGTCTGTGAAACCAGATTCAGTCAGAACAAAAATACAGGAGGTTTAGAGTCAAAAAAAAAATCTTCACCAAAAGGTACATACTGAAGTCAGAAAGTGCTACTGTTTGAATTCCATCGATGCCACATTGTCTCTGTTTGACCTCCCAAGTTACGTAGCTTTAAATTCCCATCTTTAAAATAAGATAACCTTTCCTGTCCCAGGAATTTGAGAAGACAGAATTAAAGAACACACTAAAATGTTTAGCTTAATGCCTAGCGCACAAAAGCTTTACTCCCTAACCAGCCAAAACTTTCCTTTCTTATGTCTCGCAGTTGGAGAGCTACTGAATGTACCACATAAACCAGCTTTAATTACATTGCCTGCTTATTAAAATTATCATTTTTATTTTAAAAATGAGGAAACAGGCTCTCAGAATTTAAGTAACATGCATAAGGTTGCATGGTACATTTAATTTTTAAAAAATGATAAGGGAATATCTCATGAAACTTTTTAAATCATTTTAGAAGACAGAGCAACACTAATTCCGTCATTTGCCAAGATTTAAACATAATTAATTTTGTTCAAACAATTTTAAGCAATAGCAAAACTGGTTTAACATTTCAACCCATAACATGTGAGATCCCATGATATTTTATTTATTTTTTTAATGAATCTCTGCCCAGGTTTTTTCTTTTTTTTTATATTTAAAAAAAAATTTATTTGACAGAGGGCACCTGGGTGGCTCAGTCGTTAAACATCTGCCTTCCGCTCAGATCATGATCCCAGGGTCCTGGGATCGAGTTCCGCATCGGGCTCCCTGCTCCGCAGGAAGCCTGCTTTCCCTCTCCCACTCCTCCTGTTCCTGCTCTCGGACAAATAAATATATAAAAGCTTAAAAAAATTATTTGACAGAGAGAGACCATAAGCACAAGCAGGGGGAGGGGCAGAGGGAGAAGCAGGCTCCCCACTGAGCAGAGAGCCCAATGCGGGGCTCGATCTTAAGACCCTGAGATCATGACCTGAGCCGAAGGCAGATGCTTCACCAACTGAGCTACCCAGCTGCCCCTTCCATGGTATTTTAAACAGAGCTCAGGCAAAGAAACCAGTCACCGGAAAGATCTCCTTTACTTCTCCAGCAGGCCGATGGCATATTCACATGTTTCCAAGTCCAACAGGAGGCTATTTGGTGCAATGGAGAGAAGCAACACAACTTGGTGAAGAACCTGGACTCTACTTTCTAGCCATGAAATCTTGGGCATATCATTTACCTTAGTCCAGCCTCTGTTTGGTCATGAGTCGAATGAAAATAATATTGCCTGCCTTTAGCATCTCACAGGATTTTTAAAGTGATCAGATAAGGAGTACTTGTGAAATTATCTTAAAAATAGTCATGCTCTAAAACAATGTAAAGAAGCTGGCAATCTTCTTATATAAAGATTTTGGTTTTGAAGTTTTTTTTTTAAATAAAGATTTATTGAGAATAAGGGAGCACCATCCTGATGAAACTTCTACTTCAACTGACAAGTAAACCAGGGGAGTGAAAAATCTGAGAGGTACCTGATAGTCCTGCAATTTGGGACACTGAATACTTGGATGGTGATATCTTTTGAACAGTTCAAAATTTTCTTGGCTAAAAGTTAACTCCTTAGGGAAAGGAGACATGAACAGGTGGAGCACAGAGAATTTTTAGGGCAGGACATTATTCCATATGGTACTATAATGGTGGATACATATACATATACATTTGTCAAAACCCATAGACTATACAACACCAAGAGTGGACCCTAATGTAAATTACGGACTTTGAGTGATAATAATGTGTCAATGTAGGCTCACTGATTACAACAAATGTGCCACTTGATGGGGGGAGGGGAACCGTGAGGGAGGAGGGAGTGGGGGAGAGGGGAGTTAGCAGGAGATATATGGAAACTTTATGTATTTTCTGCTCAATTTTGCTGCGAATGAAAACTATTCCAAAAAATCAAATCTAAAATAAATAAGTAAATTAAAAGTATATTATCAAAAACTATAAACTTCCTAAAAGAAAACATAGGGGGGAAATCTTCATGACTTCATATTTGGCCATGATTTCCTGGATATGATGCCGAAGGCAACAAAAACAAAAATAGACAAATGAGACAACTTCAAATTTACAAACTTTTGTTCATCAAAGAACACAATCAACAGAATAAATAGGCAACCTATGGAATGTGAGAAAGTATTTGCAAATCACATACCGATAAGGGGTTAATACCTAGAATATGTAAAGAGATCCCACAATTCAACAACAAAAAGTTAAATAATTCAATTTAAAAACAGACAAAGGACTTGAATAGACAGTTTTCCAAAGACAATCTATGAGTGTTCAACAAGCCTATGAAAAGTTGTTCAACATCACTAATTACCAGGGAAATGAAAATCAAAACTACAGTGAGATAGCACCTCCTTCCCATTAGGATGGCTACCATCAAAAATAAGTGTTGGTAGGGATGTGGAGAAGCTGGAATCCTCCTACACTGTTGGCAGGATTGTAAAATGGTGCAGCCACTCTGGCAAACAGTATGAAGGCTCCTCAAAAAATTTAAAAAAAAGATTACCATATGATCTAGTAATCCCACTTCCGGTAATATCCAGAAGAACTGAAAGTAGGGTCTTGAAGAAATATCTGAGCACCTCTGTTCATAGCACTATTCGTAGTAGTTCTCTCTCACAAGAAACAGATGAATAAGTGAATGAATAAATGAACCGACTAAAAGAAGTTAATCCAACAATGTATTTAAGATTACACTGTGATCCCGATCTGCATGTGCCAAAATGACAACTGCGAATGGGGAAGGAGACTGCATATATACTCTGTGGAAAAGCAGCAGTAAAAGGAAGCATTTATCCTGCACACCTAGATCTGCCAACAGATTAGGTTCTAAAAACCTGGCGGCTAAGATGATTATAATAAAGACACAGAAAAGACACCAAAGACAGTCAAAATAAACTGCCAACATTCCTCATTCATGTCCTTCCCACGGAGGAACAGATACTTGTTTTCTCTCTGGTGTTGGAAATTTTTCACCGTTTAATTCTTTATCCCTTGGGTTTTAATATCTTCTTGGCTTTTTTCCAGGCAGCCATTATGATAACATGAAAAAGGACTGATTTCAGGCATCTTAGCCAGTCTGTTCTTATTTATGTCTCGTCTTTAGGCTGATCACACACTGAAAGAAGCTGACAGTCAGAACCTGGACAGGATCTTGCACATCAGTGAACAGTTGCTCTCTCCCAAGATAAAAGGAAAGATAAATGAGAGGGGAAGAGACTGAGAGGAAGAAGCAAGCAAAACAGAAAAGCAAAATAACAGCAGAAGAGGAAAGCAAGCAAGGAAATGTCTTTTGAAGACTAATCTAAAATCTCCTATGGGCAATTCTGAACTCAGATTTATAATAATAACAGATGCTGCCTTTCCAGTGACAGTTACCTTCAAATAAATGATCTCCTTTAGTACTTCAATGGACCTTTCTAAAAATAAGAAACACTGAGGCTGGGCGGGATTCAGTGTACTGCCCAAGAACATTAGCTAGCAAAAGGCGGAGTTGACATTATAACATAAATCACTGTCCCTTTTATAAATTATAAACCACACATTTCTTTAAAAGGTAATATAAAACTGTATCTAGCACTCTGCTCATCTTTTTTTTTTTTTTCTAATGCACAACTTAATCCGTTGGAAAGAAGGTACTGAATGCTTATTAAAGGTATCTTTCCTTGACTAGAAAGTTCAACTCTCAAGAGGTAATTTAAATGCTGTATATCAATTGTACTTCAATTTTAAAAATTTTATTTATTTATTTTTAAAAGATTTTATTATTTATTTGACAGAGAGGGAACACAAGCAGGGGGAGTGGGAAAGGGAGAAGCAGGCTTCCTGCTGGGCAGGAAGCCTGATTCGGGGCTCGATCACAGGACCCTGGGATCATGACCTGAGCCGAAGACAGATGCTTAACGACTAAGCCACCCAGGTGCCCCAAAAAAGATAATTTAAGGTAAAATTAGTAAACACAAGTATCACAAGCAAGTTTAGAGAAAGATAAAAATTTTAGGAATAAAATGAGAGTTTTTAGTATGGGTAAATAAAAATAAAATGAACCCTGATATTTTTGATAGCCTCACTAACTCCCCAACACTCCCTGCTCCACCCAAGATGTAAAGGGTTGAGTGAATGTTTCTTTTGTACCTCCATTTTCTGCCATGTTGCTGAACTGTAGCTACATTATAACATCATGGCTCCTCCATTTGCTCTGCCTTAGTAACTTTGTACAGCTATCAAAGAAGCATTCCACGACCCCTCTGGCACAAGTTCTTTCTCTTATTTCTAAGATACTGGAGCCTCTTCTGTCCAAGCTCTTCTTCCACTGTGAAAACTGATTTACTTATCTCTCCATCCTCACAGGACCAGGGTTCCTTGTCAACCAGAGCCATTTTGAATCCCCAACCCCTCTCATGGTATCTGGCACATAGTAAACACTCAGTTAAGTGAGTAATATGTGAACTGCAGACATAAGAAGTTAAGGATGAGAGATGGAATATTTTTTCAGGTTTACCTTTCCTGGCAATTCACTTCTGCTTAAATTCTGATGGAATTCAATAGCCCTAACAGATTACCATTTGAGAATAAAGACAAGGGGGCACTAGAAGGAGAAAATTCAAGGTACCTGGTTAAAAAGTCCCCAAAGTCCCCTCCAAAGCCTATATAACAGCTTCCTGGATGAATTCCCAGGTACATGCTCCGGGGAGCCTGCGTCTTCCTGTCTCACCCGCTCAAATTCTCCTGGTATAAATCTCTCATGCTCTGAGCATCCAAAGCAATGTTCCATCCAGTTAAATTGGGCCATAAAACCTAGTGACTAGGAGCAGGAGCTCTGGAGTGAGACTGTGGGTTCAAATCCCACTTTTGTCACTTGTAGTTGGAAAAACAAGGTCTGTTTAACCTCCTCAGCTACCTCATGTGTAAAGTGAAAATCGTAACAGTAACTGTGTTTGGGTTGTTTGGTGGATTATGTGAGGTAATGCATTTGAAGCCTAGCACAATACCCGGTCCTATTTCCAGCTTTCCTCTACACTTTTTTTACTTCGCAGAATCCCTGTAATTCCCCACATCTGCAAATTTTCCACATGATAATCACCCTATAACCCACACATTGTTATGTCCTCCCTATATTCCTTGCCTTTTGCCCCTGTCACTGGTTTGGTCCATCCCTGGTCAACTGAACTACTTAACTCCCTGGTTCCTATTTCTACCCTGTGAGTTCAAAGAATAAAAAAAGGTTCCATTGATGGACATGCACGGAGAGGGGCAGTGGGGGACTTTGAAGACCATGGTGTTCACTATATGATTATATAACTTTTAGCTCAGAGATATCAAAAACAGTTACGAGATGACTGCAGAAGACATTAAAGACAGTAATTATATTCAAATGCAAATAACATCTACAGAGAATGAGTTTTATATTAGGCACGTACCAGGCTCTTTCATATATTTTTCTTCTCACTTTAATCCTCAAACTAACATTCAAGGTAGGCATTAGCTATATATACTGAAGATGAATGAACTGAAGCCCAAAAAATTTAAACAGCTTAATTGAAGTTGTACAGCTAAAGAGTGATTAAGGTAAAATTTCAATACAGATCTTCTGATTCTACACACAAAGGCTCCCTGGCTAAACTATCTGGTTTTTTACTTCCAGAGATAAAAGTGAGTTAAATGTATGTATTTTTCTTGACTAGGATCAGTAATGTGAAAGGGAACTTCGCTTAGCCCTGTGGTATGAAGTACAAGGCTGAATATTATGCTTACTCATTCACTCCCTCAAAAAACTTTTTATTTATTTTTTTTTAGGATATTTTTAAAGCTTTTATTTATTTATTTGACAGAGAGAGAGAGAGAAAGCAGAGCAAGGGGAGCAGCAGGCAGAGGGAGAGGAGAAGCAGGCTCCCCACTGAGCAGGGAGCCCAAAGCAGGACTCAGTCCCAGCACCCTGGGATCACGATCTGAGCTGAAGGCAGACGCTTAACCGACTGTGCCACCCAGGCCCTCCACCCCTCCAAAGTTTTTAATGATACTTACTACATGGCAAGCATGGTGCTTGCTAGATGTTGATGGGCAATGAAGGCCTGACCCTGGAGCTTACCACCTCGTGGAAGAGACGGGTTTAATCTAATAATCACAGAATTAACACAGGTAAATGGTAGAGAGAAAAAGCACCGCAAGGAGTGTGTAAAAGAAGTGTTGGTATCCGAAATGGACATCAAGATGGGCTTCCTTAAGGAAGTGAAGTTCGGGTTAAGAGAGCTGAAAAAGTAATACTAACTAAGCAGGTGGAAAGTGCATGCAAAGGCTCTAACACAAGGAGGAGGACAGGATGTTGGAGGAACTGCCACTTAGGATAGAACAGAAGGCAAGAGGCAAGAAGACACTGGAAAGATGTGGAGAGAGATCCTGGGGCCAGATCCTGAGGACCTCTGGGTAAGTCCAGTGGGAAACCACTGAACTGTGGGGCAGGGATGAATGACTTGTCTTCACAGGTATCCAAATCTAAACTCTGTTGTAAGCGAAACCTAATGCTTACTTACAGATTATGTATATAAAATTCAATTACATTTTCAAGCCACTACAATGTTAACTTCCAGAGCAGGCAAACAGATTTTGTAGCAGATTAATCAATCAATAAATGCATAAATTTGAAAGGTTCACCAACTCAGCAGATTTTAATATGTAAGACATTGATATAAAATCCTGTACATAAATACAACCATAGATCAGAGGCTTTAAAACTTTGAGTTATAAAATTAAGTTGTCTAACATAGTTTTTCATTTTTTTTAAAGATTTTTTTCATTTTTAAGTAATCTCTGCACCCAATGTGGGGCTCAAACTCACAACCCTGAGATCAAGAGTCCCAGGTACTGCTGATGGGGCCAGCCAGGGGCACCTCATTTTTATATTATTTCAAGCGTATATAAGCAAATGACCAGGCACCATATTATGTAAGTTTGACACTTACGCATGATTTGATTTTAGCTCTAACTTAAGAAACTTCATTAAGAGTAAATGCTGCCTTATTTTCTTTCCAAATTCCAATTTAGGAAGACCTTAAATATCTTTTCTGTATGTCAAAGAAATCTCTTCTGAAAGCTTTAATCTGCCAAACCATCACATTTTTATTTAACTGGCTATTTTAAGAATAGTCAAGAACTTGTAAGAAGTGATATTGCTTTTTAATATACTTTAATATAAAGTATAATAAATAATAACAAAATACATATTACCTTCTGGATATCATTAGAATAAACAATGGTTCAACTAAAATCATAAACCAAAATTAAAATACTATACAGGCCTAAATTTTCACTCTCTTCTGGTTTGGATAGATAAATACAAACAAGCGAGCAAATAAACAAAAGGGATCATGTGTGCTGGTTTCTGTACTATCTTTCTTAAACAAAGTGCTTGAGGTTCTATATAGAAAGTATATTTTGGTCTCATCCCACCAATAGAAAAATGTGTACTTTAGAATGGAGGAAATGTAATATTATACTATAGCATCCTCCCTACTCTTACCTCCGAAGTTTTAAAACTATGTGATAAACATAAAATGATGCTCAAGGAGAGAACTGAAGAGAAAAGAAGTTAATCAATTATAGGCTGATGGGGTATAAGGGTGAAGGTGCTGAGCTCTAATGTGTACGATGGGCCTAAAAGTCTTTAATACCGCTCTTGAAATTCAAAGAAGTGCTCACCATTTTGCCTAAGGTTAAAAGCTCCTGTCTCAGCTCTCAAAGATTCTTTCTGATGCTGTGGAGGGGTGTGGGTCAGGCCTTACCCATTCTCCACAGCGATGACTCTCTTCACAGCCAGAACCACACTAGCTCCCATGAGCTCCTGATGAATGCCTGTCCAATGAATGAATGAATGCGTGTCTTCTTTTCTAAGAAAAGTTCTACTTACATTAGCTTATGCCCTTCTCTCCATATTTCTTAGAATATTAAAAAATCCCACCATTGGAAAATCTGCTAATTTGTTCTCTATCCATCCTATTCTACCTTTCCTGCTCACTGAAATGCCTATTTTTAGCTGGGCATGTGTCTTCCCAGAAGAAAAATAACATTTCTTAGCCTCCTTTGTAGCTAGTTATATGACTAAACTCTGGACAGTGGCATATAAGCTAAGGACTTACGGGGAAATTTTCAGAAACATCATTAAAGGAGTTGTCCTTCCCTTCGCTTTTTTCCTTCCTGGTGGCTGGAATGCAGCCTTGATCATTAAAGCTAGTGTCCTCCTGACCGTGAGGGGATGTAGGGGGTGGAGGTGGCACCACGATATGAAAGCGGCCTGGCTGCCAGACACTGTACGCTGCCTGCTTCCAGACTCATACGTCCTGAGAACAACTCCAGAACAACTATTATTTGGGGGTTTCTTCACTCACAGTTGGAACTCGATCCTGATACATCTTCTACACAATTCTCTCTATCCCCTCCTTGTATTTTGTGAAGTTAATTCTCCTTTAAGATTACAGTCAGATTATTCCTCTGGCTCAAGAGTTTTAATAGTCTTCTACGGAATGTAAGAACAAGTCTCTGCTCAAAACTCTGCAGCATCACACCACAAAGTTTACCAACTACCGCACCTACACATCTAGGTTTATGTAACTTATATCTGTTTTGTCAACTACAAAACTGCTTTGTGTTGGGACGCGTGGGTGGCTCAGTTGGTTAAGGGTCCTGGGATTGAGTACTGCATCCCTGCTCAGCAGGGAGCCTGCTTCTCCTCCTTCCCCCCTGCTCATGCTCTCTCTCTCTCTCACATGAAAAAATAAAATCTTAAAAAAACCCCACAAAACTGTTTTGTGCAAGTAACTAAAACCTAAATTCCAGACAGGGTATTTGAAAGGAATATCGTAAGAAGAAAAAAAAAATAAAGAAACAGAAGAACACAGTCAATGCCAAACCTTTCACATACTTTCTGCATAATTTTATATAACCTGATATTCATCCATTTACTCATTCATTTAATATTTATTGAGTGGGTCCTCTGGACAAGGCATCAGCAAGATGTGCTGAATTAAAAATAAATCAAGGCATACTATCTTTGTGAAGCTGTAAATAGAATGAATAAGCACCTATGAATAACCGTATCATCACAGTAGGCTGTAAGAGAACATGTGGAGAGAAGAGCTTGGAGAGAGAGTTATGAAGACAACACTTCCAGCCAAGACAGTCAGGAAAGGTTTCTTGGCAAGAAGAAAAGAAGGTAGCGTTTGAGCTCTGACAGGAAGGGCTGCTTGCCTGTACAAGCAACCAGAGGCTGCTGTACTCCTTTTTCTTGGGTCTGCTGTATGTAGATTTTCTGTCCTGTCTTTCACTGTCAGGTTGACACTTTTCCTTTGTTGACCCTGCAGTCAGCAGACCTGCCTAAAGTCTCTCTGTCAAATACAGTTTTTGTCTCCTTCTGTGTGAATGTTTACTGTTATGAGGTATCAAGGGTTGCACCTTTAACTCCACCCCAATGCATCTGGATCAAACTAAAATCATCAGAAATCAGTGCTTCCTCCATCTGGAAATGAATGAAATCAAGAATATTGAGAAAAATGCTCAGTAAAATGATCTTTTCTAGGGTACTAATTTGCATGAAAACTGTAGAAAATTTCCAAAGGATCAAGAGGGATATGAATGTTCTCCATAAAAATTCTACTTCCTTCAAAGGTAAAACAATTTTATGATGAACTTAGACTTGTATAATCAAACAGCATGAGGCAAAGGATGATCATGATGAGAAACCACCATGTATCGTGTGCGGTATACCTCCTCCAAGCAGGCAGGATGCTACCGACCGTGCACGCATGACATCACTTAGACCTCTCACCCATCAGTGAGGCAGGTGCTTTCTTCTCCACTTCACAGTTAAGGAAAGAGTTTTGGAGAGATTAATAAAGAGATGACCTGGGACTAAAATTATATTACTCCAAACCCCAATCTCTTAGCCACTAAATTATATAAGGTCAAAGATAATTCCCTCATCAGAACAATATAAAAGAAATACTGATGTTGAATAAATAACTTTAAAATATCATCTATTCTTTCACATAACAGTAAGCAATTATTATGCACAAAGGACTGTTGGACCGATGTGACAGAACCATTCTAAGCACGGCAGCAGAATTCTTTATGGAAGTACAAATTGTTACTTCCTAAACTTTGAAGATCCATCTGTTTAATTTTCTTAAGTTATATGGCAGCTTATATTAATTTTGGAGATAAAATGTTATATGTTATTTATTATCTGCTATTTAATCATTGATCCTGCATTAATTTCAAAAGGCATACTATGCTGTCTAGTTCCATTTGGTCTGTTCCGATTTAAAGTGTCATCCAATCCTCCTATCTATCATGGTTTTTATAGATTAGAGCAGTGGTGTTTTATGGCTTTCATGGGTAATGTAATACAGAGAAGAACTACCCTATATCCTATTCCAAAAAACATACATTCCAAACTTAGATAGAAAATTCAAAGGATTGATAGTCATCCTTGGACGCCTTATGGGCTTAAAGATCCCACATTAAAAAGCCCAGATTAAAATTTTGGCTCTGAGCCTGGCTGACTCAGTCGGTGAAACACAGGACTCTTGATCTCAGGGTTGTGAGTCCGAGCCCCAGGCTGGGTATAGAGATTACAAATGAGAGCTTTGAAAAATAAATAAATAAATAAAAATTTAGGTTCTTAACATTAGTTGAAAATAGGTATCTTCAGGTTTTGTCTGCTCTTACCAGAGTATGCCTTCCCCCTAAAAGTCACAGAACTAGAAGGAATCTAATAGGTAATGTAGTCAAACACTCATTTTAGAGATTAAGAAAGTGAAGCATCGGAGTCAGCGACTTCCCACAAACAACAAGAGGCGATACCTTGATTGCTAGGCCTCGTGCCCTCTGCTTTACCAGGAATATCAGGGAATCCCTCTGGATCATTTCTTCTCTACGATCCCTGAGGAAAATGAGAATCTCACACCTATTTGAGGCCATATCCATGAAGGGTATTTCATAAAAAGATAGAATAATTTGTCAAACAAATCAGAAAACATTGTTTAAATCTTGAGAAACTCTTCAAAGTCGATCTCTACAATTTTTTTCCTTTTTCTTGAGAGAGAGAGAGAGCAAATTGGAGGGAGGGAGGGGGAGAGAGAGAGAATCTTAAGTAGGCTCCACACCCAGTGCAGAGCCCAATGCAGGGCTCCATCACACGACCCTGAGATCATGACCCGAGCAAATCAAGGGTCAGATGCTTAAAGAACTGAGCCACCCAGGTCCCCTATGATTTTCAAATCATAAGGTACTTGAAACACTGAGGGCTTTAGGTCTGTAGATACTTTCCAAACATTAAACAATCATATAGGAAATAATATAATTAATTTTATATTAAAATTTTCTGATCCATAAAAAACTGATTAATTTGACTCAATATTTGATTCCACCATTTGTCAGAAAGAATTAGGACCGTGTTTTAATTACAAGTTAATTTAAGGTTTGTACAGTACAGCTGATTCTTTTATAGCATGTAAAAAACTTGAATAACCTGCCTGAGACAATTTATGCCATCAAAGTAGAGAGTGTTAGAAATAGTGAGTACATCACTAATCATATCTAGAAGATAAATATATAACACAATAAGCATGTAAACAAAATATTTCATGGGAAGAGTATACCGCAATTAACTTTTAGTCTTGCATAAAGAAAAAATAATATAGCAACTAATATATATACATTTTATATACAGCTATCCTTTTCAGAGGGCTTATCATTTAAAAGTGACATATTAAATACTTCATATATTTTATGCTATTTAATCACCAGGAAAAAAAATGTATGGAACAGGTGGTATTATCTCTATTTACAGAAAAGGAAATCAAAGGCCAGACAATTTTGTAGTAAGTGATTTACCCAACCCTACACAGGTAGCAAGCTGTAAGACAGGATTTGAACCCATACCCAATTGAAATTTTAACTTCTATGGTATAACTCAGAGACTGTCAAACTTTCTGGAAAGAGATAGTACATATTTTAGGCTTTGGGGGCTCTCTGGTCTCTGTTGCAACTAATGAATTCTGTCTTTTATAGTTCAAAACCAGTAGAGATAATACATAAATGAATGGGTGTGGCTGTGTTCCAATAAAACTTTCTTTACAGAAACATCCAGCCAGTTAAATCTGGCCCATCAGCTGTAGTTTGCTAAATTCTGAAATAAATGATTAATTTTAAATATGCTCTCCCTGCACCAAAAGTATGCTGATAATAAAATGAAAAAGCTGCTACTTTTCCCTGCCTGACCAAGAAACTGTCCTGTTCAGTGCCCTGAACATTTTAATGATTCATAAATCATATTATAGATTTGTTCAGAAATCGCTGAAGATGCACACAAAATGTTTGATTAAAAAGAGAAGACTGAGAGCAGGAAAATAAACTCATCTACCCATTATTCTACTGCCCACCTTCCCCAAGGATATAAACTCCCTGTAAGAACTTCTCTATGATTATTGAAAAAAATTTCTTCTAACAAAAACCATTATTCCACTGGGAGAAAATGTCCTTTCCTTATAAACTATCATTGCACACTATGTAGCCTATAAAAAGAATCTTCTAAGTAATACATGTAGATGATAGAATAATTTCATCTTCTTTAGTGAGCCACTGTTCCATGAGAATGCTCCCTTTATAAATTGAATAGATTTGGCCATTCCCTCATGAATATTCATAAGGTTACATGCAAAAATGACTTTTTCTACATCAGTTCAAAGAACATTTATTGAACATCCACAATGACCTAAGCTTTGGCTATAAGGGAAACGGATGCCTAACAACCGAACCTCAACGCAGCACCATAAGGCACATTAAGAGCCATGGTCACACATGGGAAGTGATTATTTAGGCATAAGCTGAAAGAAATAAGGGCACAGACACATGGTGAATGTTACAAATTCCACAGGCAGTGAAGAATGAGAAGCTAGTTTCTGTAGGTTCTGTGATCTGTGAAAACATAGATTATCTACCTGCCAAAATGATTCTTCTTAAAGAACAATCAAAACAGAGGACTAAGCAACTTGTGAATTATTACATAAATGTGCCTTGGCAATCGATCAAGTCAAACATCTGTCATTTGAGGAATCAAAGCCTTTAACTTAATTTTGCACAAGAGCAGAGAGCTGTTTTCAAAGATTTCATATGACACAGATGAACAGCCATAACCAATGTAATTTTATTATTACACTATCAGTATGTACCTGTTTTAATCCCTGCAGGTATAATCAAAACATCTCCAAGAAACATCAGATGTATTCAAGCAAATACTTAGATGGGAAGATAATATACTGTCCATTAGATATAAATTTTTTTAAAAAGCTCTTATAATTCATGTTCTTTTGCTTTATGAAGCGAGAAAGGTGGTACCTTTTCATTCCCAGCATGCTCTTATATATGCACTGGCTTTTGAAAAATACTGGAGGAAGCAGATATTGAAAACCTGAAGCAAGCAGAGGCAACACTGAGCCAAAACCCAAATGCAATTGCAAACATTTATCAAAGTGCTAATACATTTCTATATCGCCTAGGATGAACCTGAAAATATTGAAGAACTTGAAATACAATTTTTAAAAAATTTCATCTAAGTATCTGATTAACCTTCTTGATACTTACCCATTCCCCTCTGGTTAACATCGGGAGACTTGCTATTTCTTTTCCAAATGTAGAAATTTTTCAGTAATGGAAGAGAAATTTGTTTGGGCTCAGAAGCCTGATTCATGCTGTGCAGTGTGTGATGCCACAGTGATGTGTACCCTGAAGACTAATGGCACATCTCCATTACTGTATTTTTCCCCAATTCAGCTTCATTTGGTTTATGGCTTTTTCTTTTGAATTGGAACTTTCAGTATTAAAATCCAGTTCACGTGCATGTGCCCCTAAGGATCACTACATTTATATCTTTAGGGACTTGAGGGTCAGGGCAGGGGGTCGTGGGGGGTAGGGAGGGAAAAATAATGAAACAAGATGGGATGGGGAAGGAAACAAACCATAAGAGACTCCTAATCTCACAAAACAATCTGAGGGTTATTGGGGGGTGGGAGGGTAGACATAGGGTGGATGGGTTATGGACATTGGGAAGGGTTTGTGCTTTGGTGAATGCTGTGAAAGGTGTAATAATTCACAGACCTGTTAATTCACAGACCTGTACCCCGGGGCAAATAATAATAATAATAATAATAAAAGAAAAAATAATAATAAAATGCAATTCGCCAAAGAATATGGGGAATATGAAGAATATGTATTTTCTGTAATTCAGAACTTTAGCATGCTTTTTTTAATTCAAATTACATGTCTATTTATCCAATTACTGGAAAAGAGGAGAGAAATCAATTTGTCTTTGCCAATGGAATGAATTGCTTCACAGGATCTTTGAAAATACGTAAAGTTAAAATTTAGTGGAAGTTTAGTCTTTGGAGTCCTTTAGACTTCATCTATAAAATAATGAGATTTTAAAAAAGAAATACAAAATTATATGGACTTTAGAAACTAATGAATGTAAAGCGTTTAGCACAGTGTTCAGAACAGAAGTACTCAGCAAAGTTAAAGGAATGAAACCACAGATTTTATTTCAACTATTCTAAAATGGGGCTTCTATGGGTTAGGTACCACTATAATTTCCATTTCAGGAAATAATAAATTTCTGAGCTTTCAGTTTTAGAATTCTTGCTCCTCTAAAATCCGGTCTTACTTTGTCCTTTCTGCTTTACTGCTTGTAATTTTTCTTTGCCTGGGTGGACTCCCAGATCTGGACCTACCACACTCCTGCCAATCCTACCAACTTCTCCACCTCAAGCTCTTCCAGAAGTGTCTCAAGTCATTTTGTTTCTTCACCTACATGCATCTTCTCTTTTTAGGAAGATTATAAACTTCCTGAAGGCAGAGGTCCCACTGGTGTATTTCTCCCCCAATTTTTCTTATCATCATAGTAACTGAGGTTCTGTCATACTTCCACTAAGACTCCATGCTGTCTAGAAAAAGGTTTTTACTATCAACAAAAGGGAAATAAGATGACTTAGTACAGACAATTCAGAATATACAATAGGAATTCTTCACATGAGGCAAGTATCTTAGAGCCCCATCACGGCATAAATGTAAAGGAAAAGAGATAAGCTGAATATTTGTGCAAAAATGCACATAACTATCTAAATAAGAAAACATAAAAGAAACATAGAGGTGCTATTTCTTACCTTCCTTCCCCATTGTATTCACCAAAAAAGAGGTTCTCAAAAAAAAAAAAATCTTAAATGATACTTAATTTTTGCTACACTCCTTCCCTAATTCGAATTATAATCCTCTCTTTGTTCAACACTGGATCAGTTTAAATGACGAATGTTTAACCTATACTCAGATACAAACATGAAATATTTTAAAGTGGCCTATTTTAAAACCATCTATACCAAAGCAACATAAACTCATTTAAAATAACATGTTTCCAAGCAAGTACAAAAAAAGAGTAAATTCTCTGCAGACTGAGGCCTCATCTTTTATTTATTATTCTATGTATAACTATTTGTAAAATATGCCAGAAAGAGACATGAAATAGAAGGACGCTTTTCAAATTAACTGAATGCAGAGCCCTGAACATAATATAAAGACTATTACAAAGCATTAAAATACTCTGGAGTTAAATGAGTAGGCACATTTAAAGGTAAATAGAAACCCTTAATAAACGCTGAATGTGTTTGTTCTGAAAATCATGAACCATTAATCCTGAGCAGGAATATGGGAAATGTAACTAGCATTTAACACATAAATATATGTCTACTTATGAGACACATTTACAGCTAATAACATAAAAATACTTTTATTTATTATTTGAATAAAATGCAAAAGATACACAAATTCCTACTGATTAGACATACTATGTGCAATTTCTGGAAAACCCACTGTGGGGATTCATGAGGGTTATCCTGTGGTTCATGAAGCTGGACAGTGGCAACTTTAAATTGATGAAATAGAGATTAAGGAAATTATCAGGGATGACAGGTCACACTGAGGAGACTAAACCACACACAAATTTTCAGTCTGGAGAAATAGATGTTTAAAATACTACTTCCTCAAATAAAAGAACACTCGAACAAACTGCCCCAGGGAGTCTGAAGAAAAGCAGGTAGGGTCCACCAATATCCAAGACCATTCAATACAAGTTTGAGAAAGTAGCATTGAAAAGATGACCTTTCAACAACTGAAACCAATTCCAACTATAAAATAAAAGGAAACACAATCAGGACAGTTGTCACTACAGGGAATCCGTGACGCATCCATTTAAGGGCTAAAATTTCCTCCAAATCAAAATCACAAAGTGGATACTAAATAGCTCAGGACGCCAACAATGAGATCTTCAGAAATTGTATTTTAGGCAAAAGAAAAGTTCTTGCTCAATTATTTTGATAGCATATCTAAGAATAAGGTTTGCTAGCTTATCTCAGGTATGCAGCATATATTCTGCTATTGCAGTAGAAATAACCTAATTTGCGTGTGCACTGCTGGAAAAAAAAGGCTATAATGTGATGTCTAACTCCTTAACAGTTGCCTCCCTCAGGAGGTAAGAAGACCCCTCCCCCATTATGCCTAAATATTCCACATCTTACTTGGATAAAAAGCTCTGTTAATAAATTAATTTTCTAAAAGTCGAGCAAAAACATACACTAAAGAGTATCCTATTGTATGAAATTATATTACCAATCTAGCAATGATTTCGGGAACCGTGTGTTAACAAGGAAGTCCCTGGTAATACTTCTAAGCGCTGAGCCCCCACCCCTAATGAGTTTGAATTTGTAGGTTTAGATGAATGGGACTTTGATCACAGTTAGCAAATAACATTTAAGGTGCTATTTTACAATTTAGAAAAAGCAGTCTTTTGTTTATTACTAGAATTCCTTAATGATACTCTGCTTTCATGCACAACACAATGCTGAATGGCCAGTTTTTAAAAATTAATCAGAATAACCTTGTTCTAATGTAAGTCATCTCCCCTTTTGATTATGGTGAAGTCACAAATAACAACAATAATAATAAATATCCAGGAGAGCTACCTCTCGGTTACAATTCTGAAAGGAGAGGATAGCACAGGAACACAGTGTCAAGAATTTTGGCACTGAAACTCACTAGTATATTCCTGACAGTCTGATAAACTGCTCTACTTTTCAAAAACATCACAGGGAAAATTCCAGCTACAATACACATGAAAGGAAATTCTGAGAGGTTTGTTTCTAACAAACAATTGCCTGGCACACGCATCTGTCCCCTCACTCGTTCACTAAAGAGAAATGCCTGAGCTTACAATGGTTCAAACCTTTACAACAACATTCTGCACCTACACTGAAACGGCTTCCCACTGCATTCCGAAAGAGCCACAGATCACAGAGGCACACAGAGCTTACCTGGGAAACCCCCTTGGACCATGGCTGTACCAGTGCTCCCTTCAGGGCATCTGCATTCCTGATAAACAGTCAGTGCTGGAAGCGGCTCAAATCCTCACCAGACTGTCCTCTCTCTTCTGCCGACCTTGGGCCTATTTTTTTTTCTCCCCCTCGGATTTTATTCTCCTTAAGGGCAAGTTGTCAGTCTATTTCTATCATGAGAAGCAATCAATTAAGCTAATTTCAAGCTACTACTCAAGCTAACAATCCCATCTGTCAGTAGGTAAAAGCTGCCTGGAAAAGTATGCCGGGAGAGGCAAAAATCCCTGTTTCCCACATCTGACCCTCGGATGCTTCACACTGCCGACTGTGGCACTCAGTTACCCTGCTCACATCAGGATGATTGCTCTATTCCAGAGCAGGAGGCAAGATCAACACAACCATTTATTTTGTGGCCAGCTTCAATTAATATCATTTTAATGACCCAGTTTCCCTGCTGAGAAATAGTTCAGGGAATGAGTTGCATCTTTCGAATGCAGATGAAAAGGAAACAGGGGTGGATGTCAGCCTCTCTGAAGTGAATGAAACAGTCATCAACTTACTGTCTCCTTATTGCTCACATCACTGAATCATTTTTATAACAAAGAAACTAGTGAACCACACTGAACATGCGGTCTCCCTAGCGAGATTCATTTGCGTCTCGGTAGCATTTTAAACGTGCAGTAAAGTGTAGTGCATAAACAATGAATCTTGGATCACTGAAAAAATACAGTTGAAAAAATAAAAGGAGAAAAAAACAAATAAATGTGCAGTAAAGGTCTGGTTTAAGCAGTCAAATCTACACGTTAGCTTTTGGGGGGGAGGGGAATTATGAAAAAAAATTGAAGCTTCAGAGAAATCATTAGAAAAATGGCTGTTTCTTAAACTTATTAAAAATGCTTCTTTGCATCCCTTCCTCCTTCCCTTTCCCAACGCACCAGAATAGAATCATAACCAACTGCAATTACTTTATCATTATCTATTACTACAGTGTTCTCTAACCTTTCTTTGTAAAATGTAGAATACAAAGTCATCTACCTGATCACCTACCATATGGATGAGTAATATTAAAGATAAGAACACCTGAATATAATTTAAAGGGTTCTCAAACGATCTTAAGCAATACAATTTTTTATTTACAGTTACAATAAATGCATCCAAATTCTATCAAGGGCTGAAGCGTTGGGAGTTTCCAGCTTAAAAAATCAACTAAAATAGAAAGCAATTATAGGACCAGAATAAGAATTCTACTTAATTTACTTAATTTTAAAGATAAAGGGTTCAGAACAGGATGATTAACTACAGGATATGAGAAAAAGAATATACATAAAACTAAAAAATTAAAACTTAGCTTTTATTTCTTAATCTTTCCTCTCCTATTTTGCATTATCAAAAACAAGAAATGAAAAAAAGGACAGAGCAAATAAATCCATATATCTAGTAAAATGAACATAGAAAGATTGCTAGAAGCCACTAATGAATGCTGTTTGCTTATTTGAGGTGAGCATTCTTAACATTCCTTAAATCCTCGATAATAATTGCTGTTGATTGTAGTGACATCTGTTGGCAAGGTAGAGATCAACTACAGAGTCCACAATGATACAAAAAAACAAAACTTTAAACCAAAAAAACTACTAGTTGCTCAATAAATCTTTGTTGATCATGACCCTGCTTCATGTTAAAAATTGGCTTGGCGCACACAGGATGGCACGGGAATGGAAAGCTGAAATATGGCCCTGAACACCGAAGAGGACCAAGACTCCACTCCTGACCTCAAAATAACTAATGTTGTGACTTTGGGCAAATTAATCACTTCGGGGCCGGGGGGGGTGTCTTAGGACTCTTGTAAAATTAGTCAGAGCAGAGGAGTTTTAAGGTTCTCAAATCCCAGCGCTACCAAGGAAGATATTAAGATACTATTACTCCCTTCATCGAAGTAATTTGCTATTGGATTGCCCTCCTCCTTTAACACAGATCTTTTTATAATAAGTTTTAACTATCCTTTATAAATGTGATTTTTTAAAGAAATTTTTATTTTGACATAACTGACATATAACGTATTAGTTTTAGGTGTACAGCATGATGGTTGCTATTTGTATATATCGTAAAATGATCTAGTTAACACTATCATCACATACTCTTGCAAAATTGTGATGAAAAACTTTAAGATCTACTCTTGGCAACTTTCAAATATACATACAGTACAGTACTATTAACAATAGTCCCCACGCTGTACATTACATCCCCCAGACTTTTTTTATAGCTGGAAGTTTTTGCTTTTAAATTTTTAAACTTCTTCACCTACAAATGTGATTCTTCAATTTAAATACTATATCTAACTTTGAAATAATTTTAACAGGCTTTATTTAATATAATTCACATATTAAATTCACCCGCTGCAAGCATGCATTTCCATGATTTTCAGCTAACTTACAGATGTGTGCAACTCTCACAATTCAACTTTAGAGCATTTCCCCCACCCCAAAACATTCCATCAAGCCTAATCCCAACTCCAAATCTAAGCAATGACCTGTTTTTTTAGAGCTATAAATTTGTTTTTTATGGACATCCTATATAAATCGAATCATATAGTAGGTAGACTTTTGCACTGGGCATCCTTTACTTAGCATCATGGCATATGTAAGTATTTTGCTTTTTATTGCTAAGTAGTATTCCACTGTGTGGATATACGTTATGTTTACCTACCAGATAATAGACATTTGGCTAATCCTATTTTGGACTATTATAAATAATGCTACAATGAACATTAGTGTAGGAGTCTTTGTGTGGACATAGGTTTTCATTTCTCTTGGATATATATGTAGAAATGGAATTGTTAGATTGTGTGGTAAACTTTTTTTTTTTTTAAGATTTTATTTATTTATTTGACAGAGAGAGAGAGGGCACAGGTAGGCAGAGTAGCAGGCAGAGGGAGAGGGAGAAGCAGGCTCTCTGCCGAGCAGTGAGCCCGATACAGGACTCGATCCCAGGAACCTGGGATCATGACCTGAGCCGAAGGCAGCAGCTTAACCAACTGAGCCACCCAGGCACCCAATTGTGTGGTAAACTTATATTTAACTTTTGTTTTTGTTGAGAGAGAGAGAGAGTGAGCATGCATGGGTGCACACATGCGCTGTTGGGGAGAGGAAGAGGGAGAGAGAGAATCTTAAACAGGCTCCATGCCCAGCCCGGAGCCAAATGTTACATTTGAGCCCGGGGCTCAATCTTACAACCCTGAGATCATGACCTGAGCTGAAATCAAGAGTTGGATGCTTAACCAACTGAGCTACCCGGGCACCCCATGTTTAAGTTTTTAAGAAATGACCAAACTATTTTCCAAAATGGTTGTACCATTTTACATTCCCACCAGAAGTATATGAAGGTTCTAGTTGTGGTGCCATCTTTTTTATTAAAATCATTCTTGTGAGGGACACCTGGGTGGCTCAGTCAGTTAAGTGTCTGCCTACCAGGGTCCTACCTTGCTCAGTGGGGAGCCTGCTTCTCCCTCTGTCTGCTGCTCCCCTTGCCTGTATGCTCTCTCTGACAAATAAAATCTTTAAAAATAAAACCTTAACAATAAAGTAAAATAATTCTTACAAATGAGTAGTAGTTTTAATTTGCATTTCCCTAATAATTAATAATGTTGAGCATTTTTATGTGCTTATTAGCCATTTATATATCTTCTTTAGTGAAATGTTGTTTCAGTTTTGTCCATTTCTAAAAATTGGGTTGTTTTCTTATTGAGCTGTAAGACAAGATGTTTTTTCTTCCAAACAAACATATTTTGTCATACAAAATAAAGTGGATTTGGGGCACCTGAGTGGCTCAATGGGTTAAAGCCTCTGCCTTCAGCTCAGGTCATGATCTCAGGGTCCTGGGATTGAGGCCCGCATCGGGCTCCCTGCTCAGCAGAGAGCCTGCTTCCTCCTCTCTGTCTGCCTGCCTCTCTGCCTACTTGTGATCTCTCTCTGTGTCAAATAAATAAATAAATAAAATCTTTAAAAAAAAATAAAGTGGATTAAATAAATTTGAAAGTGGAAGATTTTCCTCAAAAGTCCCCTCTCAAAGTAGTTGGTGTACATGCTTTTGTACTTTTATCAATTAAAAAATACTAAGGATTCTGCAAAATTCAGCTTTGGTTGTAAAATCTGACTACACTCTGCTATTCAGCTTTGGCTTCTGGAAGGCTAAAGATCTGAGAGATACTCTGACGTCATTCAGGTCCCTCTGAACCCATGCAAGATCCGTGACCCTGGGACAGCATGGATTAACAATAGAAAATAAACTGTGTATTAATGGCAATAACTCAAACAAGGTCGATGTTTTGATTTACTGTTAATTCCTAGGTTAGAATTTTTGATGTAAATTAGAGTGAAAAATTTCTTTATGTGTTTCGTATGTTGAAATCCTCTGAGTTGATTGAAGTACAAATGTTCATTATTATAAAAGTAACATACTACAAATAATTAAAGATGAGGGTGAAAGCTGCTACTGTTTTGTATGAAAAATTAAAATTTTTTAAAAGGTTAAGTAGGAAAATATACTAACAGATAATGTAAATATTAAAAGAACTCTATAAAGAACATCGTGACCTTTGTGAATCAACAAATTCATAAATATTTAAATGCTACAAGGCAGAATAAGGGAGATTGTTGTGTCATAAACTTTGTAGGATTGTTTGGCAAACTAGCAATCATATTAAAGTAATCTCTAAAAGCTGTATTTTAAATTTTTAAATTCCATTTGGACCATGAATTTTTCTCAAAATATTTTCCTGTATATTTTCCCTACATTGGGAGGAATGAAGTAAAACATCAACCCTGCAATGGTAAAATGCCATTGGAGGAAAAAAATTACAAAATCATATACAAATGCAATTCTACTTTTGGTCCAAAGAAAATAAAGAAAAGAAAGAGAAAAATACTCAAGAAAAAGGAAGTATTCCAAAATGCCTTTCTCTTCCAGGGATCTCAGTTGAAAGTGGAAGAGGAATAATGTCACAGCACGCAATGGTGATCAGGGAGCAGCCCACTTGTACAGAGTTGTTAATGAAGTACTGATCCTACACGATAATGTTAAAAAACTTGTAAACATGAAAAAATTAAGTTATAGTAAGTTTTAGTAAAATTTTAATATATACATATGCCAAGTTGTTCATTCATTTTTTTTTTTAAGTAGGCTCGTGGAGCCCCACATGGGTCTTGAAGTCATGACCCTGAGATCAAGACCTGAGCTGAAAACAGGAGTCAGACATTTAACCAATTAAGCTATTGAGGGCCTGCAGAAATTTCATTCTGTAGTGACCATACTTGGCAAACACTAAAGAACACTGTATTACCACTGATGATAATAAAGAGTACTGGCTAACATTTCTGGAATACTTCGGACATGTCACTTCCTATACAAGGATTTTATATACATTATCTCTTCTAGGCTCTCACAACTCAGTGAAAGGAGTACTATTAGTATCTCCCTCTTACAAATGAGGGATCTAAACAAAAGGGATGCAACCTGTTTCAAGTCAGATGGCTACAAATGTTTAGAGACTAAGTGACTTAATCAAGGCTTTATTATGTGTTAGTTACATATAATACATACCGCTATAATTGCTATTAGTGAAAAATGCAGAACACAGTTTTGTAGGTATATACACATATACATACACATATATTCACATGGGCAATGAATTCCCTAGGCTATTTCACTGGAAATTGAATTATTCAGTCAAAGAACATGCACATTTAAATTTTTTATACATGCTGCCAATGGGTCTCCAAAAAGAGGTACATGAATTCATATTCCTGCCAACAGTATGTAAGTACTCCTATTTTTCTAAAACCTCTCCAACAATGAGCAATATTAATTTTTAAAATCCTAAGTAATCTGGTAGGCAAAAAAAAATCTGATTTATTAATTTACATCTCTCATTATTAGTGAGGCTGAAAAGATTTTTTGTATTTGTGCCCAAACCTATTTCTTTTGTTACATACTATCAGATCTTTGCTTGTTTTTCTATTGATGTACATGCCTTTTTTTCTGATGTATATATATTTATGTATACATATATACATTTTTTATTATCCCTCACTTTTCATACTTTATTTTTTTATACATGGGTAAACTATTTCTACATCAGGATATAAATTTTGTGGGAGAGTACGTAAGAACACTTTGAATATTTATTGGTAATGATATGTTTAAAGACATATTTATCGTTATAATTGTTTTCAATTTTTATGTAAGCAAACTTATAATTATTTTCCTTTATAGTGTTAGTATAATAATATGAAAGGCCTTTCCTTGTACCAAGATTACGTCTGTAAAAATCTTACATAGACTTTTTATAGTTTCAGTTTTTAGGAGCAAACAATATTCAAAATTAATTTCTAATTTTGATGAGAAATGGAGATCTCTATCTTTTCTTCCCCTAATTATTATATATCCCATCACTTATTGGATAATCCTATTTTTGCCATTTCAAAAAAGATTATTTTTTATGTTCTAAATTCTTAATGCTTGGTTTTATTTCTAGACCATTTTTACTTGCAAATACTAAACAGATTTAATCACTGCAGTTTTTTTTTTAGAGATTTTGTTTATTTATTAGAGAGTGAGAACAAGCAGAGGGGAGGGACAGAGAGAGGGAGGGAGAAGCAGGATCCCCACTGAGCAGGGAGTCTGATGTAGGGCTCCATCCTAGGACCCCAGGATCATGACATGAGCAGAAGGCAGCTGCTTAACTGAAGGAGCCACCTAGGAGCCCCTAACTACTGCAGTTTTAAACACTGTTTCTAATCAGAAGGGCTAGAGGTACTCTGTGCAGGGTAACTCTTCATTGTATGGGACAGTTCTATAAAATACAGTGCTCTTGGCAGCCCAACTAATAAATGACAGTAGAATCCCCCAACCGCTTAGACCAGGGGACACCTGGCAATGTGTGGAGACATCTTTAGCTATCATCACAACTGGGGTGGGAGAAAGAGTGTTACTGGTGTCTACTGGGTAGAGACCAAGGATGCTGTCAAACATTCTGCAGTGCAAACAGCCTCCTTCCCTGACCCAACAAAGAATTATCTGGTCAAAACGGCAATAGTGCCAAGGTTGAGAAAAGCTAATTGAGACAACCAAAACACTCCCACTCATTTCTAAAAGCTCCAGGTTCAGTTTGAAAACCACCAGTTTAGAATATATTCAGATACGAGGAAAGACTTTTCAAAACTGTCTAGCATTTCACTTCCAAATCGATTTTCAATCACAGACTATATTATTTAGGACTGGGATTCAAATTATCTTAAACTTACAGACTAATTTAAAAATAATTGAAATCTTTAATAGGCTTACTCTTCCAATCAGGAAAAGGACATGTTTCTACTTCCCACCCAAATCTTCTTTAACAAAGTTCCATAGTTTTCTTTAAAAAAAACCCAAAAACTATAGGGGTTGCCTGTGCTCCATGAATTCCAAAATGGACTTCAGGACTTTCACTAAATAGGCAAAAATGATGCCTACTTATTTATTTATTTTTGAAATTTTACTTATTTATTTGACCGAGAGACACAGTGAGAGAGGGAACACAAGCAGAGGGAGTGGGAGAGGGAGAAGCAGGTTCCTGCCGATCAGGGAGTCCAGTGCAGGGCCCGATCCCAGGACCCTGGGATCATGACTGGAGCTGAAGGCAGATGCTTAACGACTGAGCCAGCCAGACGCCCCAAAATGATGACAAATGACAAAAAGTTATTATGGATTATTGCCATGAGTTTTACATTTCTAATTATATTATTCCTAGATATTTTCTAGCTTGCCCATTATCGCTATTAGAAAAGTTTTACATTTTTTCAGTAGTTAATACTGATTAGACAGTATTTTCATATGTGCAATTCATATATAGCCTTACTTAACATTGCCAACAAGTTTTTTGGGGGGGGTTCGAATTTCTGAGATTGACTATGACAACATCTGGGAATAATAATTTGTTATCTAATTTTTTTCTTTCTGGAGAGGGGCGGAGGAGGTGAGCTCAGTGCACTGCTAGATACTTGAGGAGAGTGGAGTTAGCAAGCATCCTTGTCTTCTTCCAAATTTAGGTGCAGATTCTAGTTTTGGTAAAAGGAAGAGGGGTTTGGGGCAGGTTCCCCACCCAACTCCAAGGAAATACATGTGGATTATCAAGAAAGTCTTTTTAAAAATTAGAATATATATGTATGTATATTTTATGTATGAATATAAAGAATTTCTGAATAAATATGGTGAAGTAGACTGCTAATGTGCAGGACTTTTTTGGGTGGGTGATGAAAATGTTTTAACTGTTCTAAAATTGATAGTAGTGATGGTTGAACAACTCTGTAAATAAAAGCCACTGAACTGCATACTGTAAGTAGATGAATTATATAGTAATGTGGATTTCACCTCAATAAAGCTGTAATTTTCTAAAAAAAAGCAACCCCCTCTAAACTTATAAATATTGTGACTCTGAATAATTTGCTAATATATCACATTTCAGAGGGTCTTAGCTAATATCCAATCCTTGAAAAAATGAAATAAAACAATAGAGTAAAACACGAAGATGCAAGGTGTTAGTAATCTAATTTTTATTTGCATGGTACAATTCACAGGATAATTTTATTATGCTTCAGAGTCTAAATATATACTTTTACCAAATATTATACATGACATAAAATTTGGTGGAGGTAGGGAAGGAATCTGAGCAAAAGATATACCAGGGTCAATAATTAAAGTGGGTCCTTTCTGAGAGAGAGAGAGAGAGAGAGAAAATTAAGGTGGAAAAACAAAACACCTAAGGAGAGTATGCTATTCTAAAATTAAAGTATAAGAAAAAGGCTTGGGCGCCTGGGTGGCTCAGTGGGTTAAAGCCTCTGCTTTCGGCTCAGGTCATGATCTCAGCGTCCTGGGATCGAGGCCCGCATCGGGCTCTCTGCTCAGCAGGGAACCTGCTTCCTCCTCTCCCTGTCTCTCTGCCTGCCTCTCGGCCTACTTGTAATCTCTCTCTCTGTGTCAAATAAATAAATAAAATCTTTAAAAAAAAAAAAAAAGAAAAAGGCTTTAAGAGGGCTTCAGCCGGTGGTTCCATTCATATCTCTGCTAAATCACTTAAAAGCCAAGTGTCAAAGAAGTCAATTATATTCTGAGTTTCTAGAACCTAATATGCATCAAGAGATAGGTCTATTGTATGATTCTCACTGCTTCTTATGATCATTCTCTCCGAGGTAACAAAAAGTCCTTCCAAAACCTTCTGCTCCCTGATGTTTAAAACGTAGTTGAAAGAATGAATACCAACAGGTTAGAAAGGCTGGGTGAAGTAAAAGCATTTAATGTCTGGGATCAAAAGTGAACAAAGCAGGACTTTTTAGAGATTGTGGCTTTTCCCCCTGGGGATCAACACTCTTACATAAGGTGAGGGGTGACATATTGGGAGAGAGAAGGCAAGCTGTTTGGACAGAAGGCTCTGAAACTAGATGGATGGGACAGCTCAGCAGAAGGGGTCTCTCTGAAGCCCCACGAGCACACGTGGGTTTTCATCACACTCCTGCCATCACTGTGCAAATCACATATCCTCTGTCAGTAATTTGCCCCAAATCCTGGGTTTCTGTAATGTGCCAGGCCAAAACACAGAGGATTACTAGACTCATGGAGTATGAAGGGAAAGACAGATACCAAACTGATAATCACATAAATAATCACATTTTGTTAAGTGCTATAAAAAAACATACAAGAATATTTATTAGAATAAGGAGTGAGGCAAGGTTTTCCAAAGAAGGTGAGATTAAGCTGAAACCAGCAGAAAAGATAAGATCTCCTCCCAAAGACTCTTCTGTAAATCAAATGAGAAAGCATTTAAAGGGGGCGCCTGGGTGGCTCAGTTGGTTAAGCTACTGCCTTGGGCTCAGGTCATGATCCCGGAGTCTTGAGATCAAGTCCTGTATCCGGCTCCCAGCTCCATGAGAAGTCTGCTTCTCCCTCTGACCTTCTCCCCTCTCATGCTCTCTCTCACTCTCTCTCCCTCAAATAAATAAATAAAAATCTTAAAAAAAAAAAAAAAAAGAAAGCACTTAAAGGCTTGGGGAAAATGTAGGACACACAGTAGGTACTCAATAAATTGTGATCACAACTATATAGTTAGTAAAATGGCAGAATTAAAAATGCAAAGGAAGCTACAAATGTGGGAGAGATTGAGAATGAAGATTAATCTAGGAAGGGAGATAATAAATATGTGAAGTTTTAATCTGGGATAAGGACTTTATGAAAAATTAAGAATATAAGGAAGAGTCAGCCTCCAGGAAAAAACATTTTGTTTTTCCCAAAAAATTTAAAATGCTAGTGGGAAAAAAAAATGGTATCTTTTTTTTTTTTTTTAAGATTTATTTATTTCAGAGAGTGTGGTGAGGGGCAGAGGGAGAGGGGAAGCAGACTCCTCACTGAGCTCAGGGCCAGGACATGGGGTGGGATCTCACCCTTAGAGCATGACCGGAGCCAAAATCAAGAGTTGACGCTTAACCAACTGAACTACGTAGGCATTCCAACATGGTATCTTTCCGATGGCCAACCAAAGACAGGTCAGGGTATCAGAGAGAAATTATGGCTAAAAATGAAGATCTGAAAGTCATCATGTGATAGTGAGCTGAGTGACACTTCATGCCCTCAGTGATCCTGAACCTTTGACAAGACCTTTTACATTTAGGTATTAAAGACTGTTACCACAAAGTTAAGTGAAGTTCCATACCATTGGTAACCTCCCTTTGACACATCCTGCAGGACTAATAGTGGTAGTTTTCTGACAGCTAAGCATTTAGGTAGATGTTCCTTAACTCGTTTCATAATGCTTAATTAAAATTTAAGCACTTTTTGTTCAATTGATAGCTACAGACTTCCCGTCATTAGACACCAGAATGTCATGAATTATGTCTAACTATGCAAGACAAGGGATCTATGATGTAAATACCTATCATGTATCACATTTTCTATATTAGTTGTAACATTTAATTCTTTTTTTAAAAGCTTTTTTATTTATTTGAAAGAGAGCATGCATGAGAGAGCATGAGCAGGGGGAAAGGAGGAGTGGGAGCGGTAGAGGGAGAAGCAGAAAACCAACTGAACAGGGAGCCCAACGTGGGGCACGATCCCAGGACCCCAGGACCACGACCTGAGCTGAAGGCAGATGCCTAAGCCACTGACTACCCAGGCGTCCCAACATTTAATTCTCCTAACAAGCTCTAAAATCGTTATTTTATCAAGCATTCTTTTTCTTCTTATCAGTTTTATGTTGCTAAGTTCAATGGTTGCTTCCACGACTCTAACGTCCTCAACCACTCAGGATCAGTCCACAGCTGGCCACTGAGGTTCAGTGACAAAACCCTTCTTGCAACAATTTCTTCTCTTAAATTGCCTAACTACACCACCTCCTGGAAATGCTCTTACACTAGGAGGTTCCTCTGTTGGTTCATGAGGCCCAGGCTGGGTTTGCTTCCTTTTGCTGTCTACACATCACTCCCAAGCAAACTCACCACCTCCCATGACTTTAAATGCCAGCTAGATCAGTGGTTTACAGAATGTGGCCCCTGGATGAGAAGTATCAGCATTTGTTGGGAAATTATTAGAAATAGAAATCACTGGGTCCTCCCAGATGTAAAGAATCAGAAATTGGGAGTGGGCCCAGCAACTAGTGCTTTAAAAAGCTCTGCAGATCCCTCTGACACACTCTGAAGTTTGAAAACCAGAGTTCTAGATTAGTGTTCATACTGTAGGTTGCGTCTCATTAGTCAAGAAATAATCTGAGCTGGGACACCTGGATGGCTCAGTCAGTTACGAGTCTGCCTTCAGTTCAGGTCATGATCCAAGGGTCCTGGGATCTAGTCCTGCTTTAGGATCCTTTCCCAGCGGGGAACCTACTTCTCCTTCTGCCTGTTGTTTCCCCTCTTGTGCTCTCTCTGTCTCTCTCTCTCTGACAAATAAATAAATGACATCTTAAAATAAAGAAAAGAAAAGAAAGAAAGGAAGGAAGAATTTCAAACAGCATTTTAAAAAATGAAACAAGATGGGATCGGGAAAGAGACAAACCATAAGAGACTCTTAATCTCCTGAAACAAACTGAGGGTTCCTGCGGGGGAGGGAGGGTAGGGATAGGGTGGCTGGGTTATGGACATTGGGGAGGGTTTGTGCTATGGTGAGCACTGTGAATTGTGTAAGCCTGATGATTCGCAGACCTGTACCCCTGGGGCAAATAATACATAATATGTTAATTAAAAAATAAAAATAAGTAAAACAATAAATAAAAAATGAAACAATAGAAAATTAAAGTTTTTCATGTTATAAAAGTATTTTGTGAAACCTTTGTTTCAGTGATATATGCACTAAGTGTGTGTGTGTACACATCTATACTTGATTGTTAAGTAAAATATAGGTTACTATGGATCACAATCTGAAAAGAAAATCTGATCTATAGGACTATAGAAGCCAGCTCTTTTGTATGTCTGGTTCCTTCTTGTCATTTAGGTCTTATCTTGACCTTTCTTTCCCATTCTACTTAACGTCGACTCCTCCAAAGCATTTATTCTCTCACTACGTTGTTTTATCTTATTCAGACTATTTATCAATATTCTAACTATCTTATTGTTTATAAGCTTTCTCTCCCACTAGAACATAAGCTAATAAGAAGAGAGGTCTTATTCCCTGCTACGTTCCCAAGACCTAGAACAATGTTTGCCCACTTATAATATCCACTCAATAAACATTTCTTGGCAGGATGAAGTTTATGACTAACTCACCAAAGTTCACCTAAGTTAAATTATTTGTTAAGGATTTTATTCATTTATTCATGAAAGACAGAGTGAGAGAGCCAGAGGGAGAAGCAGGCTCCTCATGGACCAGGGAGCCCAACGCAGGACTCAATTCTAGGACGCTGGGATCATGACCTGAGCCGAAGGCAAATGCTTAACTGACTGAACCACCCAGGCGCCCCAGATTTTACCTATACTTTAAAATACTATGTGTCTCATGTCTATGATCCCTCTAATGAAATCACCACTTCCTGGTGGGCCTAAGTCTTAGATTCCAGTCATCCACTTCATAGTCCTGGACCATGGGAAAGTTAGAAAATCATATTTTTACAACGATAAAAAGAAATACTTAGTTTTGGGACAATAAGAATCTGATAAAATAGTGAACCAATCTACTCTTAGTTTTGGATGGAGGAGCAGAGTAGGCATTTAGTAAGAGTTAAGGAACACAGAAAAAGCCATAGGATCCATTTCACAAAGAAACAGAAGAAAGCTAGAGGCTTTAGGCTCACCTACATTTTAAATGTGAACTATCTAACACCCCATACAGTTCAAACTCTTCTGAAGAAAGATGAACAGTGAATTCAATGGGAAGGGAAAAGTATGCTGAGAAGGAAAAAATTAGGCAGCAAAAAGAATGGGAAGTCATATTCATGGCCCAAATATGTTCACAGAACCTGTGAAATGTTATAATTAGAAGATGATCTAGGAATTAGAAATCTTTTTCTGCATGCAGTGCATATCGGTGTCTTCCTGAACCCCACGAATGCTATGAATGTGTTTGTGCACATGTGTGAACACACAGGTACATAAACAACTTTGTGGGGGGGGGGTTGCTGCTGTTCTATCCCATGGGCTCACAGTGATACTCACTAGAAAACCTCAAGCACTTTGTACCTACTTCTGCCACAGTAAATGAGGTTTAAGTCAACGGGAAGTACAGATGAGAATTTAGGCTCTGGAGTCAGAGAGTCTGTGTTTAAATTACATTTCTAATTACTGACTGGCTGGGTAACTTTGAACATATTCCTTCATTTCTCTGAGCCCCAGTCTCTTTATTTGTATAATTAGAGACTTCACAGGTTGGTATGTCAACTGAGTTAGTAACACATAAAGGCCTGGCACATCGACACCAGAGTGTTTACTAGATATCACAGTCCTTATACCAAGCTCTTTAAATGCTTTTCTCCTCAGATTCTAACAGTCCTTTGAGGAAGGTTATTGCAAGACGTCCCTTCCCCCTATTACAGATGAGCAAGAGTAAGCCATGAAGGGGTTAATTAACTTGTCCATAAATTCACAACAAAGCAGAACTAGGATTAGAACACAGGCTTAGTCACATGCCTCAATCAGATTTCCTAACCACTATGCAAATACGGGCATTCTAGCATCCCAGAAATTATGAATAACCAGCGAGCTATCCCCACTCTGCCGCGGCCGTCCTAATACCCATCTCACAACTAGGGATTATGTTACATGCGCGCACACACCTATCAATCATCTCCATCATGTGTAACTCTCCAGAAGAGGTGGAGAACCAAGGCACTATGCACATTGATCAGATTTTGTTCCGACGCCTTTGTATCCTCCCTTCCAGGTTGGTGACCCCCAACAAGAAAAAAGCAGCTATGTTTTCTTTCTTTCATGACAGACTTAACACTGCTAGTAAAAAGCATCTGGCTTTCAAGACAGAGTTGTTGAATGAAGAAAACAATGCGTGAGAAAGGGCTCTGTAAAACCAAAGTGCAAATCAATTTTTTTTTTTATAAAACCAACCAAATGGTTATAAACATATTTATATTCAAATTTACAGACTTACTACTGTATTTAGAAAAATATCAAGTTATAAAATCAACATAATAATAATTAGTAAGAGCTATAATACTTGTCAAAATTTCACTACACGTCAGGATAAAGGCTTTATCACCTTATTTTAATCTTTACCACACCCCTCTGAAGGAAGAACCATGATTTTTATAGAAGAGGGCAGGCTGAAGGTCACACACTAAGAAGTGGTATGGCCAAAATTTTAACTATTTCGATATCTATATCAAACTCTTTTTCTAAATTGTGGAAGGAACAAGATCATTTTTAAAAGAATACACACACACACACACACATATTTCACAAACCATAAAATCCACCCATTTAAATATATAATCCTGTGAGTTTTACTATATTCACAAAATGTGCAACCATCACCACAATCTAATTTTAGGGTATTTTCATATCCCCAAAGAAATTCCATGTACAATAGCAATCAGATCTAAGTATATATACTTTACATGCATAAAAGAAATGCAAATTCTTTTAAATAAAGACTCCATTAGATAAATGTATGAATGTATATTTGATACATCTAATGCAAAGAAAATCATAAAAGGAACTCTAAAGAAGAAAATATGACTTGAGTCTTTTCTAATTTTGCATTAGCAGCATCACCATCCGTTTGAATAGAGCAAGTAATCAAGAGCTGACATACACATCCAGCTCAGATTATTGTAGGTGAAACTGGGAATTAAAGGACTTCTTAACATTTTTGGATTCACAGCCAAACGGTAAGACTAGGAGGAAATGTAGAGAAAATAGTGTATAACCCACTGCCTTTGATATTCACTCTAATGTTATATTAGTGTTAAGGAGGAAAGTTTAGGGGGAAAAAAGTCACAAAAGTTAAGGAGGTATAACATTTTCTTTTCAGCATGATATACTTATACCCATTTTCTAAGAACCCACAGCATCACATCTGATAATTGACAATATTCCCAAAAGCACAATTAATGAGTTCTGCATTCACTTCCAATAATGAAAAGGAACTCACTGTTGGTAAATGCATATTCTTCTTCATTTTCATCACTGTCATCAGATGGAGCTTTATAAGGAGGTGGCAGTTTCATTGGAGGGGGAGCAGTTCCTTGTCTCTGAAAATGTAAAATTAGAGAGAAGGGTTAATTGCCTTTGCACAACCCTCTTCTTTAGTGACAAACAGGCTTAAAAAAGTAATCTGGAAATATTTAGACTGCATCCAACTTCAATCATGTAACGAGGACTGCAAGACAATTTGTTTTCTTATATTTATGTCATTATGTAAGTGACTGTGATGTAAGCACACCACTACCGAAAACAGGAATTCAAAAGCATAGCATTTAAGACTGTTGACCTACCCAGAAGAACTCATTCTTATCCCAGTGAGAAAGCCAATTACGTATATTTTGTTTCCACTGTTACCAACCAAATAATCCAAATGAAAAACATTTCAAAATAAATGTAAAGACTAGCCACTGTATTAATTCTATGTTTATTTAAACTGTTTATTAAGCTGTAGAAGGTACAGATTCCATTCTTAAAAAAATAGTTGAAATGAAATACCAAGGTTTTCTAACTGAAAAAGATATTCATCTATAATTTATAGTCAACACACATTTTAATGTTTTAAAAAAGAAAAAATCTTTATGATGAATACTTTTGCATTTCTGTGTAAGTGTTCTTTAAATTTACACACCAAATGATACAGCACATAAATATTTCGTTCAGACTTAATGAAAGCAGAACAAGACTCAATGATCAGATTACCTTCCCAGAACGTAGACATCTTCTTGAACGCTGAGAAAAATAAAACATGGTAAAGTTTACAGAGATCCAAGCTGCTAAAAAGAATAGGAGCTGATATACCCAAGCACTCCACAAATACCAAAATAACTGGATTAAGATTTGTTTTGCTACAGGGTTTCAGTAGAGTACATTCAATTAGGCTTTATATGACAAAACCACTAATGGCAGGATACACTCCAGTAAATGGACAATGACTGGTCCATTACAGAAAGCAGGCATGTAATAAATTCCTCCAAAGCAGAAAACACTATCTGGGATCCATAAACAAAAACACACACCCAAATTTATTTAAGATCATGTCTAACCAAAGCAGCACTTCATCTATAGATAGAAAATCCAAAAATCAATCAAATGCAGGAGTGATGAAGAAAGAGATGCCAAAAACAAAATGCCTATTAAGCAACAAAAGTATACAGAAATGTGATCATGCTATGTCTTTATTCTTGCTTGGAAAACCTCAGAAGTGAGTTAAATGAAGAGTAAAGAAGACAAATGAGTTCCTTCCAGTAAACCTTTTCCTTGGAACCAGATCATTCTAGGTCAAAATCAACACTTGGAACAAGGACAGCCGGCTTTTAATATTAAGAGAGAGAATTCTCTTTAATGGTGTTGTAAAAACATATTTAAGAGGAAACTGTTTACACCACTGATTTATTAAAATTAACTTATACCAACAATCCCGAGAAGAATATAGGATAAGCATGTCTTGGTCACCCTAAAGTTTGAATGTGGGTTGCCGTATACCTGGGGTATCTTTCTACTGCACGTGAGGGAAGGTTGTGGGCAGGATCTGGCTCTCTCTGTGGCTATGAAGGCTGAAGCAAGGTGCATACGAGGAGGCCAGGTGCACGTCATCTCACCTGAGGGTCGGGAACAATAGTGTGGTATCCTCAGCTCCAAGAACAGTGCCTGGGATGAAGCAGGCCTCCCTTAACTATACGCTGAATGAGTAAATAACTGGTTGTCAGTCATGCTGATTAGGTCTTCTAACACATTCCCTTCCAGAAAAATGACAATGATGGAAAAATTTTTGTCCAATAGCATTGCATATTAATTTTGTCTGGTAGAAATACAGATTATTTTAGTCCTGTAGAAAGGATAACTCCAAAGGTTATAGTTTTATTGCCCTGTAAGACGCAAACCAGTTTTGTATCTAAATTTGAATCTAACTTATGCATTCTTTTTTTTTTTAAGATTTTATTTATTTATTTGAGAGAGAGAGAGAGAGAGAGAGAGAGAGAGCACAAGCAGGGGGAGAGACAGGGGGAGAGGCAAACAGGGAAAGAGCACAAGCAGGGAGACAAAGCAGGCTCCCTGCTGAGCGGGGAGCCCTACGCAAGGCCCCATCCCAGGACCCTGGCATCATGACCTGAGCGGAAGGCAGACACTTAACCGACTGAGCCACCCAGGTGCCCCTGCATTCTTTCTCTGAACAATTAATAAATGCTTCACTCTCTCCAATTCTCTCTGAACCAGACTAACCATCTTGCTGGTTCCCTTGAAGTAAATAAGTGTACATTTTGCATAATTTCATAGGTCACATTTTTTTTTTCTTATGGAGGTTTGTCAGTTATGGAGGTTCCACGGAGATGTTCAAGTAGACTCACCTTCCAGAACCAGTTAAACAGTGATGTCTGAAATATGCAATTCATGAGCTACTTAAGCCCATATACATGATTTCTGGGTACCCACAATAAATCTCCAGTGACAACAGAACTTTGTCTTTTTGATTCTGTTTTTCTTATTTCCAACCCTATGATTTCGTTTCTGATACTAAGCCAAGTTTGGTTCTGATTTGCACTTGGGCTGTAAGTTATTTCCCATTAGTAGCAGCAATAAATGGAGTTTGGTTTTATGGTCTGACAATGTAGTGGTATTTGAGGATCTATTGTATATTGATTCTACAGGGATCTATTCTCTATAGAGTGAGAGACAACAGCAAAGGTTCGTCTTTGTTAGCCTGTTGGTGTTTTTGTATAATAACAGGTCTTGAGTCCATTGGAAGGAAGAGCTTTTCGGCATAGAGACCAAGGGGCTTGTGCATTTCTGGGTCTACACGTGTCACATGGCTGAAGCCGCAGGACAGGAGCTGAAAGCATTCTGTTTACCTGAAAGTGAGGAAAGCCCCTACCTCTCACTGCGAGAAATATTTTCCTACCTTCAGAGGACGCTAATAAATTAGAGAAAAAAATCTCTTTCTGATCGGTTTGTAGAGACTGATAAGGATTAGTTAAATCTAATATTCCCAGAGTTGTCCAGAAAATAGTAAAACTAAACTCACACTACCTTAGACATGACAGCCTTTTAATTAAAAATCAAAATTCCTTTTTACAGAAACCACTAACTCAGAAGCATTTCAGTATAACAATCCAGATTCACCATATCAAAGTGATTCGGTGATTTAAATGTAGAAACAGTTATCCTTTCTCCTTGATATCCTTGATCTTATTGATGTGGAGTATAAAGCAAAAATATGGAAGACTATAAAAACATTTACACCAATGCTCCATGATCCCATGTCTACATGCTATGTATGTACATAGATACATATAAAAGAATATCACAAATATTTATACGCCAGAGTATTATCAGCCAATTCTAAGACCTAGCACAATATGGAATATCATGATAGAACACTGTGTCATCCGTTGCTGTTAAGAATAATCAAACAGCACATCCTGTATCATTCTAAGTGCCACCAGGAGGATCACAAGAAATCGTTTTTATCTTTGCAAACACCTTCATGAGGTTCTCCTTAGCCCCAGGCTCTAGCAATGTCCAGATTTCTCACTTGAAATAGCTGCGTGTCTTCACATCACCCTTATGAAGGAATAATTTACATCCAATAAAGTGTACTCCATTTAAGTACTTAGTTGGGAAAGATACATTTTTAAAGTTTAACATGACTGGATTTTTAGGGACGATTATGTTTGGTGGGAGACGACACTTTGATGTGCGTAGGTCATAAAAAGAGAACTAACAGCAGGAGACTACTTCTGTGAATGAACATCTCCCACTTGCGTTCGTTGTCTGTGACTCCTTTAAGACAAAGAATATATGAAATAACCCTGAAGAAAATTTTAGAAGGAAAATACCAAAGAGTTATGAGCATGTAGTTAATTAGTATGTCTAGGACTCCTGATGACCTGTCATTTCACACTCCATGATGAAAAACAGCACAGACAATAGTGAACAGAGGCCAAAAACAAAAAACAAAAAAAAAAAAACAACTAGGGATCTATCTATTCAAGACCTGTTTATGTATTCTTTTTGGTAGCTTAGTTTCTTAGTCACACTCTCCTTTTTTTTTTAATTATTATTTTATTTTTAATTATTTGCCCCAGGGGTACAGGTCTGTGAATCATCAGGCATACACATTTCACAGTACTCACCATAGCCCAAACCCTCCCCAATGTTCATCACCCAGCCACCCTATCCCTACCCTCCCACCCCCCAGTAACCCTCAGTTTGTTTCATGAGATTAATGGTCTCTTATGGTTTGTACACTCTTCTTTTTAAAAAAATGTGAATGATCTCAAGCCAAAATTTTGATTTCTGACTTACACCTATCCTAGTAATTGGTTTCAAGTGCTTTTATTTTTTTTCCCTTAAGATTTATTTATTGGGGGTGGGGCAAGTGAGTGGGGAGAAGCGCAGGAGAGAGAGAGAGAGAGAGAATTTCAAGCAGACTTGAGGCAGAGCACTGAGCCCTGTAGATTATGACCTGAGCTGAAATCAAAAGTCAGGCACTTAACTGACTGGGCCACCCAAGCATCCCATTTCAGATGCTTTTTATCATCTCTCTCTCTCTTTTTTTAAGTCTTTATTTGACTGAGAGAGAGAGAGAGGAGGGGGGCGGAGAGACATAAGCAGGGGGAGCAGCAGAGAGAGAGGGAAAAGCAGGCTCTCAGCTGAGCAGGGAGCTTGACGTGGGGCTCGATCCCAGGACTCTGGGACCATGTCTTGAGCCAAAGGCAGATGCTTAACCAACTGAGCCACCCAGGTGCCCAAGTCTCTTTTTTTGACTATCAGTAATTCTAGAGAAAATGCACTGCTTTTGTATTAAGGAGGAAATAATGCATAAAAGGAATTACTTCTAATGATGATACTTTTTAAAAATTTTTTTAAAAAATTTTTAAAGAATTTTATTTATTTATTTGAGACAGAGAGATACAGAATGAGAGAGAGAGAGAGAGAGAGATTGAGAATGAGCTGGGGGCAGAGAGGCAGAGGGAGAAGGAGAAGCAGACTCTGTGCTGAGGCAGGAGCCCAATGTGGGGCTGGATCCCAGGACACTGGGATCATGACCTGAGCTGAAGGCAGATGCTTAACCATCTGAGCCACCCAGGCGCCCCATAATGATGATAATTTTTAAAGAGATTTTTAAAGAGATAATATAACTTGTAATCATCTGAACTCCCAATTCTGGGAAGGTCCCCCTGCCTGTGCTTCCAAAGCATCCTGCACGTGCTTCCATCATCATAATTATAGTTTTAATTCACTACGTGTCACATTCATCGGTGCACCTCTTGGAGTAAAGATGCTTCATCATTCCAGAAGGTATTATAGTGGTTGGCATATAAACTAATTTCAGAGAAGACACATAGTAAAGGACATCCTGTAACCACCGGAAATAGTTAAGTACATCTTGTAACGACTGAAACACCATCCTGTGACAGAGGCAGGGATACTGGTAGGACTTCTCTCATTGCAATGTTAACTCAGTGGTTATTCTCTGTACCAAAGAATTCAGCTGGACCGACTCTTTTGACTTTTGGTATTACTGAACTATTACTGCATTTTTAAAATTTGAATGCAAATATCTTTGCTTTGTATTGAGGTTCAATTTGGTTTAATGGAACAGGCCAAAGTTGATAAGAACCATATATTTATCTTTTTCCTTTCTGGGATTTTATGTGGAATTATCCTGCATCAACTAAATTACCTTGCTCCCCAAAGTAATTAAATTAGTGACCAGTTTATTCATCTGTGTGTGGTTATTATCTGTGTCCCCACAGGCCGATCCCTGTCTGCTTCCTTTATGAGGTTATATCCCCAGACGGCTGCACAGTCCTAACTGCCACACTATACATAGGATTCCAAAAACATTTGATGAAGGCTCAGATCTTTTTTTTTTTTTGAACACTCAGATCTTTGAATCAAGATATGAATTGATAAAATTCCAGCAATAGGATAATCTAAATATTCTGGGAAATACATCTTAACCACAAAAAGATGACAGACAAACTGTCAAAAATATGCTTTTGTAACATGTGACAAAGCCAGAAACAACCACAAATCCCAAATCGTAAGGTAAAATGGGGCACAGGAAGGTGGCATTTGCCCAGAGAGCAGGTGCCATTTCTGGGGACCCAAAGCCAGCAATGTTTTGTTTTGTTTTTAGGATCCTTTATTCATTCAACAAGTACATACTATATGTGTATGAGGTGCCAGGCAGTGTTTTGGGCAATGGAGACAGAGTAATGATGAGACAGATGAGCTCCCTATCTTCATGGGGCTTCTTTTCCAGCCCCTTTCAGATCCCACATTTTGTGGGTCTTCATGTCTTGTCCCCAAATTGCTTTAAAGTAGCAGTCACTGAATTCTCCATTGTTTGCCTTGCCCCACTAGAATGGAAGGCAGGAAATTTTTGTTTTTCTTTAAAAACTTCATTGTGATATACTAACACGGAAAATTACACGGAAAATTAAAGTGTACAATTTGAATTCATCATCACAATCAGGATGATGAATATAACCATCAGTTCTAAAAGTTTCTCCATGCCTTTTTAATCTCTCCTCCTTCCTACCCCATTCCTTGGTCCCCCATTCTCTCAAACTACTAATCTCCTTTTTGTCAGCATAGGTTTTATTTTTCTAGAATTTAATCCCTGTAAATAAAGGCTGTTACCTCCCAAAGGCTGAGAAAGATTTCTGCAAGTAATGACCTGGATCATGTACATAACTAATGTTTCTACAAGCAATAACCATGGTCTTCCAGAATCTACATATTATCTGTGTCTACTCGTGATTGCCAAAAACAACTACACAACCCTGAACATGCAGCATATGCTACTGCTAATCTGATTATAATCAATGTGATTAAAATCTGAATTCAAAGAAGGTGGCCAGCCAGGTTAAAACACAACCCTATAATTTGGCAAGGAATCCAACATTATTTTTTTTATCCTTTTTAAGAACTCTTCCCCCCAAATCTTCAAGGAGACCTGATTGATCCCTGTGTACATGTCTGGAAATATAGGTTTTCCAAGTGTTCAATTCAGTTATTGCTTTTTTAACAGGGTGAAACCTACAATGGATGAAATTTAAAAAAAAAAAAATCAAACAAACAAACCAAAATCTTGACCACAGAAGATAGTAAGGATATTTCCTGGCCTTGGCCTTAGCTTGAGGTGGAAAAAAAGGAAAAAAGATATTGCCTCAGAATTTGTTACAAGCCCAGACTCTCTCAGATTGGAGATCCGAATTCATTGTGTGTGTGGCTCAAAAATGCCCTAGCTAAAAACCAGGTAAACATGAAAATAAAGTTGGCATAGACTCAGCGGTACTAGATGAAATAGATATTAGGGCATTACTAAATAATGCCACATATGAGTAAAGATAATTTAAAACTTGTAGACACCTAATAAATTAACCTGAAAAAGCGTAAACTGAAAACTGAAAAACTACATGAAAAACAGACTAATTTTACTATCAAAATGGGAGATTGTTAGATTACCACCCCCCCAAAAAAAACACAAGTATGTAGAGTAACTGAATAACTTAATTAATTAATTTGCTCTAGTGACTTTGTATATAAACCTATACCCAATAACTATCATGCTAGGAGTGCCTGGCTGGCTCACTTGGTAGAATGTGTGACTCCTGATGTTGGGGTTGAATTTGAGCCCCAGGTTGGGTGTAGAGATTACTTAAAAATAAAGTCTTTCAAAAAGAAACCTACTATGCTATTCAGAGATATACATTTATAATAATAAATTTATAATAATATAAATAATAAAGTTATAAGTAATAAATTTATAGTAACTGAGATAGTGATAGGCCATAAGAAGTCTCAACTAATGTAAAAGAATTTACATACATGACAATCTCTGATTATAATGGAAATACGTTAGAAAATAAGTTTTCGGGCGCCTGGGTGGCTCAGTGGGTTAAAGCCGCTGCCTTCGGCTCAGGTCATGATCCCAGGGTTCTGGGATCGAGGCCCACATCGGGCTCTCTGCTC